>LPNX010714929.1:322108-400198 GCA_001517045.1 Pseudotsuga menziesii
TATCTCTATACATTTTTCTCTGTTTATCATCAAGACTAAGCACATACAGAACTCACCGAGACTGTCACTGTATCATCCATATATTCTTTCTCATCTGGACTCTTCATGCTCTGCAACTGTTAATCTCTATTCATCATCGTATCCATCTCTTCGATTCTTTTTTGCAATGTGCTCAATCTCTTATCTTCGAACTTACCTTACAGAACAGCTCTCCAATCTTGTCTGCTTGCTACAATATATATATACTTTTCAGTCGATTCACATTCTCTCCGTTTATTACAGAAATGGTTACGGACGCTTCATGTACCATCTAACTGCAAATGAGAAACAGTTAATAGATTTTTAACTGTCAAGACTCTCAACGTCTTGAATACTGATCGATTCACATTCCATGAATGCCATAGATTTTCAAAGTCTCTAACTGAAAAAAAAAACTTTAAGTCCTTTGACTCTTTGCATTCCGCGAATAGTCATCAATTGCTTGAATATGTTTTAAATTGGAAGATAATTTGCTTATTCTCCCGCCGTTGCGGAAAGATGATCAGATTCAGTCTTGTTATTCTTCTTCGATGCATTTTCCTTAGTCGGCTGATTGTTTGGTTTCGCATCGGAACATTTTGTTCTTTCATTCTCCGCCGTTGCGGCTCCTCAATGAGCTAACCATCTGCCATATATGTTTTGCTTGCCGCGGAGCCCATAGTCTTTCCGTCTTCCGCCGTTGCGACTGTGAATCGGACTATTCTTCCGTAGTCTTTTATTCTTTCGCTTGCCAATATGTTTGTTTTCCACGGAGCCCGTAATCTTTCCGTCTTCCGTCGTTGCGGATGAGAAAGTCACTATCCTTTCTCCGTTTAGTCGTTTCTCCTCCGCTCGCCGATTTGATTGCCGCGGAGCCCGTAGTCTTTCCGTCTTCTACTGTTGCGGATGAGAAAGTCACTATCCTTCCACCGTTTAGTCGTTTCTCCTCCAATGAAGAGTTTGCCCATTGTCGCCGATCCTTGAGTTGTGGGATTCCGTCGTTGCGGATGAAGAAGTCACTACCCTTCCACCGTTGCGGATGAAAAATCACTATTCTTTTGGTCATTTAATCGTTTCTCCTCCGATGAAGAGTTTGCCCATTATTTCCGCGCCTTGATTTGTGGGCTTCCGCCGTTGCGGATGAAGAAGTCACTACCCTTCTGCCGTTTATTTGAATGTATAACACAATCCTCTGGTTTGTATTAGTCGTTGTCTTCGTTGGGTAGTTTCTGTTCCCCGTAGTTATCCTATTATGGTGGTTGCCCTTGACCATACTTCCGATATTAGAATGTCATTTTGGTGCCCGATTGACTGGAATTTGAATTTGAATTTGAATAGATAGTCATACATATTGATCCATAGATTCATACAGCAAACCTGGGGGGGCAAGCTGGTGTGTGTCCGTCCGATCGCTATCCTTTTCAATATGTGGGTATTCTGTGCAACATTTAGAGCTGTGACATTATTGCTGTGACTTCCTTTGATTCATCCTGCTGTGACTTTTCCTGTGAGTGAAACATTCAAAGTTTGGCATATGACAACATTCAGACTATGTAACAAAACTGGCTAACAGTTGTGACTGAGTTCCTAGATTCCCTCAGAGAGAAGTCTAGTATCCATTTCTAGAGAGGTAGTCTGGTAGATTTCCACCTCTTTGCTTCAATCATATCACTTTGCTAGTTCAGGTTCTCTCACATGAAGCCAGGAAATGGGATAGTGACCCCATAGGAAGTGGAGATGAACAAGAAAGTAGTAGTGGGAAGCATTTTGGTTTTCAGAAGAGGCATTTCTGAGGGTTGCTAAACTGAATCTTCTCTTCTTGTGGGAGGAACATTGTCCCGTTGAAGCTAGTTTCCCAAATTTGAGATAAGTATTCTCTCATGTGCTATTCATGTTGCTATATTCTGTATATGTGCCATGGTGACTGATTTGTGTTATCTTAATGTTCATGGTTTAGTTGTTAAAGAATACTCTTTTATCATGTATTGTATATTTTTATAACCGATGTTAATCATATGGTTGATTGAAATATTATTTTCAGGTGAATGTAGCTTTGGTGAGATTTGAAGACCTTGTAATGGGGATTGCAGATTGACCCTTGCTTCTAGTCTTGATTCTCACATAGGAAGAAAATAAATGGGATGGTGATATCCTGAGGAATGGGTTAGATGAAGGGAGTCACATCCCATAGGCAGTGGAGACATACATGAAAGTAGCAATGAGAAGTATTGTGGTTTCTCATAAGAGGAGTTTCAAGAAGGACTGCTTGAAAAATGAAGGTAGTGATCCTTTTGAAAGTTGTAAAAGCATGTATATATTATGCATTGATGACAACCCATGGTTTAAGGGGGAGAGGTTGTAATATCCTATGTGTTAAGCCCCATACATATGTAATTTATAATTGTTTATTATTGTGGCACATGATGCTAGAAAAAGGGTCTTTAAGGACCTAGAGACATTATTATTATTTTTTAAATAATTAATAATGGAAACAATTGGCACACCGAGGACCACTAAAAGAGTATGGGAGGCCTAGATCCATAATGTGAGGGAGAATGGGGAAATTACTAACACTTTAGAACTTGTTTGGTTGATCTTTGTCCATATTTATGCCTTGGTGGCTTTATTAGTTTATGGTCACCCAAACATTATACAATGGACACAACTTTTGATTAGTCTAGCCTATGTTGGTATTATTAAGCCTAATTCACGAGTTAGTGTACCCTCCTTGGTGTTTGGGTGGATTCCACTTATCATTTGAGATGCTTTGGTGGTTTTGTAACTTCTTTTTGGTGATTACACTTGGTTTTGTAACTCCCATTTGCACAAGTGTTCCCTCACTGACTATTTTTATCCTTGACACCTCAAACGTTGTGTAAATCATTATGTAAATCCTTGAGTAACTCCTTGTGTAACCCCTCATTTTCTATTTTGGGGAGATGCCTTGGCTTGAGTGACACCTCACATCATTAATTTTGATTCCTCTTCTTGGATGATGTGTCCACACATGAATTGGAAATGGGTAGAGTGACTTGGAGGCACTCTCCTTGAAATTTGAATTGCTTGGGTTGGATTAGAGTTAACCTCTTGTGGTTGAGTTACCCCCCTTGGAATGACTCAAGTTGTCTTACCTTTGTTTGATTTGACCCCCTTGAGTTAGAATTACCTTCCTTGGTCTATAAATCCATGTTTGACACCCTTTGTGTGAAACATATTTAACAGGTTGGCTTGGAATATACACATCAATATTTACATGAATACAAAATTTAAACTCGTTGATTTGACATCCATTGAATTCACTTACCCATCATAAGCACTAATACTTGTATTGCAATTTGGTACTTTTACAACTATGCTTTCCATCTGAGGACCAAAGGGAGAACTATTGTTACCTTCGATTTTGGTTTCCTATGAGTTCCATGTTTTGGTTACACATTTGAGCTAAGAAAATATTATATCACAAACTTTTGAAAACTTCTTACAATAGGTGCAATCACCAATCTTGTTGGAAATAGGGGCACCTAACGAGCCCCACTATAGTAACGCTGTTGATAGTTTTGTAGAATCCATTTCCAATGCAAGCAATCACCGCTTCGTCCAAGTAGGAAGGAATTAACCATTATGCAAGTAGTCACCACTCCATCCAATTAGCAAGAAGGTAGGAATGATTCACTATCCTCTATAATATCAAGGCCCAAACAATAAAAATCAGTTCAACAAAAGGTAATTATGTGACTTGCTTAGACCAAATACTAGATAAAGTATATAGAGGGAATCCTTTTTTATCAACATGGACATGTGCCAATTATACAGGCAAGAAAATGACTTGAGTTGCTTATGTATTTGACATTGGATAAAGGAATTTAAGTGCTATTCTATAGAGAGAAGGAAACAAAGTGGGAATATGCACCATTTCATCTTGATTCCTTGTGTACAAAGTTTGGTGACTAACAGAGTATCGTCTATAAAAATCTGAGCATGTTCTTTTCAATTCAAATTGTAATATAGATTTGGAAATGAATTATTTTATCAGGTTGGCTCACATTAAGAAAGGAATCGATGTTAAGTGAAGGAGGGGTAAGGCATGTCCTTGCAGCGACAAACTATAGTTGTTTTCTTCTTAAAGAGTTCGATTGTTCACATATTTTTTATTTTTTAGTTTTTTTACATAAAACATTAAAAAATGGCACTCTATCAAGTTGCATAAAACATAATATGACATGCACAAAAAACCTGTATCCATCATCAAATTTTCAATAGACAAGCACATAAAATTTGAAATTCCAAACCTGGTTGGAACCCTAGAAAAGAGGATCAAAATTTTCCATACACAATTCAAACAAACAACATGATGCAACACTAGATGGGAGAACCAAAATCTTCCCAAAACACTAAATTCAAACACAATATGTAAATTGAAACAAAATATGTAAAAACACCACACCCTAAAAAATGATTTTGAATGTTAAATTGATTAAATTTTTAAAATTAGCTCATTGGTTAAGGGATAAGTGAAAACGAGAAGTTAATATAGCTCTCACAAAGTGTTAAGTTCTAACAAAATATGTAAAAACACCACACCCCCAAAAAATGATTTTGAATGTTAAATTGATTAAATTTTAAAATTAGCTCATTGGTTAAGGGATAAGTGAAAATGAGAAGTTAATATAGCTCCCACAAAGTATTCAAGCTCTACTCATGATATGCTCTTGCTTGTATTTATGCTTATGAATGCTTATTAGTGCATTCAATGGTAGTTAGGTTTAATTGTAATATATCAATGAATTACTGAATTTGTGATTTTTGCTAAATAAATACTTCACTTATGATATCCATGTTAATATTGATTGAATTAAATGGTGCCAATGGTTCCTTGTAATGCTAAAGCTAAGTGTACTATCCTAATCGTGATAAAAGAAAGTTAAAAAATATATTGCTAAAGTATGGTTGAGCTTATAAGGTATTGTAATCAAACCATTGTGACCCACTTAACATAGTGGATTTAGCTATAGTGAATTGGTAAAGATAGCTTTATTGTTTGAGATATGAAAGGTTGAAACTTCTACGAGTTCTTTTAAGTAGGAACCAATGTTAATAATGGTTTACCAAGGTGATGAAAGTGTGGTGTTGGTATTGCTCTCCCCAAGCTTCAAGTCCCATCAATGACATGTATGTTTATGGTTATGTTTGTGGATGTGGTTAAACACACTCACCAACAATTGGGGCCAAGTCTAAGACCTAGGAATCTTTTGTGGAATAAACTTGTTAGGGTCCTATCTAAACCACCTTACTTAGAGTTAATCAAATAGTGTATGCAGAAATTTCCTTTAAATAAGTTCAATTAGTGAGTAATGGATAATTAATGTAAAAAAGATTTATGTGTTGATTAAGGCCCAATAAGTAGTTAGGGTTTACGACCGCTTAGTAGTTTGGGTTTTGACTATTGAAAACATATTTAAGGAGTTTGAAAAATATGGATTGGTTTGCTAGGAATTATTGTATTGGAGCTCTACGCAAGTGAAAGGTCACCCAACCTTAAGAGGCGAGTAAACATTGTTTCCTGAAATGATTTTCAAGATAGAAGAATTAATTTTTCCTCGTCTTTCTTATTTATTTAATTTTATTAAGTAAATATACATTATATTCTCTAGTATTTCACATCATTTATCTCTATTTATCTTGTGAAGGGTTCTACATTTCAAGCTTAAGAACACCACAAGTGGTATCGTAGCACTTTCTTGAGCCAGCATGCTTCCAGAGTTTTTGCATCTTTTTTTAGTCTAAAGACAGTTGGAGCATATTTAAATAACGCCTAGATTTATTGCTCAACATGTAAACCTATGAAAGGGGAAGCATACATACATAGAATACAATTGGTACTACGTCACATTTGTTAGACACTATTGTAACCCTTTTTGGTACCCCTTTGAGTAGCAATGCATCAAACAATGCATGTATATGGAATTTGACTTCCACGTACCCTATGATATATCAAAAGTTCCCTAAGAAACTTGGAATCAATTATAGATAATATGATCAACCATCTTGTTGTTATAGTGGCACTAAGCACACCACTTAGTAAGACCAGAATAGATCCATCTTAAACCTGGATCTAGAAAGCATCGAGAAGGATCCAATTTCTTTAGGTGTAATTTATTTTATCTTAAATTTTTAAATGTTCATAAAAAAATACACCTTTGATCCGTTTAGTGTTTGGTAAATCTAGGTTTAACATGGATATTTTAATTACTTTTCATTTAGTTTTATTATTGGGTTTTTATTATTTGATAAATTAGGTGACATGTTTTTCTTTATATTCTTTTTTGTTTACACTATAAAAATATATGAATCCACAATGTATTTTTATTTATTTATTTCGGTTAACATAATGTTTTTTTATGTTGTCTAGCATAACGTGACTAACGTGACAGGATCTCCCCTATACTGGGTTGAGAGCACCTCGCTTCTCTTGGTGCAATTACTCTACAATACTTGGATAGTAAAGTAGTACGACTAAGGGCACAATCGAGCCACCTTAGTTAGTTCCCTGAGAGATTGGACTAAGTACTATTTTCGGACTCTAAAAGTATATAAGATAGTTATAACACCTGGAAAACCCCTATCCTTATGACCCTAGAAACCCTAACCCCTATCACCAACTAATGAAATTCCTACATCTTTGCATCCAGAAGGAGTTTGGATATTCTATCAATACAATAACCTTGATCTCTATCACCAACCAATGAATTCCCATATCTTTGCATTCTGATGGAATTTGGAAATTATATCAATGCAATAATATTATGCAAGGAGTGATACTCCTATCAACGTTAAAAAAATGATGGGATCCTCCAACACCCTTGTTGGAAACTTATCTCAAAATAATCTTTACATCGTGCTAATCATGTCGATATACGTCTCTAGTAACCATTTTTTCGGTGGCCCAATGTTATAGCTGAAAATGACACATCTCTGCCTGTGACCACTTTCCCATGATTTCGTCACATGTCGACACTTCCATGACGACACTTCATGAAAGTCATTGAAAAAACACTTAAATTGGAGGACCCATATCTTGAGTTTTGTAATTCTGTTTGACCTCATCTCTGCACTGTTGGAAATATATTTCTATAAGCTAAATCTTTCTAGAAGACACCAAAGTCTGAAAATGCCCAGAAATACCCTAAAAATGAGTTTTTTGATGTGTACATGAGTTTCCTTAAGGAAACCCACGTATTTACGCGTGTTTCCTTAAGGAAACCCGCGTATGTACACAAGTTTCTATATATAATACTCATGTATGCCTTAAATACATGACTTTATGCATTGCAACGCACGTTTACCTCCTCATGTACACGACTGTTGTCTTTGCAACTAGCGTACGCCTCCTGAAAATGTCAAAAAAATACATATTTTGAAATTCGGGTAGTTTGGGTAGTTATGCAACTAACTCCTTCAGTTGTAACTACTTTGTCTTTGACCTAACTCTTCATAAAGCATATAAATATAGGTAGGGAGGTCCATGAGAGGAGACTTGAATCTTTGCATTGTTATGCTGGAGGATTTGGAGCTCTCTTTTCCCACACCTTAGCCCTAGAAGCATTCTCCTTGTGTTGCAGAGCTTGGAGGCTGAGTTCCTTGGAGAAGAGAAGCAGCAGAACCAGATCAAGGTTTTGTGAGGTGCCGAACTAGGAGAGAAGGTATATTTGTATTTGTTTTCAAGATTAATAAAGATGTGATGTCCTTCTTCTTCCCAAATCATTGTTCAATGTGTGATTGAATCTTTATTTATGATCAGATTTTGATGTTAATCATACTATTATTTCATGTTTCTTTGATTATCATTAATTTATATGTGGTCATAATGGTTTGAGGAAGGTATAATTCATTTTGCAGGTCTCTTGGAGCAAGAGGAGCAAGAGGCGCAAGAAGAGGATTGAAGGGCTGCTTGGATCAACCTTCATTTGGCTAAGGTATGAACCATTCCAACCTATGATATTGATTGTATTTACTTGCAGAACCATTTACATCCACCTTTCAGCCCCAGTATGTTGATGGCCTCTTAAACCCTAGCCATATGAAACTTTCCTTGACAACAGAACTGACGACTCCGCTGGGGAGAGGCTTGTTTGTTTGGGGTTTCTCTGTATTTCTTTCAGTCTTTTGCAAGGTTTCAGGTCTTTCTTGCCACTTAGGAACACTTTATCAGTCTGATAGAACATTTCCCCTGCCTTCCTAAGGTATTTTTTGATTTTTTTTGAGATTTTTTCCACCCATACGCGAATTGCAGACTGAACAGTCTCATGTCTGGTTTGGTACACGCAACTTTCTATATTGTCAACCTGCGTGCGATACGTGACTTGTCAGTAATACAACTCGTGTGTGCTTGTACACGTGACTTGCTGTACTGTCAACCCACGTCCGACATGTGACCTGTCAGTAGTACAACCTGCGTGTGTCCCTAAAACAATGTTTTTCCTCATTTTTGTGGTTTTTTCTGCTATTGTGGGCTGTTTGATAGGTCTTTTGGTGTCCTCTGTAGGTGCATGACTCCAGGGAGTTAGTGTCATCCCTTTTGGTTGTTCTTTATCTATGTGGTAAGCCTTTTTATAAGCATTAGGGTTTAGTCACTCTTTCCCCACACCCCCTTTGCTTGGCTTATGTTTCTGGTTTGCCTCTGTTAGTGATCGTTGTCTGAGTTCAGAAGCTTGTTAGTGTTTGTTTCCTTCTTCTTTTGTTGGTTAACTTCACCATGCCAAAATAGTTGACTTGTCTCTTATGCAAGCCTTCCTTCCAAGTAGGGTTTATACTGACTTTAGGGCATTCTAGAGTTTGTTTAGTGGTTGTATAGCAGAGTTCATTTTTCTTTGTTCTTGTCATCTGCATACTTTTGTTTGTAGGTAGTGTTTCTTTTGCATTCATAAAAGAAAAATAAAAAAAACATATAGTGTTTTAATATGCATGTAGATTAGGGTTTTTCTTTAATACACTGCATATCATTATTTGAAAAAATAAAAAAGAAATTGTTCTTTTGTGGCTTTCAAGTTTCTATTTGAAAAGAAAAAGAGAATAGTTTTTTCTTTTTGCATTTCATTTCTCTTTGCTTAGTCATTTTGTTTCAAATTTGAGTCAAAATACCACATAAGTTTCATGCCATTTACCCTCTGACTAAAAACAACCCTTAAAATAAACGATATAATTTAAAAATTATTAGTAAGTTTTATTTTATAGGGTCATACACCAACTAGCTCAGGCTAGACTTGTGGATTAGGGAGTTTTAACTCTCCACAAGTATTAAATTTCAGACGTAGTTGGCCAATCACTAGGTAAATCCTCTTCTACGTTGATTGTATTTGGGAAGCTCCTCTCAAACGGGAGTTAAGCACGAGCCCGCATGGAGGCTTGGACTAAGGAGACAACCCTCCGATTCCTTGTCAAAGCGTAGACCAAGGTTTTTGCGCATCTGGAGATTCTGTCTTAGACAGGGTTTTGGGCTTTGCTACCCTGCCCATGCATACGAACCAGGCTTGCGACTGTCTCCCTAGACTGTCAATATAGTTAAGGTAGCCTTTAGTCTCTTTGACATCTAGGGTTAATACTTAGGTACACCGAAAGGCTATTTTTGGTTGACCTTGGACGGGCTTGGAAGGTAACCCCAGTAGAAGGTGTGGGAGGGCGGTGGGTGATTCCTCCGCTTGTGCCTAAGAACAACTACAGGGATGCCAAGTAACTGTCTATCAGCTTTCTTCTGGAAAGCATATCTTAAACCTATTTGTCTATTTGGATTTAGGAATTTTACTGAGTGCTATGTGGTTTGTCTGTACTTAGTGTGCCTTTAGGTGTGTGCTTTGTAATTTTGGTTGCCTTTCAACCTCAGATTTTGTCTCCTAGTTTGAAACTATGACTAACACTCCTTTGAACACCAACCAAGAGATACCCATGCTGGGAACTCCTTGTACTATTGCTCTCATGGGGAATGTTGGTGTTCCCTTGATGGCCACCCTGAATCTACCTAGATTCACCCTAGGGCTACCGGTGTGGTTGTTTTCCACTCCAATTGTCCTGAATGCTCCTGATGCTTCTCAAGTAAGCTCCTTATATCAAGGGCATCAAAACACTACTTCCCCTTCACCTCATGTGATGAAAGTACTGATACTAGCAACCGACAGTATAAAAGGAGTAAAAGAAGGAGGAATATGAAGAAGGCACACAAGAAAGGGGGCACCCGTTCAACCTCTACAAGTCAAGTTGAACCTCACCACCCAACCTTTGAAGTTCATGCTGAGGGCACTCGTTCAACCTCTGATGTTCAAGTTGAACCTCCCCATCCAACCTCTGCAAGTCATGCTGGATCCATCCACCCAGCCTCTGTGGTTCATGCTAGGGGCACACACTCAACTGCTGCAAAGCATGTTGATCCTAACCATTCAGCCTATGTAGTTCATGCTAGTGGTGCCCATCCAACCTCTGCAGGTCATGTTGGACCTAGTCTTTTAGCCTCTGCAAGTCAAGCTGGGGGCAGTCTCTCAGCCTCTGTGGTTCATGCTGGAGACAATCCATTAGCCACTACAAGTCATCTTGATAATGTTGAAAAGACTACCCATTCAAAACACAAGCCCAAGTTTCCTTGTAAGCTTTGTGATGGAGACCACCTTACTTATAAATTCCCTTCTATCAAAGAGGTAAGAAGAGTTTGGTTTCATGGTCATCCTGTTTTTGAACATCCTGAAGTCTCTCAACAACCAACCTCTTTTAGTTAGCTTGGACCCAGTCACCCAGCCTCTGGTGGTTATGCTGGGGGCAAACTCTCAGCCTCTATAGGTCATGCTGAGAAAAAACAGCCAGCCACTGCTAGTCATGTTGACACCATTGAGAAAATTGGTCATTTGAAGTGCAAACTTAAGTTCCCTTGTAAGCTATGCGAGGGAGATCATCTTACTCACCAGTGCCCTTCTATCACAAAGGTGTGAAGAGTGTGGTCCGAGACTCAAAAATTTCCTTCTCTTGAACAACATATAGTTTCTCAACAACCTACTCAACCTTTGGTTGATCAAGCGGTTGAACCAATCTCAGCTTTGGTCGATCCCACTCTTCTTTCAAAGAGTGATCCTAATTTGATTGAACTAATGTCATCTTTGGTCAATCCCACTCTCCCTTCAGAGAGTGACTTTCATGAAGCGGTTGAATCGATTCCATTGTCGATCAATCCCACTCTTCCTTTGAAGAGTGAAGTGTCTGCTAGTCACATTTTCTTCACTGCTAGTTCAGAACTTACTGAACAAGGGGGCACTAAACTCATTTTAGATCAACCCCCACCAAGTTCTCGGATTGCTTCCTTTGATTGGGATAGCCTAGTTGAGCCGCAACTCCCTTCTGATGCACCTTTCTAGATAAAGGTCAAAGTTGAACCTTACACGATTGCTCGTTGTTTTGTTGATGAAGGATCCTCCGTTAGTATCTTGTCTGCTTGTGGTTGGTGAGGCATGGGATCTCCCAGCCTTGTGTCAACTACTAGTCAATTACTGGCGTTTTATAGAAGAACTTGTATAGCCTTGGGAATTCTTGCTCAAACACCTGTTACTTTGGGTGGGAAGACCATCTTAGTTGACTTCATGGTGATAGAGGACCCCTTGGAATTCAATATGCTCCTTGGACATGATTATGTCTATGCCATGCAAGCTATGGTGTCAACATTCTTTCGTGTGATGTACTTTAATCATGGTGAAGAAATTGTCACTATCGATCAGTTGGATTTTCTTGATCCATGTTGTAATCTCACTGATCACATAGGGTTACCAATAATACACATTAAAAGCATACAAATACAACAGAGACAAGAGACAAGAACATAGATAGAATAACAAATTATATTATAATGAAAGGGTCCATACAATACAGAGAACTGAACCAAGTTCTTATCTGGCTCAACAGCCTAATATATATGATTGACAAAACAGTTACAAATAACTACCTGTCAGTTCGGTCAACCGACACGACCTTATGTGGCCGACCTAATATCAAATTAGTTGGCTGATTGACTTAGTCGGCTTATCGTTCTAGTCAGCTTATCATTCTAGTCGACTTATAGACTAGCTCCTCCAACATCTCCCCCACGAAAAAAATTGTTCTTCGTCCCGAAGAACAGGGAGGTACCAAAAATGCATTACCTATCTTAAGAAGTTATTACTATGTTTCGACCTTCATGGGCCGTGCAGTCTGATAGTTGGTCTTTTCTGTACACAAAATTCTACAATTGCTTTAGCTGTCACTGCCAGCTGATGTTGGAATTTTGTCCAACTTTGCAGTACTTTTTGGATGTTGATGGTTAATGTGGTAAGGCTTGACAGTGTCGACATCTTCTCTTGAATGGAGAGGTCTTCTATCCTTTCCATTTCGGGACCCATAAATTGGTCCTTTTCTTATGTTGTCTCAAAAAGTCTTTTCATCTGTGGGTAGATGATGTCTAGTTTGTCTAAGCTCGGAATTGCCTGCTGCACCCACTGGTGTGATTGTCACGAGCTTCTATAGTTTGCTTGTTTCCAGGATGATTTGATTTGCGATAGTGCGTCTGAGTTTTTCTTTTGTGCTCTTCCTCTTCTTGAGTGCTTGGATGTCTTGTTGGGTCTATCGGGTCTACTGGAAGACTTTCCCATAATAAGAAGGCCAGTCCCGGAGTACTCCTTCTGTGATGACTGACTCCTCCATGTGATCTTGCACTACTCTGTATGCTTCAGAGAAGGCTGTGTGCTGCTGAATCAGTAGTCGAGCTATTTCTTCTTTTTGCTTCTGTTTTGTGTTCTGCATCTGTGTTTGTAGTGTTGACACCAAGCTCTCAAATAGATGATAGCCTTTCTCTAGTGGCTTGTTAGTGTTAACCTCTGTTGGTCCTGGTATCACAAACTGCGCAAGGTTTCTGCACTTGTTTAGTAACTCGACTTGTTCTCTTTCATTGTCATCGAGCTCCTTGCATCTACTCTGGCTCCTTGTCTTTGCTTTGATGGCCAGGGTTTCCAAAAGTTGTCCCAGCTCTCCATTTTTCAGCTTGGTTGTGTCGACTGCAGTGGTCGACCCAAGTTGACTGATGTGGACCTTTGTCGCTTGGGCTAGATGGTCCCTCTTCTTTCTGTCTCTCTTCTTTTTGTGCTTCTGTTGTTTTGCTTGCTTTTGTACTTGTGTACCTGTGAGAGTTAGATTTTCAAGCAATGGGTGGTCTAGTTGCTAGCCTGTAGTGGTTGGGGGAATTTCTGGTTGGGTCTGCGGGACGAGTGCTGCAGTTGGGTGTGTATCTGGTTGATTTTGTATAGAGGGTCTAGATACAGAGGTTGCTGGTACTGATGGTTGTGGTCGAGGTGGCTCCGATGTAGCTGGTTCGGGTGTAGGTTTTGGGTTGGGGGATGGTGGTGGTGATGGAATGGTCAGGTGTGGCTGGAGTGGTGGGGATGTGGTCGGATGTTGGGTCATGAATTTGTGGAGGTGAACCTTCCTGAAGATCGGAGAACAGTTCGTCGATTTATCGATTTATTTCTTCCATGTTCTCTTCTTTCCTCATTTCTTGTCGGTTCATTGGCTGGTGGGGGGGGGGGGTTTGGGGTTGGTTGGAATGAGGGATGTAGTCTGACTTGCGACAAATTCATCTTGCTTGTCGGGATTTCTTTGAAATGTCAAACTCAAAATTGTGACAGTCTTTGGCCTTTGGGGTACTTGGCTAGGTTGAGGAATGGGCAGTCTAGATCCACCGGCTTTAAACAAAGGGCACTTGGTGGTGATCTTTTGTACCGAGGTGAGTAACTCAGGAAATGTTTTGATGTATGCCTAGAAGTCTCTATCTCGGTCAAACCTTTCCTTCAAGGTTTTCGGCATAGCATTATTGCATATGTCGATTGGGCTTATGGAAGGAGGCTCTGGAATTATTTCTTGGGTTATTTTGGTCAGAGATGGGGGTGGGGATGTAGACATGAGATCAAAAACATTCTTGGCCGTTGAGGTATTTGTGCTTTTTACCTTTTGTGGTTGACCTTGTTGTGCTCCCGCTTCGACGAATTTTTGGAACTGTGCTTCCATCGAGATTTTATTCGCAACGACGTATTTGATGATGTCAACCACCATGGCTGCTAATTCATCTTCATATTCCGATGATTCTGTGATGATAAGCTTGCGCTTTCCTTTCCCCTGCTCTTGCTCCTGAATTCTTTTCCTTTTCCTTGAGCCTGCTATCTCCTTCGACAGTTTGTAGATGTTTTCTTTGGTTATAGCATACTCGAGGTTTTTAGTTTCTATTTCTCCCCTTGTTGTTGAGTTGAGACGATCCTTTCTTCAGCTAGATTGGTTACCTGCTGTTTTGTTTGAGTCCCTTCCCTTTGGGCTGTCGGCGGTTTGATTGTAATTTGCAGTCGACTGGTGTCTTCTGCTGGTGTTTCCTACGACACAAATGTGCTGATGTATAAACAGAGCTCATAATATTCTTCTTGTTATTGGTCTGTCAGTGGCTCCTCTATTGCTAGGTTTGTCTCCTTGGCCTTTGCTGGTATCTATAGTTTTGTGCCAGACTGTCGAGCTAGATCCCGGAAGATCTCTTCGACTGTTGGGTAGTAGTCGAGAGTCTTTTCTTTTTCCTTGGCACTCTGCATATACCACATCATGGTATGGTCGAGTTCCAACTGTATGTGGGCAATTTTGGGTAGACTTCGTCGGATGTTCTGGGGCACCCTCCATTTGGTCGTTTGTATTTTAAGCTGTTGGAACTAGTTTTCCAACAGTACTTTGCCTTTTGCTAGTTCCTTCATTGTTCCAATTTGGGAAAATGGTTTGAATCTCCACATATGGAATTTCATGGGTTCTTGAAACTACTTGTCCTCGACAAGACACAAGTAGTACATGACTATCCATATCATAAGGGATGGGAACCTTATAATCCCTCCCAACTCCTGGCATTTTTCACAGATGCCTTTGAGCATGTCGGCAACGTACTCAGCCCATCTGTAGATTTTCCTTGTGTCAGCAATGGTATCCACTGCCTCCAACATATCTAGTTTTAGGTCACTTCCTCGACCTACCGGTGTAAGGCCAGTGACTATGATTTTATCCATGATTTGTGGCGTTCGGGCTTGTATTTGGCTAATCATTAGCCCTTTGGAGTTTTTTACCGACAGTGATCTAGTTAGTTGCTTTACCAGCCCCTCCTTTATGCTGAATTGTATTGGGTCACCTTGGTTTGATATACCAGTCAATTTATAGATTACTTTACCGGAGATCTCGACTGGTCTATTGAAGTAAAATTTGCCATTGTGGTATCGACTTATGATGAATTTAATTGCTGTTTCCTTTGTGCCTCCAAACCTGGCCATGAACGGTGTGTTTATGTAGTTCACAATAGTACTGTGATTTACTTTCTCTGTGGCTGGGGTTGGATTTTTGTCGTTATAGGCCCATTCTTTGATCTTGGCCCATAATTTCGCCCTTGAGCTCTCTTGAACCTTAGCATTCTTGATGTTTCTTAGTCTCCTCATTAATGGCATCTACACAGTTTGTAGTTCTTTAGTCTTGGCTGCAACTTTGGTTTGTTTTGGCGCCATTTTGTCAGTTTGCTGGTCAACTTTACTTTGGTATTCTTCGCTTTCAGTCTTCTGGTTGCTAAGTTGCTCTCTCTATTTGAAATACTGTAAATGAATCTTTTGCAGTCCAGTATTTATAGTTGATGCATTTGACGTTTCTATCGAGGGGTGTATTAATGGCGGACGTGATGGTTCAGCGCAAGCACTTGAGTTTGCATTAATGGTGATTTGATTTTGGCGCTCGTAGTCATGAAGGCATGATGTGACTTTTGAGGTCGTTGGTCGATGTCGATCGTGTGAGCGGTCGATGGTGGTATGTCGGTGGGCGTGATGTTGGCTGTCGAAGTGTTGATGCCCTGTCATACTGTTTGATGGATATCGGTTCTATTTTGTTTTTGTTAGATTTGTTTTAGATTTTTATAGTTTTTGTTTAACCGTTATGGTCGTTATATGCTTTTTTTTTTTATAAACTTGTTTAATTTCTGTACCGCTTTAGTCAGGCACCATTAACAAGTTTCCGGAATACTATGCCTTGTAACATCCTTAGTCGGACTGATCCATTGGCATGAATCTCTTCGACAACATAGGGTCCCATCCACTCTGTATGTAGCTTTTTGGGTTTCCCTTTTACTCAACTATTGTATAGGAAAGCAAGGTCCCCTACCAACAAGTTTTTGTTTTTGATGTTACGATCATGCCATGCTTTTTGTTGTTGTTTCTGGGTTTCTTGATGTTGTAAAGCGATCAGTTGGTCCTTTCTTCCTTGTTCGACATCGACATGTAAAATCTCTGCAATAATAGGTGTCTATTGTCGAAAGTGTAGTGGAACTACTGCTTCTTGTCCATAAACTAGTCGAAATGGTGTTTGGTTGGTTGAATGCTTGTATGCTGTTCTGTACGCCCATAGTATTGCAGGTATCTTTTCGTCCCAGTCATCTTTGTCGGTGTTACATATTTTTGTTAATCCTTTTGTTAATGTTTTGTTAAATTCTTCAATTGCTCCATTTGACTGAGGGTGGTAAGCCGTACTCTGACGGTGGTCGATTTGGAACTGATCTGTTAGTGTTTTAATAGTTTTATTAATAAAGCGTGTTCCCTGGTCATTGATTAGGGTTAGTGGACAACCAAATCGGGTAATGATATTTTCATAGATAAATTTGGCAGCTATCTCAATGGAACATGTGTCGATTGGTTTTGCCTCTGCCCATTTGGTTACGTACTCGACTGCAGTTATGTACCATGCACCTGTTCTTTTTGCTGGTATGGGAAATGGTCCTGTGAAGTCGATGGCCCAAATTTCAAATGTCAAGCTTGGGTTTACTGATATCAAGTTCATTTCTGTACTAGGCAGAGGTCGACCCAGCCCTTGACATCTGTCACATTGGCTTACAAACTTCTTACAGTTTTTATGAAGTGTCGGCCACCATAACCCTAATTGTTGAATTTTCTTGGCAGTTTTATCTACTTGAAAATGTCCTTTCGCAGGTCCATACTGTGCTTCATAAATAATATTATTTCTTTCATGTTCTAGTACACACCTTCTGAGGATGTTGTATAAACCCATTTTATATAAGAATCCATTTATAAGACTATATGGTGCAGCTTTCATGGCTAAGATTTGTTTCTTCTTCGTACTCATGCCTTTTGGTGCTTGTCCATCTTTTAAAAACTGAGCTATTTCCTCTAACTCTGCCAGGACTGCTTCTATTCGAAATAAATGTGCATCTGGTAAGTCATCTTCGACTCCTGTCGGTTCCTCTCCTGTGTCGATTTCAGATAAGTGGTCGGGACTGACATTTAATTTTCCCGGTCTAACAACGAATTCGAATTCAAATTCTTAGAATAGAAGTAGCCATCGACAAATTCTCCCATGGTGTAAAGGCTTGTTTACAAGATATTTTAGTGCTTGGTGGTCGGTATAAAAGATAAATGGATTAGCTAGTAGGTAGTGTCGATATTTTTGTAGTGCGAAAACCATTCCTAATGCTTTTCTTTCTGTTGTCGAATAGTTTCTTTCTGATTTATTTAATTTTCTGTTGCTATAAACTATAGGATAGTCCATTCCATCGTCTCTTGGTTGAGTTAGGATTTCTCCTATTGCCAGGCCTGATGCGTCGATGTGTACATGGAATTTAGTTGACCAGTTTGGAAACCTTAGGAGGGGTGCTTCAACTAGATTTCTTTTTAGTTTTTCAAATGATATGTTGCATTTCTCTGTCCAGTCGAATTCCTTATCTTCTCTTAATAGTTCTTCCAGTGGGTAGGTCACGCCTGAATAGTATCTTATGAATTTTTTGTAATATCCTGTATGACCAAGTAATGCCTTGACTTGTTTTGGGTTCACTGGTGGTTTTAAGTGGAGGATAATTTTTATTTTTGTGAAGTCGACCTTAATGCCTTCTTTGCAGACAATGTGTCCTAACAATATCCCTATAGGGGTTAGAAATATGCACTTCTTGATGTTCAAAGATAGTTGGATTTGTCGGCATTGTTCCAACATAAGCCTTAGCCATTTGCAGTGATCTTTTAACATAGAGTATATTGTCCAATCATCAAAGTATACTACCATTGTTTTGTAAATATATTCTTGAAATGTTTTGACCACAATTTTGGAAAATACTACAGGTGCGTTCTTTAATCCAAAAGGCATAACCCTGTAAGCAAATGAGCCAAATTCACATACGAATTTTGTCTTTTTCTGATCTTCTTTGGCTATTGGTACTTGGTTATAACCTAAGAATCCATCTGTAAATGAGTTGCATTCATGTCCTGCAACCTCATTTAAGATTTCATTTGCATAAGGATTTGGAAATGGGTCTGTTAATGTAACTTTATTTAGCTCTCTGAAGTCAACACAAATTCTTAGCTTGTTTGGATTGTGTTTATTTGGTTGAACAACCATTGGACTTGCCCATTCTGATTGGTCAATAGGGTAGATAATACCTGCTGCAAGCATGTTATCAATCTCCTTCTTGACTATCTCTTTGTATTTATGAGCTAGCTTATATGGTCTTTTCTTTACATGTCGTATATCAGGTTTAATGTCGATCTTCATTTCACCCATTTCATGGACTAAACCTTTGATATCTTTGTAATCTCTGGAAAATACATCCTGAAACTCTTTTAATAAGTTCACTATTTCTATTGTTTGTTCTTCATTCCAGTTGTCTCCAATTTTTTCCATTTTTGGTCGATCATCACTTGAGATGTTGAATTCTTTAGTTTTGACTTTAGCATCTAGCCATTCTGGTGCTTTGGATTCGTTGATTGGTCGGCTCCCTTCCTTAAACTATGAAAATGTGGCAGGAAAATATGCTGCAGTCATTCAATTGATATCTTCTTTGTCAGTTGTCTCAACTTCTTTGAGCACTGTGCAAATTGGTTTTGTTATTTCGACATGGTTTGACTTCCATCTAAAGCTTTTCCCTTCCGAATTTTCGTTTTCCATCTGTAGTCTTGTTGACTGTGGTATTGTCCCAGTTTGTATATTATTTCAGTTTATTGTCAGTCGACTGTATTTTAGGGTTTTTTTTTCCATCGCCTGTATAAATGCTTTGATCTGTTTTGCTATTTCAACCAAATTCTCATCTTGTGGTATAAAGTTGAAATATTTGATAAAATTCTCTTTGATTTCATGCCATAGGAATGTTTCACCTCGAGCTTCTTCCATTTTGTACCACTTGTTTGGTAAGTCAGAGAGTGTTGATGGAAACAGGTGTGGTCATGTACGTTCATCCTTATACCCAAGTCTTTTTCATTCTTTTTCACATGTCCTTATGTGGTCTTCTAGATCCTGCCCTTGGATGAACATAGGTATTTGGGCTTGATTGGTTAACTTTTTTCCTCCAAATATTTCTATGAAGAAAGTTGAAGCTGTTGTCCATGTCTACAGTCTTGATTGATGGGTATCCCACCATCTAGCAGCTTGTCCTGTAAAAGTTTCCACTAAGCTTTGTAGTCGGCCATGTTCACCAATGTTTTTGGATACTTGTTCTATATGCATGACTGGTGATTCTCTTTCTTTGTACCTTGGTATTTGTTTACTATTTATATTTATTGGTTTTAGGGTAGGATATTCCCTAGTTTTCTTTTCAAATATTTTTGGGATGATGGACACAAAGAAGCACTATTGGACTGGTTTTTTCTGCACTTTTTGAATAGTCCAACAACCTCTTGCTTGTGTTTCGTAATTCTTGACTTCCCAATCATATAGTTCTGCATATGAATTGTATCCTACTAAATCTTGGTTTCCTGAGTAAAGTTCACCATAGACATTAGGTTCTGTGTAATCTTCATTATTCTGTATCTGATATAGTTGTCGGATGTCAACTTCTTCATCAATAGGTTCTGTCCAAGGTTCTCCTTGGGATGGATGAATAGGTACAATGACCTTTTGTCCATTTCCTTTTATTTTTATTCTTTCTTTGTCTAAGGATATCAATGCTTTCATTTTTATTCCCCAAGGTCGACCTACTAACGCTGGGAAGGAGCTGGATCCTTCCTTAGGGTTAATAATTTCAAAGTTGACTTTGGTTGATATTCCTTTTATTGTCGTGTCGACATTTATCTGCACTCCGATAGGTTCAATTAGGCCTTGGTCGGCTAATTTGAGGTATATTCCTGACTCGTATAGTTGAGGTCTACCTAATTGTTCCCAAGTGTCTCGAGTCATAATATTTACCTGTGACTCGAAATCGAGCACAACTTGTCAGACATGGTATCCTTCAATTTCTAGGTCGATAAGTGGGTTGGCATCGTTTTTGTCCTTCTGGTTTAGACTGCATATATTTTTTGTTTGTTTTTCTATATTGTTGTTGTGTTTTATTTTATACAAGAGGTCAATGAATTGAGACACCATTTTATTAGTTTGTACTAGACGTATTAGTTCTTTAACTATGTTTTGTCGATGGTCATCAGCTTCTTCTTGTTGGGCAAATTCTTGAAATATGTTTGTTGCGTCTTTATATAGTTGTATTTGTTTACCTGGGTTAGGATAATCATTCTTTTATTTTATTTTGCTGATTCATGGATTATCATTCCCAATTTTTGTCCCTTGTCGGGTTAGTATATGCAGATTCTTTGTATTGATTATATCATGTTTTTTCATGCACGACAAGACATTAACATTTTTCTTCTTATTTATTTTATCAAGCATAGTAGGGCAATCCTCTAATGAGTGATCCCCTACTCCACAGCTAGTACATAGTTTTAAGTCAGTTTTGTCCTTGTATGGACAGTCTGCATATCGGTGTCCTTATTTGTAACATGTAAAACATTGGATGGGCTGATGTGGTCGATTGTCACGATTCCTGGAGAATCGACGTTGACCTCCATATCCTCCACGTTGGTTGTTGAACCGGTGCTCATATCGATGACCTTCGTACCTTTGATTATTTTGATCATTTTGTGCATTGTTTCATTGCTCATTATTCTGCACGACTGCATTAGTCTGGTAGACTGCGTGGTAGTTTTGTCAATTTTTTAGGTTTAGGTGGCAGTCAGCCGTGGCGTGATTCTTCATTTCACAGATAGCACACCAAGATGATTTACCATTTTTCATGTTAAATGGGCAATCTTTCGTTGTATGTTCTCCATGTTCTTGGCAGATGTCGCAAAAACACTTTGTTTGCACAAATCGAACGTCTTGTAGGCTGATATCCTGTCGACAGTTATCTTTTGAATGTCCGGCCATTGAGCGTTTCATGCACCAAATGTCCTGACTCTTAAGGTTTAGCTCTTTTAAAGATTTTTGCATGATCTCAAGTTGTTCTTCTAGTTAATTATCTATGGGGAATGCTGGAAAGTCTTCATCCATCTCTACTTATGGGGCTTTAGTAAGCGCATCTCCATATGTTTTGAACATCTCCAGACTTATGTGCCGATGAATTTTCTGAGATAGACTTGCAAGAAACCACTGGATTAACAGTTGCTCATCAATTACATGATCCAATTGGCTGAGGAGGTCTTTCCAGTGTTTCTTGTAGTCACAAACAGATTCTCCTAGTTTTTGTGATGTTGTTTTCAATTTCTTAGCTGCCAGATGTTTTGCATTTGGAGTCTTGAAAAACAACAAAAAATGTGATTTGACTTCTACTTTAGTTGCTCGAGGGGTTCTATTAGAAAAGGTCATATACCATGTTAATTCCCTTTTCCTCAAGGCACCAACGAACTGCACCATCTGTCTATCTTCATCTGTGACTTGGTTTGCCTCCCATGTTGACTCATAGACGAACCAATTTCATCTAGGGTCCTCATCACCCTCATATAGAGGAATATGTGCTGACCTGTGACCCATGTCGGATTCGTTGTCACTGTCTTCTTCAGGAGGTGGCGGTGGTGGGGGTAACGGGATATTTTGCTTATTTATTTGTGCAGAACTATTGTCGACAGAACTCTCGTTTCCTTTAGTTATTTTATTTGTCGTTTCTTCTTCGACAAGCAGTTAGTCGGGGTCGACTTTTCCTGTCGATGTCCAACTGCAATTGTTTGTTTGCAGGTCCAATTTTTCTGTATTCTCCAAAGCTGTATTTGGCAGGGGGGGTGCTCCTTCATGTGTCGGGTAAAGTAAGTGGATACTTTGGTTGGAGGGGTACGCTTGAAGCATGACCCAATTTCCTTCTTCTGGTCGATGGATAAGTAGATGACTATCATTGTTTATCTTGTCATCTAGTCGGCTCCATCTACCAAACTCATCGGCTCTTAGTCTTAAATCTTCTTCAATAATGGCTTTTATCCTGGTACTCAGATTCATTGGAGAAGAGGTATTACCTCCTGGGGAAATTCTATTTGGAGAGCTTCTCGTTTCTCTATCCACAAATCTTCTTCCATGGGTGATGCCTCTTCTTCCACATCTTCTTCTTGTCGGTCATGACCCGACTCTGGCAGATTTCTCTTTTGGTTTGTCACCCTAGTATTCATTCCTCTTTGCAGTGCTATAGCTCTTTCTCTTATTTCTTCCCTTCTTTGTAGCCTCTTCTCTCTTTCTATTTTCTGTAAATCTGCCGTACCTTTGTGTGACATTGTTCGTTCAATTTCCTTTTTAGGTCGACTTTTCATCACTAGTGATGGTGTCTCTTTTTAGTCGACTAGAATCCTCTCTACTTTACCCTGACATATGACCATCTACCCCCCCATAGCCTACTCGACGCTTTAGAAATCCCAGATAGTTCTGTTTACTTGCTTAGGAAATATTCCCACTCCCTTTAGGCAATGAATTTCTCCCACTTCTTTTGTTTTTCCGTCTAATTGGAATTTTATGGCGGTTCACGTAGTAATGGATGAGGTTCGACAATATGACCCACTCCTTTTTCTATCAAGAACTTGAACAACAAGGTTGGTAAGGAACACAGGAATTGCTCGGTAAGGTCTGTATATAATTTCTTCTGAATGGTTTCCACCGAAGTTATTTCCTCTATAGCTTGTTCCTCGCAGAATTCGTCGGTAATCTTTTCAAACCACTCCTATAGGTTTGTTCTTCCTCCTCGAATAAGTTTTTCTAGCAGCTGTTGGTCTTTATTCGCTTCCAGCTTTTTAATCCAGAAGTTTCTTTAAGAGTTGGGGTAATGATTCTACAAACTTCTCATGGGTTTCAGTAAAGAACATTTCAGTTTCTGAGCAGTCGTTAATCTGTTTCTCCGTGCATAATTCTGCAAATAATTTGCTACCTTATGCTCCCACTAGTTCTTAATCTCTGGTTCTGATATCATCTATTTGTATTCATCTCAGATATGTACTACCAGCAATGGAACCAATGTTGTAATCTCATTGATCACATAGGGTTACCAATAATACACATTAAAAGCATACAAATATAACAGAGACAAAAGACAAGAACATAGATAGAATAATAGATTATATTATAATGAAAGGGTCCATACAATATAGAGAACTGAACCAGGTTCTTATCTGGCTCAACATCCTAATATATATGACTGACAAAATAGTTACAAATAACTACTTGTCGGTTCGGTCAACCGACATGACCTTATGTGGCCGACCTAATCTCTAATTAGTAAGATGATTAACTTAGTCGGCTTATCGTTCTAGTCAGCTTACCGACTAGCTCCTCCAACAATCCATATCTTGACCCAACTAGAGACTAGGTTTTTCCTTTATTGATTCCCAGTGTTTCTATAGACACTACCCCGCCACAGGTGAGCTATGTGGCCTCATGTCCTTTGCGTTCAATTGCTATTGAGAAGCAGCCTTTGTTTTCATGCTTACCTTCTTGGGACATGGTCCCAACAGTTGACTAGGTGAGTCATCCTATATAGATCATGGATCTTTCTCTCCACTCTGTCGATCCATTTGAAAGTTTAGACATGTGTCCTATCTCGGACGATCTCCTTCCTTCGGATGAATTCTTCCTAGAGTCTTTGATACAATCTGACCTTCTTTTGGATGTTGGTTCAGTTGTGACTAAATCTAACCCTGATTTGCCTAGTAAGCCTGACCTTTCTTTTTATGTTGGCCTTGTT
The DNA here is from genome assembly GCA_001517045.1 of Pseudotsuga menziesii. Taxonomy (NCBI): domain Eukaryota; kingdom Viridiplantae; phylum Streptophyta; class Pinopsida; order Pinales; family Pinaceae; genus Pseudotsuga; species Pseudotsuga menziesii. Next base: position 346,155 of record LPNX010714929.1, read on the forward strand.
GAGTCTTTTGACTCTTCCTTTGAACAACAAGTCAGTGATCTTGATGAGTTTCTTTTTTCTTATGAATTTTTCAACTCCCGTGATACTGAGTTTGTTCCTGCAAACTCTATATCCCTTGTTGATTTCTTCTCTCCTTCTAAGGTTGATCTTACTGATTATAAACCCTTGATCCTTGGTGCTATAGAATCTTCTTCAGTTAATTTTGCCTTGACTTTACCTTTTGTAGAAGATAGCAAAGTTGCATGTGTTTCTTCCAAAGTGACCTGCATCAGATCTTTTCTTCTGAATGTGATTCTGATGTTGTTATTTTTTGGAGACAGGATTTTTAGTTGGAGTCAAAACTGTTTACTGGCCTCGCCTTCTTGTTCAAGCTGTAACTACATTTTCATGTTCCCTGCTCGCGCTTATGAGCCTGATGCCGACTTCCATGCTTTTAGCTCGTTGTATAAGCCCTTATCTTTGTTCTCATCGTTGCTAAGCCTTGTATCATTTTTCCTTTGCAACTTGAGACACTTTACCTTCAGGAGACCTTCCCCATGTGTCTTTATGTTGCTCATGTTCCTTGCATTATGCATAGGTTTTTTCCTTGCGCTTGGAACTAGCTTTACCTGCCTATGACACTCGTCTCCTCACATTTAGAGCATTCTTTCTACTCTCCTTCGAGCTCGTTAAAAACAGTAAGGAGGCCACAAGTTGAATTTTCCAGACTCGTTAAAAATTCACGAGAAAGATATTGAGTTTCTTTAGGCCCGGGTCTGACTCCTCAAAATACACTTGACTACCGAGTAAAATTATCTGTTCAGGCTCGTTAAGAATATGTGAATGGGCATCCACATTGGTGGTAGGTTATCACTTTCTTGGATCATGTGGAATAGTATGAGAAAGGAACACTCTCTTTTCTTCAGAATTGAGAAGAGTATTCTCAGGCATATGTTTATCACTTTTTCGGACTTGAGGGACTAAATTTATGGAAAAGGAACCCCCGGTATGAGTTGAGTTTTCTCTTTTTCGTGCTCTGGACCAAAACATGAAAAATATTTCGAGTGTACTTTATGTCTTTGTCATGCTTGTTAAACCATAAAGAATGAAGAATTGAGTTTACTTTTGTAAGCCCCATTTCTCGTAATCAAATGGATATTTTTGAGTGATCTTTCCTTCCTTCACACTCGTAAAACTCAGGCTATATGTTGCTTTTCAAGGAGCGTTGGGTAGGTGGTAATTTAACCTTTTTCAGACCTTCTTAACTAAATACAAAAAAGGTGCGCCTTACTTCTTCGGAAGCTAAGAGAGTTCTTTTGTGGTTTGTTTTATACTTTTCCAGCCTCATGAGACTAAATTGGACAAAAATGCACCCCCCATGGAGTCTTCTTTGGAGTTTTCAAAATCTCTAAACTATGAAAACACCATCGAGCATGTACTAGTTCGGGCTCGTAAAATCCATGAATCAGTGATTTATCAATCATTCTTCTGTCTTTTCTTTGATCTTTCCAAAAATGAAGATGGTCTCAAGTTTGCTTTCTTAGACTCGTTAAACCTTTACAAGAAAGAGGGGAAGGGAAGTTCATTCACATGTTTTTTACATCATGGTAGCAAGTCTTGTTTCTTTGAGCAAAGCACCAGTTTTGAGTCTATCAATAGTTGGGTCCTAGTTTTTTGACTTTATCCCGATTTAGAGTTTCTTACTCCTCCAGTTGGTTTCTTTTCCAATTATATGGAGAATCTGTCAATGTCTCCTACATTGCAAATTTGTGTCGTTTGGTCTTTTTGTGTCAAAGCTGCCTAAGTCACTTTTGTGTCTGGCTCACTATTCAAGGATTAAACCTTTATCGTCCATTCTGCAGTTGCCTTGACCTTTTGTGTCGGCCATTCCTTGTTATCAGTTCATTACATCATGTCTTCGGGGGTCCTTGTTGTGAAATTCAGTACCAATTCCATATCCAATTAGTCTTTGACTTACCTTGTGTTGGATGATGAAGGATGCCTTAATGCCTTCCTTCCAACGAATATCTTCCTATTGACTGCAACACCTCTTGCTCTGGGAATTAGATTTAGAGTTTTATGAAAGTACCTTGGGGATCGCCGTCATCAGTGGCAATTTCCCTTGCTATTGGGTAGTGGGAATACCTTAATGTCTCTTACTCGATGGATTCTTCAAGTGTTTGACTACAAGTCCTTGTAATCACACTTGTTAGAATGTACTAGGTACCTTGGGGACCATTTTCATTAATGGTGGTTTCCATCACGTTTGTTAACGATTCTCATTATTGATCGCTAATCAAACATTTTCCTCCATGTTCGACTTCAACTCCTTTATTCACATGGTTAATATCCATACCTTTTTGGGCGGTTTGGATTGAAGACCTTGGGTCGACATTAGCTTCATCATCTTTTGCAATTTCCCAAGCTGCATAATACCTTGTCACACTTTATATGACATTTTGTTGAGACATAGATCCACCTTGTATTTTTGTGGCTATGATCGATTGTTGAGCATGGATCTACCTTGTTCATTTGTGGCCATGACTCCTTTAAATTTGATATGGCGGCTTTTTACATATTGAGCGACCATGATAGTTTCGTTAGTTATACATATGTTGGATCCACCAGTATCTTTGTGGCGATGTTTTGTTTATGGACTTGTATGTCCCAGAGATCAGTTTTGTCTGATATTTATCTCTCTTTCAGGTACCTTCATTTGAGCCTTTTGATCTTGGATTCTCTGCTCTCTCCATACTCAAGTGTTTCCTTTATAATGTGTTTAGGCTATCATCTTCATCTGTAAGATCATACATTAGGGGGCATTTGTTATAGCTAAAAATGACACATCTCTGCCTGTGACCACTTTCCCATGATTTCGTCGCATGTCGACACTTCCATGACGACACTTCATGAAAGTAATTGAAAAACACCTAACTTGCAGGAACCATATCTTGAGTTTTGTAACTCTGTTTGACCTCATCTATACATTGTTGGAAATATATTTCTATGAGCTAAAAATTTCAAAAAGATACCAAAGTCTAAAAATGCCCAAAAATACCCTAAAAATGAGTTTAGTGATGTGTACATGAGTTTCCTTAAGGAAACCTGCGTATGTATGAGATTTGCTATACTTGCGTATGCCTTAAATACATGAATTTATACATTGCAACCTGCGTATGCCTCCTTGTGTACGTGTTGTCTCTGTAACTCATGTACGCCTCCTGAAAATGTCAAAAAAATACGTATTTTGAAATTCGGGTAGTTTGGGTAGTTATGCAACTGACTCCTTCAGTTGTAACTACTTTGTCTTCGACCTTAACTCTTCATAAAGCATATAAATAGAGGTAGGGAGGTCCATGAGAGGAGCCTTGAATCTTTGCATTGTTATGATGGAGGATTTGGAGCTCTCTTTTCCCACACCTTTGCCCTAGAAGCATTCTCCCTGTGTTGTAGAGCTTGGAGGCTGAGTTCCTTAGAGAAGAGAAGCAGTAGAACCAGATCAAGGTTTCGTGAGGTGCCAAACTTGGAGAGAAGGTATATTTGTACTTGTTTTCAAGATTAATAAATATGTGATGTCCTAGTTCTTCCCAAATCATTGTTCAATGTGTGATTGAATCTTTGTTTATGATCAGATTTTGATGTTAATCAGATTATTATTTCATGTTTCTTTGATTATCATTAATTTATATGTGATCATAATGGTTTGAGGAAGGTATAATTTGTTTTGCAGGTCTCTTGGAGCAAGAGGAGCAAGAAGAGGATTGAAGGGCTGCTTGGATCAACCTTCGTTTGGCTAAGTATGAACCATTCCAACCTATGATCTTGCTTATATTTAATTGCAGAACCATTTGCATCCACCTCTCGACCCTAGTACGTTGATGGCCTCTTAAACCCTAGCCATAGGAAACTTTCCTTTACAACACCCAACCAATACCTCATTCAATGATACATCTCAAAAGACTCCTCTTTAGCCCCAAGTCATTTTGAGATAATTTGGTGTTAATCCTTTTTTGATCATAATTGGTCCTATGTTACACATTCTCAACCAAAACAAAACATGGAGGACACAACCAAGGATCCTCCTACAAACACTAAAGATATGACATCATCCATCACACAATTGTAGCAGTCATTTAACTAGATCACCATCAATATGGCGAACCAAGGAAATGTTATCACTCAACACATGGATCTAGCACCTAAAACAGAGGATCCAACCGATGAAGCATTTCATTTATGAAGAACAAGACTCTGGCACTATCCTTCTCAAAACCCAACCTCTTTAATTTGAGGATTAAAAATCATGGAATCCATTCTTGAAGGTCGAAAAACGCAAATTTGATGGCTCAAATCCCTTGTGTTAGGTTACCTAAATGGGATACTTTTTTTCTCTTCATGGCATTAAGGGTGGTCTCTAGGTTTGAAACTTGGGATTTTTTTTAGACTCAAAATGTTTCCACTGGTATCAGAAATCATATCATTGTTATGTCCCTTTGAGCCAATTTGTGAAGATCCTTCAGGATCAGTTTAAACATGCCTCTCACTACCTGGGTAGGTTAACCAAATTACACCAGAGTGGCACAATTATGGACTATATTACAACATTTGAGTAATTAGAGATATGCACAAATTCTCTCTTTGATTCTTTCTTCAGGATGACTTCATTTGTGGTATTAAGGAGGCGATTAGAGAACACATCATTATTCAATGGCACTCAACCTAGTTAGAGTATTATAATCGAACTCTAGAAGTTGAAATGGTGATTAATGTCCAACCTAAAATACCTTCCTTTTCAACTCACACTTCCAACACTCCCATGGATCCTATTTAAAGCACTTCCAACATGCCACCATTAAGAGTACAAAATTTACCTCATAATGTAATGGTTAAATGTCAATGCCTTAAACTTTGCTATAACTATGACAAAAAATATTTTTGAGGGCATAAATTTGAAGAACATAAATTATTCAAAATAGATGTCTCCCCAAATGAGAACCCACAAGATATCGCCATGGATGTCACTCAATAACTAGAATGTGGCAAGACTCCTCTTCCCACGAAAAAATACCAAACCTTGCAACCTCCTAAGGAGGAATCCCAAATTTCTCTCCATGCCTTATAAGGTTTCTATGCACCCTAAACATTGAGGTCGATAGGTTATATCAAACACCGCAAAGTAATTTCAATAATTGATAGTGGAAACACCCTCAACTTTATTCATCGAAGAGTGATAGAAAATTTCCAAATTATGATAGCAGATGGTCATATGATGAAATGTGGGGGTTGATGTGAATATGTGAAGCTACAAATGCTTGACTACCATCTCAAAATCACATGTTCACTATTCAAATGGGTGATTGTGATGTAGTACTGATGACGTAGTGGCTAAGGACTTTGGGAATGGTCACCATGAATTTCAAGGACCTATATATAAGCTTCACCAAGGAAGGGCACACACATCATCTAAACGGTCTTACTTTAGGTTATCCTAAAATTATCACCTTCCATCATTGTTAACACTCAAATACCGCACACATGCGATATTTTTTGCAATTATCACAGTATGGCATCATCAACATATAGTGTGTTGCTCACTGAAGACATCATCGTCCAGATCCAAGAAGTAGTATGCGTCCTTAAATTCCAAATAATAGTCAAAAGACAACGTTGTGTGGCCAAACCTTTGTTTAGGTGTGCTACTGTGCATATTACCAATTATGTGTCAACACTAGAATTACATAGATTTCCCTTCGTTATTCGTGAAACTATCAAAATGATAAGATTTCAATCACCAATAGTGCATTAAAGGCTCATGAACGCTCCTCACCAATAGAAATTTTAACTTGTCTTCTCAACATGATGGATGAGATTTTAATAGCCCCCATTGTGTACCTTGAAGCTAGTTCATAAGGTGGTGGGGTTCACATTTCGATCTAGTTGTTTCTTGGCCACATCTTAGCCTATAAAAGGAATCCATGGGCATGCATATTGTAAGAGGAATCTAGAGAAATGCTATGTTGTTGGAATTGTATTGGAGCTTCTTCATAGCCCACCTCTTCCACTCCTATTACCATTCTCTAAGATCCCTTGCCCCCTTCCTCCAAGGGGAAAGCGTTTCTCGCATTTGTTATTCAAGCTCTCTAGCATTCAGTGTGGAAAAGAAATCCTCCTTAAGGGATATTGTCGGCTTCCCTATGAAGCTCATACATCCTAGGTGAAACTACATCTATTTGATTTACCATTGGGCAATCTAAAGTGGTTCTTGCACTAGCTTATTATTATGGTTTGCACCCCCTTATCTCTTTTGTTTTATATTTCATTTTTTTTGCTTTTTACCTTGTTTTGTTACTAACAAGATCTTGTAGGATCTTCTTGGGGTTATCACATTTTCTTTTTGTTTCTAAATATTGGGCCTAATGAACAACCTCAAGGGATTTCACCCAAAGTGGCAGAGGCTTCACACCTTTGTGCATAATTTCCTACAACAATATTTATGACGAATCCACTTCATTTTTGTCCATTTATTCTTATCTAGGTTGTTATTTGTTAGATAGCTCATTTATGGTTTATCATCCTTTGTAAGTGAAGAGGTGCATACCCTTCATCCTGGGAATATGGCCTCCTCTTTTCTGTAATAGTTGTTTCCACATATGCATGGATCCTAGTGCTATAGGTGTGTAGTCTACACATAGAACCCTTCGATAGTCTCATTGTCTATGCATGTTAACAAACCTTCACCTGCACAGTTCTGCTTTCATTGTTTGCATGACCTTCTTGCATTGTAATAACATTATTCGACACCAGTGAGTGTTTATTACGCGTTGCTATGCACTTGTCTAAGTGTTTTACATGGTGTTGTTTCATTTCATTTTTTTTAATCATTTTATTGTTAGAATAATCAACCCATAGTTAGCTACCTTAGACATTAATTATCTCCATTTTTGTCTTATTTGCCTAGTTTCCATATTCCACTCTATGCAAGTTGTCCTCCACATGTCCTAGATGGTCAAAATTGCTAAAACTGAGTCATGGAGCGCTTAAGAAACCTCTTGGAATAATTTTTGCTTTATTCTTGGCCTTCCTAGCACATATCTGCTTTTTCTGCTTTATTGCTGCTTTTACTGAGTTTTAAGGTAATTGGGAAAGTTTGACTAGGTGAAGTTAACTTGTTTTTTGTCCCCATAATCCTCCACTCTTTTATCCTAATAAAAGCATGTATGAGTTTTCCTTCCATCACCTATTAGCCTCCCTAATTGATTTTTCCAATTCGTGAGCTCCTAGATAGATTAGGAAGTTGCTTTATGCACCTATGGGGGATTTGGTTAGTTTTAGTAAGCCTGCTTTTGACCAATTCGAATGGAATCCCAATGCATTTGAATCTCTCATATAATTATTTATTGTGGCAGCCTATGACTTCACAAGGTTGGTTATTGTACACTTATTCAATACAGATTAGTGTTCTGCTCCATATTCAGTCTCCTTTGTGTGTAATTTGCATGTGTAATTGGCAATTTTTGTGAGTGTAATTGTTCTAACACCTGGGTTCAATTTCCACATGGTATCAAAGCCTTTGTAGATAAATTTATCTCCTTCCATATTGTTATTTCAGGTTAGACATAATTGACTGGGAGCATTTTGCTGACTGAAGGGACAATTTCTGAGCTATGGATCAATCTCAGAAGATCATCTTGACTCCATTTAATTTTGTTTGAATGGAAAGCAGAGATGGAGATACTGTTGAGAGTGAAAGGCCTCTACAAAGTGACTATGGCAATAGAAGCATAGCCCAATGTAGCTGCAGAGAAAATTAAATGGCACAACAGGAGGGATGAGGCCTATGGTCTCCTGTGTCTGAGCATATCCAGAGACCTCCTTTTCCATCTTGATGGATTGACATCACCAAATGAAGTATGGGAGAATATTGTTGAGAGTTTTGGTAAAAAAAATGAGATTAGAGGACATCAAATTGAGAATGAATTGATCTCCTTGAGTCCCAACAGCTTCGAATCCCTGCAACTCTACTTTTCCAAGTTTAAAGCCCTTGTTTTGCAGCTAAAATAGTGTGGAATTGAAAAGAAGGAGGAGCAACTGGTTTTGGCCATACTCCCAAAGCTTGGCCCTAACTATTCAATATTTGTTTTGACCTTCCAGGCCACCAAGTTGACAGCTCGAGCTTGGAATATGCCTAAACTTGCAGAGTTCATGGAATCTCTCACATAAGAACAAGATGAAATGGTGATGATGGGCAACATCAAACCTTCCAAAGACCAAGCTCTGGTTGCTGGAGATTTGAGGGTGGATTCAAAAGGCAAGAAGAAAGATAAGAAGCCACCTGAGCAAAAGAGAGACAAGAACAAGTCTCCAGAGGATCCCCAAGGTTCCAAGAAGAACCCCCAGAAGAAGAATAACAAAGGAGAAATGAGCAAGTGCACATACCGTGTTGATGTAATTGTAACTTCGAAATGTATTCATCCATATTTCTTATGTATTGTAACCCGATGTTTATTCTTGGATGTATTGTAATGTAATTGAGTCATGTCATACCCCGATGTTTATTCCGGGAAATTTCCATAATGAGAAAGTCATGTCAGGTCATTGTGGGTAACCCTCCTATTGGTCAAGGGTTAAAGCCCCCACAGTTGTGGGCCCCTTGGGTTATTAGAATATCCTAGTGAAGTCGACCCTAGGTGAGTCATTGTAAGTTAGGGCAATAGTTCCCACCATTGTGTTACCCTCTTATTGGTCAGAGGAGGCAAAGTCCCCACAAGTGGTGGGGCACTAGGGTTATTAGACACTCCTAGAGATGTCGGCTCTAGTAAGTAATTGTTAAGTAAGGCCGACATGTTGGAGTGTACTTCAAGTGAACGAAAGAATATAAATAGAGAGTGAGCCTCTCTATTTATCTCACTTTCAACACTCACACTCACTCATTGGGGCGCATGAGTGAGAGAGGAGAAGCTCTCTTAGTGAGAGAGAGAGAGACTGCTGCTGTGTGGAGATCATCTTACTGTTTTGGGGCTTTTACTGTTTTTGTGCTGATTCTATCTCTGAAGAATTTGCAAGGTTTTCTCCTTTATGGTTTCCCTGAGGAAAAATATTTGTGTCTCTTGTCTCTTGTGATGTGCTTATGTTTTATTGATGTGCTTGTTATTCTCTCAGTTAAAAGATCCTAAGATCATAATGCTAGCTTATATGATGAAAAACTAACATACTGCAGTAAGGGAAATCATCCTGAAAGATCCTACATGAAGAAGCAAATTGACATGATGGCCCAACTCCTGGAGAAGAATGACATCTCCCTTCCTGATAGCTCAAATAAGAGGGAAAGATGATCAAATTCAGAAGACAGAGAGAGAGTTCATGCATTGGTTGCTGGAACATCAAGCTCACCTAGTTTCATCATTGATTTTGGAGCTTCAAGACATATGGTTTTGACCAAGGAGGCATTCACCTCACTTGACATGTCGAAAGGTCCACCAATAGTACTAGGAGATGACTCTCTCACTGAAATTTTGGGCAAAGGGAGGATTGATCTTGACCATGGTAAGTTCAGCAATGTATTGTATGTTCCAGGTCTTGCCTCTAACCTCTTATCAGTGTATCAGATGACCCACACAGGGTCTCCAAAGAAGGTCATATTCTCCCCTGATGAAGTTGAGATCACAGAGCTGTCAAGTGGTAAATTCATTGCAAAAGGAGTTGCAAATCACACTTCAAAGGTATACATGTTTTCACATTTTCTACCCTACTCAAACCCCTCTGCTCTTCTGATTCATGCTAATGAGGAAAGCAAGATTTGGCATGTAATATTTGGCCATATTAACTATAAGTATCTTTTTGATCTTAGTGAAAAAGAAATGGTCATAGGGTTACCAAAGATTAAGTTTTCCAAAGGAGTCTATCAAGGTTGCATCTTAGGAAAACACCCAGAGCATAAATTTGAGAAAGCTAGTCATGAGAGAACCTCTGCACCTCTTGAGTTGATCCACAGTGATGTTACTGGCCCATTTCCTCATATGTCAATGAGTCAGGACAAATATGCATTGACATTCATAGATGAATTTTCTAGGTTCTGCTGGGTTTACTTCCTGAACCACAAGTATGAAGTTTTTGGCCTCTTCAAAGTCTTTAAGGCTTTGGTTGAAAACCAGTTTGGGAGGAAACTCAAGGTCCTCAGATCTGACAATGGTGGTGAGTATGTCAATTCTGAGTTCATTCAATATTGTGTAGATGTAGGTATTCAGATGCAACATTCTATCCCTTACACACCACAAAAAAATGGTGTTGCTGAGAGGAAGAACAGATCACTGAAAGAGATGGTAACCTGCATGATGGAGGCTAAGACTTTGCCACCAAAGTTTTGGGCCGAAGCTATAAAATGTGTAGCCTATATCCAGAATAGGGTGCCTCATAAATATCTTGATGTTATGACTCCTTTCGAAGCATGGAGTGGGCACAAGCCAGATGTGACCCATTTCAGGATTTTTGGCTCAAGGGCTTGGGCTAGAATTCCAACAGAAAAGAGGAAGGCTTTGTAGCCCCAAAGCCAAGAGTGTATATTTGTTAGGTACTCTGAAGATTCAAAAGGGTACAAGCTTATCAATTTGATCACAAACAAATCCTTCATTGAAAGGAGTGTTCAATTCCAAGAAGAGCCTTTAGCAGCAGTTGAAGTTGGAGAGTCTTCTTCACCACCAGAACCACTGAATGTAAGTGAAGAGATAAGTGAGTTTGCTGATTCTGATATGTCTGATAATGATGATTTAATTGCAGATACTAACATTCCTACAAGACCAAAATGGGCAGCAAATACCATTCATGCAGCTAGGGAACTAGCTGGAAATCCTAGTGATTCTAGGAGGACTAGATCTCAGTTTGAGAGTGCCCTGTGTATGAAAGACCCCTTGTTTGCAGAGAAATGCTATCTTATGGTTGAATCAAACCCACAAACATATGAAGATGCAGCACATGATCCAATATGGAAAACAGCCATGAAAGAATAATTCAGCTCACTCCAGAAGAACAACACTTGGGAGTTGGTTGATCTTCCCCTAGGGAGGAAGCTAGTTCAATGTAAGTGGGTTTTCAAAACCAATTTTGATGCTAATGGTTCACATTTGAAATATAAGGCAATATTGGTATCGAAGGGCTACTCACAGGTACATGGAATATACTACAATGAGACCTTTGCACTAGTGGCAAAGATGGACTCCATCAGGCTAGCCTTAGCCATTGTAGCTTCGAAGCAGTGGGAGGTACATCACATGGATGTGAAGTGTGCTTTCCTGAATGGAGATATTACTGAAGAGATTTACATGCAGCATCCTCAAGGCTTTGTTACTAATCCATCTCTTGTGTGCATGCTAAATAAATCATTGTATGGGCTTAAGCAAGCCCCCAGGGCTTGGTATGCCAAGATTGATGGCTTTCTGCTACCATTGAATTTTGTTCGATCAAAGTCTGATCCTAATTTTTATTTGAAGCTGATTCATGGTTCTTTGATGATTATTGTCTTGTATGTAGATGACTTTCTCATTACAGGAAGCTCAAAGGATGAAATTTCCTCCTTGAAGGATGCAATGAACCATGCATTTTCTATGATTGATTTGGGGTTATTGAGCCAATTCTTGGGTCTCAAGATTGATCAAAACAAACATGGAATAAAATTACATCAGTCCAAGTATGCTTTGGATTTTCTAAACAAGTTCAACATGAAATATTTCAAGCCAAGCAAGACTCCCTTCCTTTCAGGAGTTAAGGTTGAAGAAGCAGATTCTTCACCTATGGTAAATAATAAACTGTATAGGAAACTGATTGGGTGTTTGCTGTACCTTACACATACTCAACCTGATCTTTCTTATACAGTAAGTGTGGATTCAAGATACATGGATCAGCCTCATGAGATCCATTGGAGAGTATCCAAAAGGATCCTTAACTTTGTTCAGGGAACAAGGACTCATGGGATCTTTGACAAAGCTAAATCTGATCTTGATTTGATTAGGTTTACTGACAGTGATTGGGCAGGTGACAACATAGATCAAAAGTCAACATTAGGATATGTGTTCATGCTTGCTGAAGGACCAATCAATTGGTCAAGCAAGAAACAGAGTGCCATTGCACTCTCATCTACAGAAGCAGAGTACAGAGGAGTTGTAAATGAAACAACTCAATGTTTATGGTTGCAGGGATTACTTGGTGAGTGTGGCTTCGAATAATAATACTCAACTACTATATATTGTGATAATCAGAGTACCATTCGAATCTGCAATGATCCAGTTCAGAGATAGAGAACCAAACACATTGAGATCCATATGCACTACATCAGACAGCTTGTGCATGATGGCACCATTCACCTACTCTTCTGTTCATCTTCAGAACAAGTAGCAGACATATTCACCAAATTTTTTTGTGAGAAGGATTTCAGCAATCTCAAATCACTATTGGGGATTGCTGATCATGCTGTGAAGCATGATTGATGACAATATTTTCAAATTTTGTTTTACTGTCCATGTTTAAGGGAGGATTTTTCCCACTGGGTTTTTGCCTCTTTCCTTGGTTAAATGGACATGCAGTATGTAAAGGGTGACTAAGCCTTGTTTCTAGGCCCTATTATTTTCTGATATTTTACTCATAAGTCAGGCTTAAGGGGGGGTGTTAGAATAATCAACCCATAATTAGCTACCTTAGACATTAATTATCTCCATTTTTGTCTTATTTGCCTAGTTTCCATATTCCACTCTATGCAAGTTGTCCTCCACATGTCCTAGATGGTCAAAATTGCTAAAAATGAGTCATGGAGCACTTGGGAAACCTCTTGGAATCATTTCTGCTTTATTCCTGGCCTTCCTAGCGCATATATGCTTTTTCTGCTTTATTGCTGCTTTTACTGAGTTTTAAGGCAATTGGGAAAGTTTGACTAGGTGAAGTTAACTTGTTTTTTATCCCCATCATCATCCACTCTTTTCTCCTAATAAAAGCATGTATGAGTTGTCCTTCCATAAACTATTAGCCTCCCTAATTGATTTTTCCAATTCGTGAGCTCCTAGACAGATTAGGAAGTTGCTTTATGCACCTATGGGGGATTTGCTTAGTTTTAGTAAGCCTGATTTTGACCAATTCGAATGGCATTCCAATGCATTCAAATCTCTCATGTAATTATTTATTGTGGTAGCCTATGACTTCACAAGGTTGGCTATTGTACACTTATTCAATATAGATTAGTGTTCTGCTCCATATTCAGTCTCCTTTGTGTGTAATTTGCATGTGTAATTGGAAATTTTTGTGAGTGTAATTGTTCTAACACCTGGGTTCAATTTCCACATTTATTACAATATTGCATCCCTAATGGCTGCTCATTAATGAACTAGGATTAATTAGCTTGCAATAGTTACACTTTTCTATAGTAATTAGCTTACCTAGCCTAAGATTAGGAAGTAAAGGGCTCTTCCTTCAAAATATACCTAGGTAACCAACCTTGAGGCTTTCAGTGGGTCTCAATGTTGTCGCCAGTGTCCAAGAGGTCTTGTGTTTATTTTCTTACTTTCCATTTTGTTTATAGAGTAGCGTAGAATCACTTTTGTACACAAGAAAGGACCTAAAGACTCTAATCTCCCGAAGTATTCTCTTCAACTCACACGTATTGTAAGCTTGGTGAATCAGAAAAGGGATACAAGTGTGAAATACCTCCATTGCACACTTCTAATTCATTACCATTATTGTGAATTGCAAGCACCATTAGCATCTTTTAGAGTTAAAAGTCTAAATATCCATTTTCATTTACTCTATACTCTTAAGTTAAGTGCAACAATCATTTTTCTTATCTCACATGTGTTTGCATCACTATCATGCATTGAGGGACCTAAAATATCTTCTAATTGGAGTATGCTCTTCACCTCACATTACTTGTGATCTCGATGAATTAGAAAGGAAGGGAATTATGAAATATCTCCCCTACACACCATAATCAACATTGGAACCTTAAAATAAAAACTTGAAAATGCTAAACCAACTAAAATCCTCCATAGGATGTCACAAAAAATATTTTAGTTAGGTAGGCTTGAACAAGATATGCATCCAAATAATGCCCATCAATATATTTTCATCAAGATTTTGAAACATAACATTGTTGACCTATAGGGTACTATCAAATCCAACTATCAGCAAGTGTTAAAAGATAACCCATATAAGAAGGTGCAGTTCCCAAGTACATGAAATCCAAGGTATAGCTACCCTACTCCCCCTACAATTCACTCAACTTGTTGTTAGGGGGACGACATTATACCACCCTAGGAAAAACCACTTATTCACACTTAACGCAGGTATCTTAGTGGTCAAACTTAGGACATTGCCAAGGAGTAATGGTGAGTTCCATTGACTCTTGAAGTTAGGTATTGTTGTTGGGAAGTGTTTCCAACCCTCTTGGAACATAACCCCATCACCGGTATAATTATCTCTTTGTTACCTTCACTAGTAAATCGTTGTGTAGATCCCATTGTCACCAACAGTTTTGATTTTGGAAGGCCCAATTTCATTTGAGAGGAAGGACATTAGGTATTTAGGGAATTTACATTTTTTTTTCTAAATACAAATTAACACAACTCGTAATTAAAAAAAACTTACATGTGGAACCATTTGCACTAAACCATCCTTGCACATATCACTCACTTTTGCATCATTTTGCATCGTTGTGCTTGGAATATTTTTGCATTTTTCCAATTGTGTTTATTTCTAGCATCACTCTCACTTATTATACTAGACTTCCAACATAGAGGATCAAAACCCACTGAGGTAGTCCCGTCGACTACAAGGCCTATCCCCTCTCTCGAGGGGTGTTTTCCCACTCTCTCCCTACATTTCATGAGGGAGATACTTTAGTCGAGGCTATTCCCAGGGCAGATTGGTTGGATCCTTTGAGTGAGGTTACTCCTTGCTTTCCTCATTCTCTCCCCTCGGAGAAAGTTTAGATCCTTTTGGTTCGTCCTCTCATGGAAGAGTTTCACCTTTATTTAAACCCCACAAAGGAAATACCCCATCATCTTCTCCCTCTTTGGGAGGAGGCCACACAACATCCTCTTTTCACATCAAGGATAGAGATCACTGTCACATACTCAAAATTATCCCCTTCAAGGAAACAACACACAAAGTATGATGACGATCACTAATACCGATCTACCATTCATGGTGAGATTAAATCTCCCTGATCTAGCGAAGTTGATAAATGATCCCATAACTCATGATGCAACATGTCCCGTTATGCTCAATAAGCTCTCCTCAAGCATACCTAAGTTTTAATGGAAACAAGGAGATGATCTTTGCAACCATGTCATGTTTTTCCACCTATGGTGTTCCTACAACAACATAGTAGAGGATTCTGTGAGGCTTCACCTCTTCCAATGAACTATCATCGATACACCTAAAAAATGGTATGTGAACCTACCAGGGGATTCCCACACCACTTTTGGGACTATAACCACCACATTTCTCACATACTTTCAGTTACCAATACACCGTGACCTCGGTCTTGAAATTCTCACATAGTTTCAACAGAACACTTGTACCCACATAGCAAGCCACATCCACGAGTGGCATAGGTATTGTACTTTGTGCAAAATAGATATTCAACCTTAGTTCCTACTTGATTGGTTTATTAGATCTCTCTAACCCACCATAGAGAATGATGTGACAACCCCCTTGTCGCAAACTAAGGAAGAGGTCATCTTGAAGGCCCAACACTTGATCTTATCTATGCACAATATGGGTACCTATACACCATCCTTAACAATTCCCCTCAACATCATTCTTTGAACCCCCCCATGCAGGGACGTCGCATTCAATAGATGGGGTTATTGGGTCCATTTCTCAAAAGGGAAAATCTCCCCCCACTACCAACTTTTATACCAACCCCTATGGTAGTGCAGTATCCACCCATCCTTGTTGTGTCAACACCTCCTACTATTGTCCCAAATCCTCCATTTGGATAGCTACAGTATGGACCCTACAATACTAGTTACCCTAATATAAGCCAAGCACCAATGGTACCTCCACTGCAAATGGTGTAGCCTGCTCCTAAATCCACATCGAATGGAGCACAATAAGCATATATCCCACTTCCTGGGTACAACCCTTATTATCCCTTCCCATGTCCTCCTAGTTCGATGCCCATGCCTCATTTGGGGGTTAATTTAGTCCAACCTTCTTTCCAACAACAAAATCAACAATTTGTGAAATTGAACACTGTCAATCCCCAGAACCCTTCAAAATCAGGGGAGAAAAAAAAGTAAGAACACGTATAAGCAACAACAAGGGAAAGGTGGCAGCCCCCCTCCCTAGTAAACCAAAACCTGAGTAACTAGAAAACGAGGACTAACAATCCCCCCAAACAAGGGAAAAACACCAACATGAGGACCAATTATTCTTGGTTGATTTGTGGAAAGTATGGTCATTATAATCACCACTATTCACTTACTCCCTATTACCAACAATAGGTGGAAGCAAGGAAAAAAAAAAACTCCCCTCAATAACCTAATGCAGCATAGCCCCAATAAGTTGTCTTGTAACAACCATTTTCCAAACAAGGAGTGGTTACCCAACAATAGTAACCGCACCCCTAAAATGACGGTTCCTACCAAAAAATCTACATGAACACAACCGACATTAATCTCCAGACTTGAACTAATGGCTATGGTGGGCTCGATCCTTCTCAAGGAAAAGACATAGCTACTCCTTCGAGAGGCCTTTTGCAAATCCTGCACCCAATCACGAAACACATCCTGAGAATTCCAAAGGCACCACTTAGGCATAACCCATACCTCCACATGAAAGCTTCCCACAACTACAATATTGTGGATGACTTGGGTCAATATCCATCCATCATGTCCACGTTAGAAGTTCTTTAGTCATGCCCAACCCAAAGGAAAGCATTGCTCAATTCACTGGGTGTCATCGACCTTTCTGAATCGTACCCCATAACTTTTGACCTTAACAAATCCGAACAACGACTACCCTTGTCAATCACATTCCAAGTCCTAATCACCATAAAAAATATTATGATTCATCGGTGCATCATTGATGATGGTGCATCCACTTGAGTCATGTCCATAAATGTTTGCAAAAGATTGGGGTCACCCGAATTAGTCCCCTCATCTATAACCCTTCATGCTTATGATGTGTGACCATCTCAACCACATAGATTGTACAAAAATGTACCTGTCAAGCGAGGGGGCGAAATGGTAATGATCAATATTGAATTCGTCGATTCCCAACTTAACTACAATATCCTTTCAGGATATAGCTACATGTACGCAATGAAGGTGGTTTCCTCTCTAATATTCTGCATCATGATGTTTCCCTTCAATTGGAAGATAGTCACCCTTGACCAACTTAGCTACTACGACCCTCATGCCAACATTAACCCAGAAAATTTCCTATCCATGGTAAGAGAAGTGACTCAACCACCTTATGTTGATTTATACCTAGGTGTGTACAAGGATTCCGACCTCCCAGGGGCATATTCAGGTCCTCTTGAAATCCCCACCTCGATGGAGGGCCGCATGTGCACCAGTGTTCACCTCTAAAAATGAGTCTCCCACCCTATTGGCATCAACATCGACACCTATGATGAGTCATGGTATGAACAAACATTGAGTCCATTAGTGCACCCCATTTTCCCAATACCATTCTTGTACCCCCCCACAAGAGTGCAAGGTACGTCAGTCATGGCTCAACTAAATCTCCCTCGACTCTCTTTGGGAATCCTTATGTGGTGCCTTATGCCACCTTACCCAAAGATGGATTCAAAACCCATAACAAACTATGAGTTCGTTTTGGTACGACCTGTTACACCATTGGGATCGTGCGTCAAGCTAATCGCTCCTGTGACCAAGAAAGCACCTATCATCACTAAAACCACCAATGGGGGCATAAGTTGACCCAAGTTAAACGTCCCCATTACAATCAACCACCTTCTTGAACCATCCTTGGGGGTCCCTAAGCCTAAAGTAGGGGACACAACTCAACAACGATTAAAATCTCCCATCATGACTAATACACCTGCAATTCTGGTCAACCCACCATGTTCCCTATGTGGGAAACACGGCCATGTGACCAGCCTATGCCCCACCTTGCCAAAGCTCGGGAACATGCTTAACATGCTCGTTAGTGTGAATCTTGAATCCCAAGTTGTAGTAGGGGCCACATCAACCTTGTTTGCACCCAACAAAACTGCTAAGTCCAATTCAATGTAACAATCACACATGCTTGATTTGCTTTCAATTTAGGCATTATACCCACCATTGTCCCGACATCCCAAGATTTTGGGATGCCTTGGTGATCATCTGCCTCACCCACACTTTGGTTGAGAGTCCTACACCTCAACTAACAAAAATAACTTCCATCAATATTAATACTACATTGATTATCTTATACTCACTTTTTATGGAAATCTCACACTCCCACCCTCTTGACCAAATGTGACCTCCTAAGCGCATTGAAAGTTCGACACATGTTCTAAAAAAGGCTTATGTTTCTCGCCCATGCAAAATTTGCAAGTCAATGTTCGACCATTCATTCAAGTGCCCATTTTAGGAGCATTACAAGCCAGTCACTCTAAGCAGAAGTGCCTATGCGATAAAATCATACCTTTGGGAGTAACCCTTTGTCATGTCCCCATACCCCATAATGTGGATTATTAAAATTTTTTCCATAGGAAAACTTGTTCTCTTTTCAAATACAGGGCATGGATGTTAACACACTCTTCATCATACATTCTCAAGATTAGGAACCCTGTACATCATTGTAGCAGTTACTCCGTTGTTAACAGATTCATTCTGTGCGCAGAAACCTTCTTCCACACTGAACCTGTTCCTTTCACACTTCCTCTTCCGCCCTTTCAACCTCAGAAATTGGGAATCAGAAACATAATGAGTGACAAAAACATACAATCACAGCTCCACCTTCCACCTTCTACCCTTCCACCTTTCTCCCTTGGAATTCAGAAGTTGAAAACACAACCTATCGATGGAATCATTTAACGACCTTTCACCTTTATCCTTCCACCCTTCTGCCTTCCACCTTCGAAATACATAAGTTGAAAAGATATAATATGATGGAACCTCTACCCTCGTTCCTGTCTTCCGCATTCCACCTTTCCTCCCCATCAATGCAAAACTTGGGAATTAGAAGACCAACTGTTTGCCTTAGCCTTTTTCCAGTTTTCCACCTCCTGCCTTCTGCATTTTGCAGGTGGATTTCAGGGTGTGAAAAACCCTCTTTTTACCTTATCTTTCTCCTAATTTCCACCTTCTGCCTTCTGTAGGCAGATCTCAAAAGTTGAAAAACCCACATTCTGCTTGGATTAAACTTCTTTCCCCCTCCTCCTGCATTCCGCCCTTCGCTGTGAATCTCGGGGTGCAGAAACACTTAGGTCAGCTATAAACTGGCTCCTTAACCAGGATTTCTTGGCCTTCAAAGACTTAAGCAAAATGCATTGAACATACAAGGAAAATGCAAAAGTAAAATGCAGGGAAATAAACATAAGTAAACCTATACTTAGTCATCATCCAACATTCAACATGCACATAGCGATCCATATACAAATACATGGCATAAACAAGCATAAGAAATAAACTTATGCAACAATAAATCCTACTTCATCCATAGCAAGATTTCTTACTTATCAATTCATCATATTCTTTCACAAGCAAATTCAATGCATAAACACAAATAATAGAGAATCTTATCTTGGAGGATGAAGCTGTCCCGCAACTAGCTAGGTGAGTACAACGTTCCACCCAACCGTAGGCTAGTGTGTTCATAAATATCTCAAAACATTGCCACCCATGAGATGGGCATGATTTCCACAAGGAACTATGGAAAAACGACTTACACACAACCAACAAACATTAAAACACAATCCAACAAAACTACAGTTGGGTTTCTCAAACTATCCAAGTTAACAACCCAAAACACAACAAGACACAGCCAAACCAACTAACATTTGGGTTTATTAGGCTGCTAAGGAAATGGAAAGGTAGAACTACTAAGCTAGTGAGCTCAACCACAGAGCCCTGGACACCTACACAAGATGTGGCTTGGCCTCCTCAATACCTGCACCACCCAACACAAGGAAGTATTCCCTTCACAGCTACATAGTCCCCTCAGGCCATACCTTCCCTTCCAGTGCTCTTTAGAGTGTACATAAATGATTTACCAACCCCTCTTGATCTGTCTATGAGGTTCCTCTCTTCACTAGGTTTATCATCCCATTCTGGCCTCTTCCATTCCTTGGTCTTCAAATGAAAGCAGGGATGCACAACTCTACAATCCACAAGGAAAACTCACCCTCACAGGCTTCACTCAGTAACACAGAGGAAACAAGGTCTCAACCCACAATGTCACACAAACAAACACTACAAAACCACATGTCCGCAACTCGTGATGGTTGAACCACCACACTGGGTGTCTCCAGGGAAATCAAAAAACCACAAAGGGTCTTACTCTCATAAAATTGAGAGATATCCAATGCCCAATCACTCAGCAAAACACAATAGAACTCTTCTTTCGCTACCCAGGGTAGTGAACCAAAAACAATGCACATGAACAATGGATTAGAATGATCGAATCATCTGGGACAACAAAAGGGTAGAAAAATGAACAACCATGAACAAAAACACGAGCCTCCCTGCTGACTCAACCAACAATGTGAATAATAATACCCCCCAACTCTTAGTATGACTCAGGAATGAGGGAATGGGCATGCATTCCCACGCGGGTTTACTTGTTGCATAAGCAAGAATACAAGTTTTGCAGACTGCAGACTTGCAGGCTTTCTCAGTCAAGTCATCAGACTGCCATGCCTTGCTCTGCTGAAGGCATTAACTGCCTCAACCAACTTCTAGAAGAAATTGATGATTGAGGACAGAGGACATAAAGGTAGATGAGGATTCATGGGTTTCCCCATTGACATCTGGTCACATCCTATTGGCTCAGAAGTTTGACTAACTCCCCACCCTATCCCTTGTGGAATCACACCCCCATCTCTTTAACGTTTGCAGTACCATAGTTAGCTGTGGTATTATATCAATTTGTACATTTACATGATATATCAAAATATATATACTGTGCTTGACTTAGCACCAAAACCATAGGTATCAACCTGGATCACCTATCCACAAACATTAATCAATGGCAGGGCCTTGGCCTTGAGCTTCTCGCAATGATTTCCATACAATATTTACATAATGTACAATTAAATACCATGAGGTCAAAACTGGGGTATTACAATCCCCTCCCTCTTTCAACAACACTGTCCTCAGTGCTTTACCATCTTAAACAAAATGCTGCATTGGCACCGCCCTCAATGCTCCACAAAATTGAACAAAAATGGATGTGCTAATTGCATGGCATTGTCTAGCTCCCATGTAGATTCTTCAGGAATGTAGTGCTCGCATTACAAAATTTACCTGTCCAAAGACTCGATTCTGGAGCACTGTGAACTTCCTGTCGAGGATGTGCAATGGCTCGGTTTGGAACTCTCCCTTAGGTTTCTCCTGAATCACATCCCAATCAATCACATGGTTAGGATCATGTACATATTTCTTGAGCAAAGAAACATGAAAAATATTATGATCCCTGGTGTTAGTAGGAAATGCAAGTCTATATGCAACTGGCCCTATTCTTTCAAGCACTTCAAATGGCCCATAGTATCTAGGAGACAACTTGGCACAACTTCCAAGCTTCAAGGAACTCTTCCTTGCCCTCACTCTAAGGTAAAAATGATCCCCAACACTGAATTCTCTGTCCACCCTATGCTTATCTGCATAGATTTTTTGTCTATCTTGGGTTGTTTTCAAGTTCCACCTGATCTTTGCAACCTCTTGCTCCATTTCCTTGAGAAATTTTGGAATAAGTACAATCCTGTTCACTAGATTATCCCAAGTCACAGGTGTCCTACACCTTCTTCCTTACAAGGCTTCATAAGGACTCATTCCCAAGGATGCTTGTTGTCCATTATTATAAGCAAATTCTACCAAGTGTAAGCAATCTTCCCACTTGGTTGGTTTATCCATAACATACATGTGAAGCATGTCTTCAAGCACTTGATTCACTCTCTTTGTATGTCCACCAGTTTGAGGATGGTAGGCGGTGCTGAAGTTCAAATTGGCACCCAAATCCACAAACAAGCCCTTACAAAAATTGGAAGTGAACTTAGGATCCTTGTCAAAGACTATTGCCTTATGCAATCCATGCAATCTGAAAATTTCCTTCATGAAGATTTTTGCAATGGCACCAGTCTTATAAGTAGGCTTGACCGGTATAGAATGTGCTACCTTTGTCAACTTGTCTACCACAACCATGATGGAATCACGTTTTCTCCAAGTCATTGACAATCCTGTAATAAAATCCATGGAAATAACTTCCCATTTCCTTCCTAGAACTACCAAAGGTTGCAACAACCCCGCTGGGTGTTAATGCTCTACCTTTACCTGCTGACATTTCATGCAGCTTGAAATATACTCAACAATGTCCTTCTTCATTCCTGGCCAAAAATACTGCTTTCTGGCTGTAGCAATTGTCTATTGATACCACGGGTGACTAGAATATGGAGTCTGATGGATTTCATCCATAACCATTCTCCTCAAATCGGTTACATTTGGAATATAAACCCTGTTCTTATAAGTAATAAGTCCATCTTCTTCCAATTTATATCCCTCATACCTCTTCTCAAGACTTTGCTGCTGCAATTTGCCTTTTATCTGCACATATATTTCATCTTCAGTAGTATGATTAACAATCTGCTGTTTCAAATCTGATTGGAAAATACTAAGAGATGCCAAGTGCATTTCATACACCTTCCTATTGAGTGCATCAACCACTTTGTTTTCTTTTCCTTTTATGTGTATGATTTCAAAATCAAACTCACCTAAAAACTCCAGCCATCTAGCTTTCCTAGCATTTAGAGTATGCCGATCAAAGAAATATTTCAGACCACAATGGTCTGTCCTTAACTCAAAATTTCTTCCCATTGAGTAATGCCTCCACATTGTGAGAGCATGTACTATGGCTGCAAGTTCTAAATCATGAGTGGCATAGTTATTCTCATGATCTTTCAACTTTATTGACTCATAACATACCACGTGGTTTTCTTGCATAAGAACTCCTCCCATTCCTTGACTGCATTCATCAGTACACACCACAAAATATTTCTCTTGGTATGCAATTTTCAAATTGGTGCACTTGTGAGAAGATTCTTCAACTGCTGGAAAATTTCTTCACACCTTGATGCCCATTCAAAATTTACTCCCTTCTTTTGCAAAGAAGTGACCGTATGTGCAACCTTGGAGAATCCTTCAATGAATCTCTTGTAGTATCCTGCAAGTCCCATAAAAGATCTTACATCTATCACATGTCTTGGGGTTGGCCAATTCATAATGGCCTCAATCTTTTCAGGGTCTACACATATGCCCTCATCTGAGATGATGTGACCTAAATAATGAATTCTATATTTATAGAAGTCACACTAGTTCAACTTTGCATACAACTTATGCTCCCTGAGCAATTGCAATGAAAATATCAGATGTTCTTCATGCTCTTCCCAATTCTTAGAATAAACGAGAATGCCATTAAGGAAGACAAGGACAAAATTGTCTAGGTACTTGCTGAAAACACTATTCATAACGCACATAAATGTAGTTGGTACATTTGTGAGACCAAATGGTACCACTACAAAATCATAATGCCCATACCTTGTTCTAAAGGCTACCTTATGAATGTCTTCACCCTTGATCCTTACTTGATGGTAACTAGACCTTAAGTCAATCTTGGAAAATACCTTTGCTCCTCTCATTTGATCAAAGAGGTCATCAATCCTAGGAAAAAGATATTTGTTCTTTATAGTGACTTTGGTTAGCTGTCTATAATCAATACACAATCTGAGTGTACCATATTTATTTTTTCACAAACAACACAGGTGCTCCCCAAGGGGACACACTTGGCCTAATATACTTCTGGAACTGTTTCCACACATTCTTTCTTTCACTGGTTTTCTTCACTTTCCTGGAGTGTTCCCACCATATGGATTCTCTTCTAGTCAAATTGAATATGGCTACCCTAGCCTTCATATATCCAGAGTAGGATTGGACTTGGAAATATTTTCTCATCCCAAGAAGCCAAGCTTCAACTTCTTGGATGTTCTTTACCTCACCATCAAACGTAGGAGGCTAAACCTTCTTGAATTCATCACATGAGCTATTCCTGTAACGCCTCTTTCTCTTATTCTTGTGTGAAGAAGAACTTGAATCCCCGGTGGATCCTTCAGAGTCAAATGACCCACTAGAAGGTCTCTTTCTTCTTCTAGCACCACTCCTACTTCCTTCTGGACTTATTGTTCGTTACTCTGAGTTCATCCACCTCTGGATGTCTGTCAAAATCTACAGCATGGTTGCATTCAGATGATTTTTCTCTTCCCGAGCCTTAACCAATATTTCATTGTCTACCCTGTAACTTTTCATCTCCACCCTCAGGCTTCTCATGGTGGTTGCAATATCTGGCGGAGTTTCTTGAAACCTCCTACCATTAGACTCTGTATCTACATTTCCAACTCTGACATTCTCTCCTATAGCATCTTCCTCGTGCTCATAGGGGTTCTGTGAATCATCATACATGTCATAGGTTCTCATGGCTAATCCAAAACCCACTTTCCAAGTTCCGCTATGACTATGCAAGATGTGTTAGTCAAACAAACCAATAGCTGCATAACAAAATCAAAATTAGAAAATCATTTACTTACTGTCACCAATAGTTCTGTTGATTGTTTAACTTGGCCCCTTTAGGCCCTGGTCCTGCAACCAACAAATCTAATACCACATTGTAGTGTACTAAAATGTTTGTATCAGAGGGTACTTTTCCTCTTTTAACTGTTCATTCTGGCCCATTCAGGCTCAGCACTGCAACCCGCAGCTCTGATACCAAACTGTCACGTCTCCATACCTCATAATGGATATTATTAAAAATTTTGCCATACGAACACTTGTTCTCTTTTCAAATATAGGGCATGGATGTTAACACACTCTTTATCATACATTCTCAAGATTAAGAACCCATGTACATCATTGTAGCAGTTGTTCCACTGTTAATAGATTCATTCTGTGCACATAAACCTTCTTCCGCACTGAACCTCTTCCTTTCGTGCTTCTGCTTCCACCCATCTGCTTTCACCCTTTTGGCCTTAAAAATTGGGAATCAAAAACATAATGAGCAATAGAAACATTCAATCACAACTCCACCTTCCATCTTCTGCCCTCGGAACTCGGAAACACAACCTATCGAGGGAATTGTTTAATGACCTTCCTCCTTTCTCCTTCCGCCCTTTCGCATTTGAAAACTAGAATTCGAAAAGATATCCTATGACAAAAACTCTACCCTCATTCCCATATTCCACATTCCACCTTTCCACCCCCTCAGTGTGGAACTCAGGAATTGGAAGACCAACTCTTTTCCTTAACCTTTTTCTAGTTTTCCACCTCCCACCTTCCGCCTTCTGTAGACGAATTCCGGGGTGCGAAAAACCTGCTTTTTGCCTGATCTTTTCTCTTGATTTCCACCTTTTTCTTTCCACCTTCCGTAGGTAGATTCTGGAAGTCAAAAATCCCACATACTGCTTGCATCAAAATTCTTTCCCCCGCCTCCCGCATTCTGCCCTCCGCTGCGGATCCTGGGGTGCGGAAACACTTAGGTCAGTTGTAAACTGGCTCCTTAACCAGGCTTTCCTGGCCTTCAAATACTTAAGAAAAATGCATTGAACATACAAGGAAAATGCAGAAGTTAAGTGCAGGGAAATAAACATAAGTAAACCTCTACTTAGTCATGATCCAGTATTCAACATAAACATAGTGATCCATAGACAAATACATGGCATAAACAAGCATAACAGAGATACTTATGCAACAGTAAATCCTACTTCATTCATAGAAAGAATTCTTCCTTATCAATTCATCATATTCTTTCATAAGCGAATTCACAAGAATAAAAATGCATACTTATCTTGGAGGATGAATTTGTCCCATAACTAGCTAGGTGACTACAACGTTCCACCAAACTGTAGGCCAGTGTGTTCATAAACATTTCAACACACTGCCACCCCTAAACTGGGCATGATTTCCACAAGGAACTAGGGAGAAATGGCTTACACACAACCAACACACATCAAAACACATTCCAACCAACCTACAGTTGGGTTTCTTAGACTATCCAAGGAAACAACCCAAAACACAACAAGACACATCCAAACCAAGTAACAGTTGGGCTTATCAGGCTGTTAAGGCAATGGAAAGGTAGAACTACTAAGCTAATGAGCTCAACCACAGAGCCATGGAGACCTACACAAGATGTGGCTTGACTTCCTCAATACCTACACCACCCAACATAAGGAAGTATTCCCTTCACTGCTACACAGTTCCCTCAGGCCATACCTTCCCTTCCAGTGCTCTTCAGGGTTTGCAGAAAGGATTTACCAACCCATCTTGATCTGTTTGTGAGGTTCCTCTCTTCACTAGGTTTATCAGCCCATTTTGGCCTCTTCTATTCCTTGGTCTTCAAACCAAATCAGGGATGCACAACTCAGCAATCCATAAGGAAATATCAACCTCACAGGCTGCACTCTGTAACAAAGAGGAAACAGGGTCTCAACCCATAATGTCACATAGACAAACACTACGGAACCACATGTCCACAACTCGGGATGGTTGAACGACCACACTGCGCATCTCCAGGGAAATCGATAAACCATAGAGGGTCTTACTCTCATAAAATCAAGAGATATCCATTGTCTAATCACTCAGCAAAACACAATAGAACTCTTCTTCCACTACCCAAGGTAGTGAACCAACAACAACACACATGAACAACAGATCAGAATGATCGAATCATCTTGGACAACAAAAAGGTTGAACAATGAACAACCATGAAAAGAAACACGACCCTCCCTGTCGACTCAACCAACAACACGATTATTAATACCTCCCTAATGCTCAATGTGACCCAGGGATGAGGGAATGGGCACATATTCACATGCGGGTTTACTTGCTACAGAAGCAAGAATATGGGTTCTGAAGACTGCAGACTTGCAGGCTTACTCAGTCAAGTCATCAGACTGTCATGCCTTGCTCTGCCCAAGGCATTAACTGCCTCAACCAACTTCTGGAAGAAATTGATGATTGAGGACATAGGACAGAAAGGTAGCCGAGGATTCATGGGTTTCCCCATTGACATATGGTCACACCCTATTGGCTCAGGAGTTTAACTAACTCCCTACCCTATCCCTTATGGAATCATGCCCCCATCTCTTTAACGTTTGCAGTCCCATAGTTAGCTGCGGTATTACATTAATTTGTACATTTACATGATATATCAAAATATATATACTATGCTTAACTTAGCACCAAAACCATAGGTACCAACCTTGATCACCTATCCACAAACATCAATCAATGGCAGGGCCTTGGCCTTGAGCTCCTCACCATGATTTCCATACAATATTTACATCATGTACAATTAAATACCATGAGGTCAAAACTGGGGTATTACACCCTTCCCATGGTATTCGAAGAAGTGACCAATCTTATGGATAATAACAAGGAGGGAGACAATCCATTTGTCTCTCTTCCCCCCAACAACAAAAACTATCTATTATTATCACTTGATGAAAACACCATTGACTCACCTCCACATTGGAGGCAACACATGATCATCTTATTGCCTCGTAAGTTGAGATCCTCCCTCCTCCACCAATCCCATTCAACTATGTGGACATCCATTATATCGATTCGTCACCTCTTCAGTCAGCTTCACATCTCGTATATGAGGAGTCACCTCACGGGGAAACTCTTGTTCCTCTTATCACCACTAAAAAGGTTATTGATATCAGGTATGAAGACTGCTTCTCTTCGGATGGAGACATGTTAGAGGAATACTTCTTCTCCACATACAAAGCCATAGTTTAGGCCACGCACTTAGATGATCCCCCATGGGATGACCTCCAACATAGGTCTTCTCTTGCCCATATGAATGTCCACTCAACCGACAAAGTATCCCAACAATATCCCATTCAATCCAAAGACTTATTACCTCCTATTCATGCCGATTGGTTCAAGAACCTCATCCTGAGCCCATGTGCATTTGAAGAGGGAAATCTAGCTAATATTTCACCCACAATCCATATTGATATTTTTGTCGCAGTTAGAGTGATAAAAAAAATATCCATTGCGTCCCCAATCGACACTTGGCTAGATGCTGTACCAATTAGACGGAAGCAATGACCAGTTTACCTCTCAAAGGCTCCAACTATCAATGTCGAGATCGAAAAAATCCTTCAAGTAGGCTTCATCTTCCCCATTACTTATACATTGTGGGTATCAAGCTTTGTCATAGTAAGCAAAAATCAAAGTACCATCCGCGTTTGTATTGAGTTCAGAGATCTTAGCCTAACCTTCCCTAAAGACAATTTCCCCACCCCATTCATTGAACACATTGTTGACTCATGTACGTGTAGCAAAATGTTGTCTTTTATGGATGGGTTTTTTGCTATAACCAAATACACATCCGCCTGCAGGATCATTACACAATTACATTTACCACATCATGGGGGGCCTTTTCCTATAGGGTCATTCCCTTTGGGTTAAATAATGTCGGGTCCACCTTCCAAAGGGCCATGTCATATGTTTTCAACAATCTGGCTGACATCATCGTAGTCTTCCTCGATGATCTCATTACTAAGTCCAAAAAGCATGTTGACTATCTCCAAGACCTACAAACCATTTTCACTTGGTGTTGTAAGTACAACATACGATTAAATCCCCTCAAATGTGTGTTATGTATCATCACATGGTGCTTATTAGGATTCATCATTTCCCAACCTGGTATTGTCGTCAACCCATCAAAATTCCAATCCATCCTCGACCTACAACCCCCACAAACACGACACCAGTTGCAAAGTGTGCAAGGGAAAGCCAATTTCCTTCATTGCTTCGTCCTTGATTATGCTACATAAACACATGGTTTTTTCCGATTACTTCACAAAGACATCCCCTTCCAATGGGACGAACAATCCTAAAGCTCCTTGAAAGCACTAAAGCAAGCGCTAGCCTTTGCACCCCTCATTTCCCCACTAAAATTTGACAGAGATTTTATCCTCTATATATTGACGTCATCTAACACTGTTGCCAGTGTCCAAGTCCAACAAGTTGACGATTGCAATGAACATGCCATTTACTATATTAGCAAGACATTGGTAGACCTCACACTCAAATACAGTCATGATGAGAAGCTCACATTAGCTATCATCATTTTCATGTAGAAATTGTGCCAATACATCTTACTGCCCAAAACCATAGTGATCCCAGACTCTAATCCTATGCAAAACATACTTAGTTGATTGCTCATCAATAATAAGTTTGCATGATTGATCATTATCGCCCAATAATTTGATCTTGAGTTTGTTATCCCCAAAAGAAAAAGGCCTTGGCCCTTACTGAGCTCATTACATACATCCCAACCAACACTCAAGGAGTGTTAGGATTATTAATCCTCCCTTATTCAAATGTTTATTAGATTAATTTATCTGAACTTAGGAACCTTAATTAATTATTTGGGTCCACTAGTACCATTGGTTCCACTTGGCCTAATGGGGCCACATGTACCGGTCACTGGAGTGTGGGGAACACTGCTAGAGGTTGACTTCCACTTACTACATGTGAATGCATCAGTTTAAACGCCTCCTAGACCAATCCCTACATTTTAGGAGCCACTAGGAGTCCTGGAACCAACCTCCATCAGTTAGTTGGAGTTGGAACTAGTTAGTCTTAGTTAGCTTCCATTTACTTTCAGTTAGATCACAATCAGTTAGCTAGCGCTAGTTATGCATGGCTAATGCATGGCTGCATGTGGAGTAGGCGGAAAATACATACCACACTCAATTTCATTGAGTTAAATAGTTATCATTGATTGTATGAGTTGTTGGACATCCGGGAGTTGATCTATTGGACTCCGATATTGATTGAGACACCATGAGTTAACTAGTCAGTTAGGTACAGTCACATCCAGTTGGTAGATTCAAATTCCTCCCTAATGGATTCAAATTCTTCCTATCTGTAAACTATTGTAACGCTAGATTAATCAATGTGAATGGTACTGTAAATTCCTGAGCTACACTCATCCGTTTCCTATATGGTTTGTTTTGTTCAGTTTGTATCTTAATACTCCTTTTACTGAAATATTATTCAGAACTAATTGCTTGAAGATCTAAATGGAACACCAATTATAATAAGGAGAAACTCTGAACGGACAATTCCTTAACGAGCATCTCTTCACCATTACTAGTGATGACCCATGGTATGGTGATATCTCACTAGTACAAAATGAGAGATAAATGACCAAAACATTGGCCAAAATCTACATATATATGACCACTTTTGATTTGGTGACCACTAGTGGCAAATTAACAGTCATTGATCATGCAACCAAAAAAATGCTCATATTTAACTTGGTCATTTATAGCTTATCTTGTGGTCATATATTTGGTCATTACTTTGGTCATTAATTGTCTTAATTAATGACCAAATATACGATCAAATATATGACCTCAAGATAAGCTATAAACGACTAAACTAAATATGACCGCGCTTTTTGTCGCATGATCAATGACTGCTAATTTGCCACTAGTGGTCATTTATATGTGGATATTGGTTGTATTTTGGATCATTTATCTCTATTTTTGTAGTGGTCATTTCTCTCATTTTAGTGGTTTCATAATATATATAGGGCATAGAGGAATCAAACCACCATCCTCCAGCCTATAAGGCAGGTGCTCTTACATTGAGCTAGCACCCTTAAATACAATATATTATATAATTTTACATTAGTGATATAAGACACAAGAATGATTTCATCTGACTTCCGAGCCCACTTTTATTACAAAACCAAATTTTCCAATTAAACTATTAAAAAATAGCCTAAGTTTTGGAAAAATTAAATTTTAATAAAAAACATTGAAAAAATTAAAAAAAAAAAACCTAGGGGGACTTAGACATGTTCATATGACTCGACCATGATGCCTAGCATGTTTATACATTGACACATAGACTCTAATAACCTCAATAGGCCTAAATGCCAAGCTGACCACCCCAACTTTGGAGGTATTGAGTGAAAAACTCATAAATTATCAGTCGTTTATTCAACAACCAATAATAACGAAGGGAAAAAACACCCTGGGCTGATCGGATTGACAAATAAAATCTAAGAGACCGAGTCTTTTACAAACAATATCATGCTAGAACATTTATTACAACTCCCCCAAGGGGATATGAACATGTGATATAGTACAAAAATCACTTCCCAGAAGCACCTCCGAAGGTCTTCTGAAGTCCGAACAAAAAATCTTTGTCCGGTTCACCAGGCTCACTTGATAAAAAACCACTAAGTACAACTTAGGTGGTGTTATAACTAGATCTTGTTCTTAGTTTATCTGTTCTTTTTGTCATAAATTTCAACCGTTGGTTTAAAATTATTTTACATTTTATGTTGATTTTAAGAACTTTTGACAATTAGTAATTTTTGTTGGATTTAATGCTTTTAATGGTTGAATTATTTCATTAATTTAGTTTTAAGGTTTGTCTTTTGAACTTATTAGTTAATATGTATATATTTAATCTTTCAAAAACTTATAATAAAAGTTTATTCCAAGTTTTCTTTATAATCTAACCTTTATTTTTGAGTCCTTTGTCAAATATTTTCATGAGGAGATTCCTGTAGCAGCTCTGTTTTTCGTATTTTTGTCATCATCATTGGGAGCATATTACGAGGTGATGGAAATGAATTCTGGCCAAAAAAAGAGAGTTTTGTCCACAACAGACTCATGCACAAAAACCTCTCTCAGTTTTGCAACAGCTATTATCGTTTGAGATTTTCGAATTCATATTTGTGGCCTATTTTCAGGGTTTGAATTATTTAATAATTTCTTGTTTTAGTCACAAATTTACAGCATGTATTATGATCAATTGAAGGGGAATTTTTAAAAAACAAGAGACATTTTTGTTCATAACATATGCATTTAAAAAAACCTCTCTAAGTTTTTGCACAGGTGTCCAGGATCGAGATATATGAAGGCGTCTTTGAGACCCAAATTTTTCAGAAATTCGCCAAATTTCCCCAAATTCGATTTGTTATTTTTGGGTTAATTGTCTTTAAAGATTTTGAGTTATCATGTAACTAGTTGATGTAAATGTTTCAAATTTCGACCTAAAAGGTAGTTATGGAACTACTTTACCTTTGTAATGATAAAAGTAAGACAAACATACAGTTTTGGGTGGGATTTTTCACTAAAGGAGAGGCTTTTAGAGCTTTGATATCTCAAGCTACCACTTATAACTCTTATGTAAGTGGATGACTGTTATTGATTATATATAAAATGATAAGCCCTTTTACCTGTAATGCTTTTTCATTTCTGATCTGGTTGATTGCTCAGTCTACAATTTCATTTTCTGTTTAAAGGTTTATTCATGTAAATGCTTGTAGCTTGTGGGCGCAATTAGTATTTCATGTGTAATGTTTATGGCTTATTGGGATGTGTTTGATCCCCAGTTTATCTAGCTTACATGATTCAGTTCTATATTAGCTTGTGGATGTTTATTTCCTCCTTGTTGATGAAGTTTTTTTTAAAACCAAAACCATAGACCAAAACCCTTAAAACCAATTTTATTTTATTTTTATTTGAGATTGTGTTGGCTTGTTCTTCTAGTAGTATGAGAACAATTTCTGGCACTAACATCTTTGGCACCATTGCCGGGGACGAAGCTGAAGTATATATTCCCTGGGATATCATTATTAATTTGATTTTGAGAGGTGAACAAAGTTAGAAAATATTTTAGACTACAATTTTTCACCGGCGACTCCACGATTAAAGATTCCACTGCAAGGAGAATTTTATTGACAAGAAAATGAAGAAGCCAAATGGAAAGATTGGGTATTAGCTTGTTACTTTCCTCTGTGAGTTTTTATTCTTATTCATCAGTTCTTTCATGTCTTTCCCATTGCATGTCAAAATAATTATTTTTTGTTTTGTCTATTCCAATGATCATAAACCTTCACATACATATCCCTCTTTGGAAGAAGAAAGTCTGCATTCTTCTTGTTTTATTGATGTTGATCCTATTCCTTCATTTGAAATACATGTGCAATATGATATACATATACCCATATCTCTTGAACCTGATTATTCTGGTCATCTTGTAGAGAATAAAGCTAATCTATTACCTTCTACCATCATTGCTGAAACTTGCAAACAACTTGTTGAACCTCATTTTCATCTCATAGATTTTCAGTCTAGACTTAGAAAGAAGATGTTTAAACCTTGTAGGCTTCCATCTCTCTTACATCCTTACCCTTCCTACTTTGTCGAATATCTTCCCCATTTTACTGGAAAAGACCATATTACAGCAGAGAAGCATTTAGAATCTTTTCATAATTTCATTGATAATTTTGAAATCATGCATGAGGATGTGGTAATGAAGTTATTTTCAAAATCCTTTGTTGGAGATGCTGGGTTTTGGTTCCGAAATTTAAAAGCTGATTCAATTGGATCATGGGAAGAGTTACATGATGTATTTTTGAAGTATTGGGGTAAGAATAAATCTTATGATCAATTTCTTTCCGAATTTTATAGTTTGAAAAGGGAGAATGATGAGCCAATTACTAAATTTAATTGGAGGTTTCAAAGTTTTTATATCAATATGCCTACGGAGATCAGCCCTTCAGAAAAAATTGCTATGGTATATTATGTTATGGCTCAACATTCAGATCTTGTCTTTTCCCTGTTAGAAAGGAAATCATCATCTTTAAGACAATTGTTTGAGGATGCAAAAGGAGTGAAGGAGAACATCCGAGCTTGCAAAATGCTTCGAGATTAGGCTCATGTTGAAGATATACAAGCTTATGAACATGAAGAAGAACATAGGTATCATTCAGATTTAAGACAATTTTCTTCATCATTTTTAGATTTTCATATGAACAAGGATATAAATGACGCTTGTGTTGATTCTTCATATCAGTTTGATGACTTTTTCGATGATAATATACTTTCAGTGGATTATAGTAGAAATTTTCTAGTTCCTGTTATGAGATTATCATGTTATGAAGAAGAAGTTGCTGCTCTTCAACCTCTTACTATTAATATAAGAAATAAGCTGTCATTCTTGACTTATGGTCACTTTCAGAATTTTATTTATTCAAGTTTTGATCAAGGGTTTTATTTAAAGGTCGAGAAGTAGTTTGAAGAGCCCTTGGTTTCCATTTTTGAACCAAAGTTTAAAAAGAACAACAATGGAGAGGAAGAGAATGCTTCACTTTATGATGAATATAATGAAGACATTGAAGTTTTAGATCAGAAATTTCATGATCTCATGGCTTCTTGGATAGAGTTGTATTTTTCAAAGGTTTCTAATGCTCCAAATTTTGGCATGCTTCCTATTTTCAGTCATAAGTATTAGTTGCCTATAGACTGTTTATTGCATTTATCACATCTTTTATGGGTTTTCTCAAACAGTAGCATGGATGGAATTATATTTCTCAGTCAAATGGTTTCTTGGCTTCACTGGAAGTATGATTACACTTGATTGGGTTGTTTCCTCCGATTAGAAGTAGGAGTAAATAGCAGAATAAGCTCGCTATACAAGAATGTAGATTCTTTTTAGTATGTTGGTTTGTAGCAGTATTTTGTCATTTTAGAGGTATGTGTTCAGAGTTTGAAAAAGTTGCAGATATTTGGTAAATGACTCCATCACCCAATGAATAAGGCACAAGGTCTACAGGTTCTTGAAGCCTCACAAGGAGGACTTCATCCCGCAATAAGAGCCAGATGTTATAACTAGATCTTGTTCTTAGTTTATCTATTCTTTTTGTCATAATTTTCAACCGTTGGTTTAAATGATTTTGCATTTTATGTTGATTTTAAGAACTTTTGACAATCAATAATTTTTGTTGGATTTAATGTTTTTAATGGTTGAATTATTTCATTAATTTAGTTTTAAGGTTTGTGTTTTGGGATTATTAGTTAATATGTATATCTTTAATATTTCAAAAAATTATACTAAAAGTTTATTCAAAGTTTTCTTTATAATCTAACCCTCAATTTGGAGTCATTTGTCAAATATTTTTATGAGGAGATTCCTGTAGCAGCTCTGTTTTTCCTGTTTTTGTCATTATCATTGGGAGCATATTACAAGGTGATGGAAATGAATTATGGAAAAACAAAAGAGGTTTTGGTCCACAACAAACTCATGCACAAAAAACTCTCTCAGTTTTGCAACATCTATTATCGTTTGAGAGATTATAATTCATCTTTGTGGCCTATTTTCAGGGTTTGAATGATTTAATAATTTCCTGTTTTAGTCACAAATTTCCAGCACGTATTCCTATCAATTGAAGGGGAATTTTTAAAAACTAAGAGATATTTTTGTTCATAACATACTCATTTAAAAAAACCTCTCTCATTTTTTTCACAGGTGTCCAGGATCGAGAGATATGAAGGCGTCTTTGAGACCCAATTTTTCATAAATTCGCCAAATTTCCCCAAATTCGATTTGTTATTTTTGGGTTAATTGTCTTTAAATATTTTGAGTCATCATGTAACTAATTGATGTAAATGTTTCAAATTTCGACCTAGAAGGTAGTTATGGAACTAATTTACCTTTGTAATGATAAAAGGAAGAGAAACATACAGTTTTGGGTGGGATTTTTCACTCAAGGAGAGGCTTTTGAAGCTTTGATATCTCAAGATACCACTTATAACTCTTATGTAAGTGGATGACTGTTATTTATTATATATAAATTGATAACCCCTTTTACCTATCATGCTTTTTCATTTCTGATCTGGTTGATTGCTCAGTATACAATTTCATTTCCTGTTTAAAGGGTTATTTATGTAAATGCTTGTAGCCTGTGGGTGCAATTAGTATTTCATGTGTAATGTTTATGGCTTATTGGGATGTGTTTGATCTCCAGTCTATCTAGATTACATGATTCAGTTATGTATTAGCTTGTGGATGTTTATTTCCTCCTTGCTGATGAAGTTTTTTTTAAAACCAAAACCATAGACCAAAACCCTTAAAACTAATTTTATTTTATTTTTATTTGAGATTGTGTTGGCTTGTTCTTCTAGTAGTCTGAGAACAATTTTTGGCACTAACAGGTGGTAACATTCTGGCTCCAACTATGGGACGTGTGCTTGATCTGGTCAGAGGGCAAGGAGAGGTACGAGAACACTAGAATCTTTGGTTTATACACCCTGTAAAAACATCTCAACTTGATAAGAAAACCTCAGTCGCACAAGCTTTACATAAAAACAAAATGAACCATTAAGCTGATTTATTTAAACAAAATAAATGTAACTAACTAATGAAAAAAATGTTTTATTATAGCCAAGTACAAAACAAAAATCCAGAAAGTAAATGCTCTTTTTCAAGGAGCTTATTTTCCTACTCTAAGAATGATATAAAAGGGTTAAGTGTAATTAGAAATCCAATGTAACCACCTGAGCATTTTATTAACATAAAATGTTTTTCCTTGTTTTTGGTTACCAACCAAAGTAAGGATACTTTATTCAGAAAATGTAAACCTACGTGATGATTCGGAATGGGTGGGATGGATGGGAAATCATAGGTATGAATAAAGTCATTAAATTTCTTCCTAAACTGGTATGTGCTCATGTAAGATGCTTCTATCCATGACTGGATAGGACTGATATACCAATCAGCATGATGAGGCAGACTGACTATATCATCATACTGATCATCAAGGATTACCGAATGATGAATCATTATATAAGCACTAATCTGCTCCAAATCATAAGAAACCTCTACATGTGAAGAAGATGGCTGAGATTGATATTCCACTAACTTCATCACATCTGACTTTTCACAACACTGCTTCTCAATGTCCTCATTACTGATACCCTTGTGTGGCTCTGCATGATATGACTCTGAATGATCACGTGAAAATTTTGAATGCTCCTCTTCCATACTAAGATTTTTCCATGTTTCTAGATCCATGCTCCCCTCTACGGATGTATCATAGATTGGCCTTCCGCAAATTTTTGAATAGACACTCCCCTTCCTAGACATATAATGGATGGGATTCTCCATAATATTTTCACAAGTTGGACTATCTATGAAATTCCAATAGTCATCACTCCCATCCATGTCATATGTGGGGGACTCTTCATCCATGGAATCATGCTCCTGCCTATCCATGTCTTCCTTATATTCATAACAATCTTCTTCAGAAAAATGTTACAAGGCAATAAACTTTCCAAACCTTCATCAACATGTGGAGAATAAGGTCTAGTGTCACCACACACCATACTGATCTTACCATAAGTTTATTTATAGGATTTTGTTATGATATCATGAAGAGGATCTTCAATATTGTCTTTAATCAAAGAAACTTTTTGGACATATTCAATGGGATCACTTGGGATGTGTTGCTCAGTGGGTTTCTCTAGAGGGCTTTCTAGAAAAATATCAGCATTGCAGCACACTTGAGAATACCTCAAATATTCAATGTTTTCAGCTATGGTGACATGAGGAGAGTCTTCAACAATGTGTTTCATCATGGGCTCTTCCTGAAGCTCTTCAATAGGATCATCTTGGATTTTCCCTTCCTCAGAATCTTACTGTGTATTAGGAGATACCTCATATTCTTTAATAAGCCGCTTAATTACTTCCTTTCTTGAATAACTATGATGAAAATCTTTGATGGGAGTATCATGGATCTCCTCTTCACTTAAATGTTGAAGAAGTGATTCCAAGTCTTCAATACTTTGTATCATGGAAAAAGGTCCATCATATGTTTCTATGTGATACTCTATTTCAGATAGGTAGAAGGTACATATCTTTTCAAGGAACTTTTTCAAACCATTCATACTACCCCTACCATCATGCCACTGCTCTAAAAACATCCAAAGGAAATTTGGAAAAGAAGTTATACATTTATTAGGAAGGCCCTAATAGAACCAACAACAAGCCTCACCCCAAAAAGTACCAACAAACATTTCCATCATATTGTCTTCATGAAGAACATTGGAGTCAGCCATCAACTGAAGGAAATATTTGACATGCCAAATGGCCAAATCACCATAATTTACATGAAATACTAGAAGCCATTTATATGCATCCCCCACACCATTACAATAGTTAGGAAAACCCGGGATGTTTGAGAAATTGATAGGCTGAAAAATTCCGGTTATCTAGGCACCATATTTCTCCTTTAATTCATCCATATAAAAAAATTAATAGTATGCATTTGATATAACCATTAAAAATTGTACTGAAAGGTGGAGCTGTCAAGTGATGATCTTTAAAGGTTTTAACATGTTGCATGGGATCATCTACACAAAACAAAACTTCACAATTTTATGAGATAACAGGGTTTTATCCCTTCAATGGAGTTGCCATGTGAGATTAAAAATATACAATTAAGAATTCTCACAAGAATATTTTTTTATTTTCTTTGTAAAAAATAAAAAAAATGAAAAAAGTTAGTGGAGTCGCCAAATGAAAATTAAAGATATACTTTAAGCATTCATCAAACAAAGAAAAAAACAAAAAAGGAAGAAAACAAAAGTCGTACTCAGGAATAAAAAGATTTATCCTCGGCAACGGTGCCAAAAAGTGTTTCCACC
The DNA here is from genome assembly GCA_001517045.1 of Pseudotsuga menziesii. NCBI lineage: Eukaryota > Viridiplantae > Streptophyta > Pinopsida > Pinales > Pinaceae > Pseudotsuga > Pseudotsuga menziesii. Next base: position 384,856 of record LPNX010714929.1, read on the forward strand.
TTTCACACACCTGGCTTACATGGTAGAAATCTTCAAGCCACTCGGTGTGTCCTTGGGGGCAAGTCTCGAGTCAAGGCTGTCACCTTGTTCTTGACTCCTCTGTTTAGGATAACTCCTAACGAAGCCAAGGGGGGTAGACCCTATTAAATTACTAAGGATAATTACTTAGTGTGATGGTGTTATATTGATTAAGTTGTTTAGGAGTTTTGAAATTAACCAGTGGAAACAAAAGATAACAAGATGCAAGATTTAAAGCATATAAGCACAATAATGACACTCAATATATCTATAATCGAAAGAAATGATCAAAGTAAATCACCAGTGCCTTAAATGGAGTCAACAGAGAAAATAATGTGCTTGCATGCGCTTGAATGAATGTTTTGCTAATGTCTCTTAGTAGATTTTAAATTAATGTGGAATGTGAATGAATTAAATTAGGTGAAAAGGGGACTCCAGATATACCTAAGGGGTACTTGGAGTATGTCCAAAAGTAAACTTTCACAGCTACCCGCAAGATGTTTGTGGGTAGAACGAAGTCTCAGAGACTATTGTTCATAATGCACCCGTCAGGGTGTGACAAAGATTGATGCCTCAAGGTCACTTTCTAGTTGTTCCCACTCATTTGGGTATTTTTTCACCACTTACAGTTTGTTCGAGGTGTTGGATTTTCGCTTGATGGTTTGTCAATTTGGAAGGTGAGGACTAATTAACCTAGTCACTCAAGTTCTTTTGATGTAGCCTGATTGATCGGATGAACCACAACCAAGTACAAAGCATACACACTGGAGTCTTCGTTATTTTTAATAAATTTTAAAAGAGGTGTTCTTATTAAAAAGAAAACCCTCCAGGAACCTCTTTCGGTCCAAGTGGACCTCAATTGGGGAATCAAGGAGGGGTTGATTTTATTATGATTATTAAAACAGTTAATGAAAATGGAATCAGAGATACACCACATCGGTTTTGCTAATTAGTCCTACTACGCATCTCTTTCCCCTTGCGGGTCAATCGGTAAGTCATGGGGTAAGTAGTATGATTAATTTTGAATTGAAAATATGGAATAATGCAAAAAATTATCAAAGTATACAATTCTTCATGTCAATACTAAACTAGAACAGAAAAAAGGGAAAAATGCAAAAAAGTGAAACAGATGCGGATCCCCCCAGGGGGGATGGTGAATAGGATCGAAAGAGCCTATTCGAAAAGATTTTTATTTTTATTAGTAGTAATTACAATATAAAAAAACTGAAATTAATCCACCTGGTCCTTATATGGAATGACACCAAAGGTTTACAAATTGCAAAAAAATGAAAATTTGGAAGACGGAGACCCCTTGGGAGGTTTCGAATGGCCCAAAAATGATTTCCGGACAGTGCCTCCTCCTCTTTTCTGTTACACCTGCTAAAAACCAGCAAGCTTATAATAGTTAAATATTCCCAAAAGTACTTTGAAAGTACTTTTGGATGAACAAACTTTTTACCCAAAAATTCTAAGTTCAAACTAGTTTTTAAAGAAGAGGAAAAGGAACCAAGGAAAGCAAGATTTCCTTGGGATTTTGGCCTGATTTGGGGGAAGCCAATATGAAGCACTTAAATTGTTGAATATAAATTTTTATACTCTAAGGAAACAACCATGCATTCAACAAGCTTTAGATCTACTTTCACAACCTTGAAAAATGACATTTTCCCTAAAACTAGATCTAGAATGCTTGTAAATTTTCTTTTAGGAATGATATCTAGTTTATGAGATTTAAGGCAGCAAGATCTATGTAAAATAAACTCTAAAATTGATAGATCTAAACAATTTTAAAGTTGTAAACAAGTAATCGGATTGATTTTAGAAAAATTTGAAGGAGGAAGAGGAAAAGAAGAGCATTTGTTGCTGGAAACCTTGAAGATAAACCATGGAGCTTTCCAGTGGAATGTCAAGGGACTATTCCTTTGAATGGTTTTGGAGAGAGTGAAGAAGCAAACTAGAACAACATCCTCTCCAAGATAGGAACCTGCAACTGAATCCAAAGACTTTCCAAAATACTTGTGAGATCCGGTTGATACATGCATATAGATTTCAAAATATCATGAATATAAACTTATAAAACATGCTGAATCTAGATCTCTAAACATGCATAAAAAAGGAAAGAGATGGCCAATAAAATTATTAACAAACTCCTTTCCTATCAAGATTATAATAAAATTATTGTCAATCTTAGCAATGAATCCACAAACAATCAACAAATTATGAACATAGATACAGGTTACCTCAGTAAAACATGGCAATGCTCATCCACACATACAATGACATGACACCTTCTTACCTCCAAAGCTCCACTTTATTCCAATAGAAAAAGATATTACACAATATTACAACAGCAATGGATCCTCAATCCAACTCTAACTATATTGGAAGAGGCATCCTGAGATTTATTTATATACAAAATTGAAACCCCAACCTAGAGGGGGTGCAAATCCCAAGGAGATAGACCACTGGAGCTGAAGGAGAGTCCATCAATGCCCGATCTGAAGCTGAAGTGAGCTTCTACTGATTCTGAATGTCAATCGGGGGGCTGATTGAGCTGACACATCAACCTTTTGAGTGAATCATCAACCACAAAGTTCCCAGAAGAGCCCACACGTGTGGAGGATAGAGAGAAAGGGCGCAATTCCCCATAAAGGAAACTGAAGTTCAACTTTGGATCCACCCAGATCACCTCCTTCAATCAAGGATTTGTCAGATCCAGCCAATCTGGTGCCAATGAGACTGATTTCAATCAAATCGGTTGAGAATCCATTGATCTAGGATTTTGGATTTACTCCATTATTCATCAATTTATTAATTAAAATAATCAATAATTGATTTTTTGGGGTTTTTTGACCTGAGTGATGGAAAATCACTCAAAACTAGGAAATAGTGGGTCTATAGGTTTACTGGGTGCTCTTATCTTGAAAATGAGCACCTACATGACTGAATCTGACTTCCGAGCCCACTTTTATTACAAAACCAATTTTTCCAATTAAACTATTAAAAATAGCCTAAGTTTTGGAAAAATTAAATTTTAATAAAAAACACTGAAAAATTAAAAAAAAAACAAAAACCTAGGGGGACTTAGACATGTTCATATGACTCAACCATGATGCCTAGCATGTTTATACATTGACACATAGACTCTAATAACCTCAATAGGCCTAAATGCCAAGCCGACCACCCCAACTTTGGAGGTATTGAGTTAAAAACTTAGAAATTATCAGTCGTTTATTCAACAACCAATAATAACCAAGGGAAAAAACACCATGGGCTGATCAGATTGAAAAATAAAGTCTAAGATACTGAGTCTTTTACAGACACTATCATGCTAGAACATTTATTGCAACTCCCCCAAGGGGGTATGAACATGTGATATAGTACAACAAGCACTTCCCAGAAGCACCTCCGAAGGTCTTCTGAAGTCCGAACAAAAACTATTTGTCCGGTTCACTAGGCTCACTTGATAAAAAGCCACTAAGTACAAATTAGGTGGTAACAGTACCTACATTAAGCATCGAGCATATCCCTACTGCTATGCAGGAGCTAGTGGTTGGTATACCACCTGTCTGGATACGCCTTATGAGGCGAGTAGCTAGAGCAATACTTGTATATATCGATGCTGTTGAGGCTACTGCAGCCGAGGAGGCTGAAGAAGCCCGAGAGCAGGCTGATCAGGATGATCAGGGGGACCAGGGTGGTCAAGCTTAGACCTAGGATCATTTTATGGACTTTGATCCATTTTTTGTATATTATACAGTTATGACTGGATTTAAGGATCATAAACTCAACCTATCTATATGGACAGATATTCACACACACACACACACACACACACATATATTTGCCGGTTTTATTTACATGTGCTTTGTAATGTGTCTGTTGTATATTTTTATGGAAAATGTGTTAAGTGCCAATCCAAGATATAATTAGCATACGCATCAGTTAATGAATTTTGATTTCTTGGAATATGATTGAATGTAATAAACTCAAAATTTCTTTCCAATAATCTAATTTGCATAGCTGACGTCGTAAAATAGGGTTCCGCACCTGATACGCTCGGTTGAGCTGGGAAAACACTAGTTGAGATTCAAGTCAGACTTCCAGTTGAGTGATACCATGTGACAAAGCATCCCATAAAATCTCAATGACAACCATGTATTCGGCCACATTATTGGTAGTAGGAGCTAGGCAAGTGCCTCCAGAGGCAACTAGCTGTCCTAAGGGTGAGTAAATGACCCATGCGGCTGAAGCCAGGTTACAAGTGTGGTGAGTGTTGCCATCTGCAAAAACTATGAACCAATCATAAGACATCTGTAACAACCAATAGATGGTATAAAAACACAAACCGGAGAACTATTGTACATAAAATACATACAATAAAAATACAGGAAAAAGCGCTAAGCCTAAGCATTGTACTTTTTCAAGTAGAGCCCATTTCTAGGCTCAGGCATCTTATTCCCTTCGAAATATGTCAATTCATATGCACCTTTCTTCAACACCTTTGACACGACATAAGGCCCTAACCACATAGACCTGAATTTTCCTGCCCCCAGGGGTTCTTTGTCCTGATCCCAGATTAAGACAAGCTCCCCTTCAGAAAAATCCGAGGCTTGACTGATTTATCGTATTGTTTTTTTACCCTATGTTTATGAGCCTTGTTTGCTGTCAGCGCATCTCTACACTGCTCATCTAGATGTTCTAAATGTAATAAACATTCTTCTAGATCAGTTGTATTAGGTAACACATGAATATCAATATTTAAGGACGGGATTTCACATTCGACTAGGGTGACTGCTTCCACTGCGTGAACGAGTTGGAAAGGAGAAAACCATGGAGTGGTTTTCACATTGGTCCGATATGCCCAAAGTGTAGGATACAACATTATGTTCCAATTGGAACGGGCTGCATTAATAATGCGTTTGAGAATAGTCTTCAAAGTTTTATTTACAACCTCTACTTTACCATTTGCTTGAGGATAGAAAGAATATGAATGATCTTGTATAAACCCTAGCATAGTGGTCAATTCAGTCATCATAATATTTTGGAAGTGACTGCCATGGTCAGTGAAATCTCTTTAGGGATACTGAATCGTGTGATAATTTGGTTGAAAATGAAAAAAACTGCAGTTTCCCCATTAGCTTAATAGGTGGGCATTGCCTCTGCCCACTTCATGAAATAATCTTCAACGACAATGATATGTTTGTGTCCCCCAACCGAGATTGGGTTGCACGTCACATAATCTATTCCTCACTTCATGAAGGGGCCCACTGAGATGACGGGAATTAACGGAGCAGGATGTGACCGCATCTTTCTGGTGTAAAGCTGACAAGGATAACAACACTTCATTGCTTCCACACAATCTTTAAAGATTGTGGCCCAGAAATAACCGACAAGTAAGATATTCTGGGCCGTTTCTAACCTAGATAAATGACCCCCACACACTCCACTATGGGCATAATTTAGGACAGTCTCTGCTTCTTTGTGGGTAAGACATCGACGCAAAATAGAATCTACCCCCCTACAATATAAAGTATCTCCAATAATGAGGTAGCTTTTGGCATGTAAATGTAGTTTACGCCGTTCTTCCTATGAGAAGGCTGCAGGGTACTTCAAAGTCTGTAGATAGACAAGTATATCTCCGTACCAGGGGTCAGAGGTAGAAATAAAAAAGATATGCTCATTTGGGAATGAGTCTTGTTCAATGGCTACATCTTCCTCTACCAAAAATTCTGCAATGAGCTCAACAAAAACTAAGGATTTCTTGGATTTGGCAGATTGGAAATCTAAGTCAAAATCCTAAAGAATTACTATCCATTTATTGAATTTGCCTCCGACTATCCATCGGGAAAAAACACATTGGAAAGGATTAACATCTGCCACTACTGTCATTGTCCTTAGTAAAATGTAGTGACGTAGCCTCTGAACAACATACACAGCTGCTAAGGCCAACTTCTCGATATGGGAATACTTAAGTTCAGGGCTGGCTAAAGCATGACTGAGATAGTAGATGACATGCTCTTGGAACTTATCGTCCTTCTGGACTAGTACTACCCCTCTGGTTGACTTAGATGTGGCCAGATACAATATAAAATTTGGTGGGCACAATAACGGTGCCGACAACAAAGCTTTCTTTAATGCCTCGAATGCAAGTTGTGTGATTTTATCCCATACAAATGGGGTGTCCTATTTCAACAGGCGCATGAAACCTTTAGTAATCTTGGCATAATTTACAATAAAATGTCGAAGGAAGTTGGACTTCCCCTACAGGCTTTGAAGCTTCCTGATAGAACGAGGAGGAGGCAGATTTACGATGGCCTCAACTTTCAAAGGCTCCACCTGAATGCCTTTGTTGGAAACAATGAATCTGAGCAGTCTCCTTGAATCAACACAGAAAACACACTTGTGGGGATTCAAGCAAATTTTGTAGTATCTGCATCGTTCAAAAATCAAACGCAAGTGATCTGGGTGATCGATCCTCTTACGAGAATGTGCTGGCAGATCATCAAGGTAGGGTTCGACAATGGCTTTAATGTCGTGAAAGGAAAAATTCACTGCCCGCTGAAAGGTTTCCCGTGCATTTTTAAATCCAAAGGGCATTTTCTTGTATGCGAAGGTAACCCAAGGACAAATAAAAGCTGTTTTATGTTGGTCTTCCGGTTTAATTTGGATTTGATTATACCCAGAGAAACCATCCATAAATTTAAAGAATTCACTTCCCACACATGCATCAATAATTTGATCTATAAATGGCGTGGGGTAGTTTTCCTTGGGACAGGATTTGTTTAGATCTCAAAAGTCAGTACAAACATGTATAGCTCCTTGATTTTTTTCAACAGGAACAGGTTTGGATACCCATTCTGTCAAAGCATTGGGGTAAATGAAATTGACTTTTAGTAGTTTCTAAACTTCAGCCTTAACCGCTATCGGTTTACGCGGGTTGACAGGGTTCAAATTTTGTCGAATAGGTGTAGCATCAGGGTAAGTTCGGATTTCATGCTCAACTATTGATGGATCTATGCCTGGCATCTCCTCGTATGACCAGGTAAATACATCGTAGAATTCCTTAAACAAGGCTGTATAGAGTGTAATCTCCTCTGGAGAGAAGTTCACACCGATGTGTACATTTTCCACAAGGTTTGGTTTTGCAGAGATGTTGATAGGAATCGTAGTGGAAATGTTTTCCATATTCCCCTCAGCAAATATTCCTTCCCTTGGTAAGGGATTAATAGGTGTATCAACATCACCTACTAGTCTCATATGGAACTCCTAGTTCTCGATCCTGCTTAACTCTGGAAGGAAATATGATCGATGGTGAAGATATTCGCAGATATTATCTTGTATGAACATGGCTTATAGAATGGCTTCATCCGAAGGTGAAACCATATCTAAGCAATCTCTAGAATGCAAAGAGTTCTCTATTCAAGTAGGAAGATAGGCTTCTTCCAGCTCCTCTGAGACTGTGAAATGGACCAGAATGGGATCAAAAATGGTATGAACGATAGCTTGATAAGATACTTCCACTGTTGATAAGGGCACTTCAGGTTCATGGTGGGAAGGAAGAACCAAAGGATATGTCCTATCAACAACCATTGCTATAGACTTCCCTACACTAGTAGAGCCTAGATAATTAATCGGAGCTAGAATATCAAATGTGGCCATCAATGATGTGTACATTCCAACCCCTAAGCTCTCTGAAGTAGGTTTAACCTGATCAACCAATGGTACGGTGGACTCATTAGTTTCCATGCGGCCTTTTCGAGTAAAACTGAGTTAGTCTATAGTAACCAACTTCCCTTCGTGTGGAAATACTACTACCCGAAATACAACCGATGCAATAGATTACATGGCGTAAGTCCAACTTCTCCCTAAGAGCAAGTTATAATCCAAAGGTGCATCAATCACCTCTACCTCAATAGACACTACTTTCCCTACCAACTTAATTTCGAAATCCGGTAGGATACCATGTGGATGAAATGACCTTTCGTCGAAAGCAGTAAGTAGGGTGTTCGATGGAACTAGCTCTGGAGATCCAAGAGCTTTCCAACAAGACAGGGACATGACACATGTAGAAGCACCCTCGTCAACAACTACCCTTCCAATGGTTTTTCCGCCATGGATGACATCTATTGATAATGCTACATGATATGGCAAGTGAATTTTGACATCAGACAAATTAAACTTCGCCAAGAGGTTCGATGACCATACTGCCTAAGGTTGCTAAGAGTGCATATCGCTGTGTAGGACAACTCTGTAACACCTCTAAAGCCAACATTGCACAAGGATTCTGGGCTAAATATTCAACTACGTAGTAGTTTGCTGCAGCCCTAGCATTAGGATTGTGCAAGGTTTTCTTGAAGACACCTTTTGGTATCTTGGGCATAGGTTCGACAGGTTTCTCAATTGTGAAAGGGTTGGAAGTTTCACCTATCGACTTACCCTTCTCCGAGGCCTCTGTTTCATAGTTCTTGTTCCTATTCTAGATTAAATTCTGGGATCAAACCATGTTGATATAATTGGGGTTAGGAGCATTTGGGGTTCCCCCTACTGCATTTGAAGCTAAAGCAGAATTTTGTCCTTGGGGAAAAGGATCCTTCAAGACAACCGGTTGTTGGCCTTTTAACAACTTCCGAGCTTGTTCCATAAGGGGACATAGATGGGTCAGGTGATCTTCATGGCACAAATTACATGGGAATTTCACCTTCTTCTTTTCTTTTTTGATTCCATCAACATTGTTTGTGGGTTTTTTCTTGTTTTGGTTTCCCTCACCCTTTTTTCCTTTCTTCTTTTTCCCATCGGGCTGCTGATTACACTTCTGAGAGGATTGTGCAAAAACATTTTCATTTTGGGGTGAGGGGGTAGCCTTTGCTGCCTCTGCTGTAGAATGTTTGACAGAAATATCATGGAGTTGTTTAGCCAAAGGCTCTACAGTGGGAGATTTCATAGAACCAACCACACCATCGGCATGGGGTTCAAGCTTAGGTTTCTTTATATTGTGCATTGGTCTTAGTGCTTCAGGGATACTTTCATATAAAATCCCAGACTAAGAATATATCAAATCTAGCTGCTGGGCCCTGATGATAGCCTCTTCTTCATTGGTCACTCCCAAAGTAGATACATCCTTAGATATATATGGCAATAGGGATTTAAGGAACCATTCTAATAAGAACTTGGGAGGAATAGTGGCTTTGATAAGGCTCTTCTATCTTCTCCACTCTTGGATGTGATCTAAAATATGAGTGGCCTTGTCCTACCTAGAGGTAGACAACAAGTCTGTCTCAAAATCATATCGGATAGGAAGTTGGAAGTGACTAAGGAATACATTAGCCAAGTCCCAAAAAATGTTAAACGCAGCAGAAGGAAGTTCAATATACCATTTTCCTGCAGTGTTGGTTAGAGTTCTTTGGAACAGCCTCAATTGAATTGAATCATCGTTCAATGAGTTGGAAGAGCACCACAAATGGAAAGTGGTGACATGAGCTCCTAGATCATCACCAACTTTGCCTTCGAATTTTGGGATATCTGAGGGTAGCTTGGTAGGAACGAGTGGCCGGGAGGAGTTATGTCTCACCAGGTCATTCATTACTTTTGACAAATCCAGCAAATTTAACGTTGCTAGGAAAGGGAGCTTGGGTCTAACTGGAGAACTAAAAGTACCAGCTTGGGGATTAGAGGGACTTGCCCCCATATTCCCATATGTGAAGGTGGGGTTGCCCCCTGCTGTTGGTTGCGAAGTGGTTGGGCTGCTTTGGAAATGATTCCATCCATAAGCCAACGGATTGTTTATGTGTGGTGCAGTGTATGAGGTTATAGCTGCCCCAGTCAAAGCTGGGGTTTGGAACATAGGAGTAGGTATCCCTCCGCTGAAAAGCAAAAAAGGAGAGCTCGTGAAAGGAGCTGAAACCAGATTTTGAAAACCTTGACCATAAGGATTAGGGTTTTCGAACTGTACCCCTACATATGCGGGTGTTGGGCCTACATATGGAGTGGATAGGGAAATGTGCCCCCCTTTCCAAAGAAAACCCTGGATACAATCTAAGGATCCTATAGGACCACTTTGAGTAGTGTGTGCTAAGGAAGTAAGAACTGAAGGTACACTAGAAATCCCAATGACCATATCACCAGAAGTACATGATAAAATTGTGGGAGCTGGTGGTTGAACCACCTGGTTAGCTGGAGTTATCGGTGTAGTAGGTATACTTGTTCTAGGGGCACCTATTGGGGGAGGTGGCACCCCTTCAGCCGGAGCAGCTGAGGTGGAAGTAGAAGAAATTTCTCTTGTAGTAGACATTAGTTTGCCCAAAGGGACACCAATCACGGGTGGATTGAAAGGATGAACCTGGACGATCACAAGATCATTTAATTCAGTTAGAGGTGAATTAAAGTTCCTTGTAAAATCGTCAACTTGCAAGTCTTCTATCTCAACTGTGTTTAAATTAAAACAGTTTCCCTAAGTTTTGGTTCACCCGAAACTTCACTAACTCCTATTGGTTCGAAAGAACCGTTCATGCTCCACCTTTTAGGGGGAAGTGGAGATTCCAATGTGATAAGCGAAGGAAGGTTTCACAACCTTCATGACCTTTTGACAGATTGGTCCTCCACGATCATAAATTTGGCTCTTCACACCCTAAGGTCGGCTAAAAACATAGACAAACCACAGAGCAATCACTACAAAATTTCCTAAAGTCTCAACAATGACAAGGGGTATAAGATATGCTTTCCTGAAGAAATATGAGAGACAGTTTCTTGGCGTACTTGAAGAGGTTCTTAGGCACAAGCAGAGGAATCACCCACTGCCCTCCTACACTTTCAATAAGGGTTACCTTCCAAGCCTGTCTGAGGTGAACTAGAAATATCCTTCTGGTTTACCTATGTATAAACCCTAGATGTCCAAGAGACTAGAGGCTACCTTAATTATATCAATAGTTTGGGGGGACAGTCGCAAGCCTGATTTGTATGCATGGGAAGGGTAGAAAATCCTGAAACTCTGTCTAGGATAGAATCCCCAGATGCGTAAAAACCTTGGTCTACATTTTGACAAGGAATTAGAGGGTTATCTCCTCAGTCCAAGCCTCTACGCGGCCTCGTGCTTAACTCCCATTTGAGAGGAGCTTCCTAGATATTATCAACATAGAGAAGGATTTACCCATTGATTGGCCAACTACGTCTGAATTTAAGTACTTGTGGGGAGTTTACACTTCCTATCCCACAAGTCTAGCCTAAGCTAGTAGGTGTATGACCCTATAAAACAAAACTTACTAATAAATTTCAAATTATAATGTTCATTTTAAGGGCTGTTCTTAGTCAGAGGGTAAGTGGCGTGAATGACTATGATATTATAGACTCGATAAGAAAAGTAAAAAGGTGTATAAAATGAATTCCAAAGTGAATTATAACTACTTAAAACAAGCTTCTTTTTCTTTTTGTAGATGTGAACTAATGAAATTACAACTAAGTAAGAGAAATCTAAGACTTATTTTTTGTAATTTTTGAGATTTTATTCAAAAACTGAAAATAAAACTACGATATGCAATTCAAATGCAAATGTTTCCAATGCCTTTTTTTTCACTTTTCAAATTCTTAAAAAATTACTATGCACCAAAATGCAAAAATTCTTGAGTATGCCCGAATAATCAAACCATAAAGAAAGAAAAATGAAGTATAGCAGACTTGTAAGAACCAAAATCAACTGCCTAAGGAAGAGACTTGGAAAACACCTAGCTCGGGAAGAAACAATGAATGAAATCCACTGAAATCATTAAAAGGCAAGTGACAAACTAAAACTACTTGGAAATAGTACAGGGTACAAGGTAGCTAAAATCCTGATCACTGATTTAGATACACAACACCGAACCTATCACCCAAACAGGATAATCCACCTCAAATTGCTAAAAGAAAGAAGAATCAAACAACAAAAAATCAAGGGCTTACTAAAAAGCACAAAGTATGGTGCATAGGGATTTCAGACCTACAGTAAAATGCCAGCACTAGAAGACCCCAAAGCATAGCAAAATCCAAATAAGACAGGGACAAGAAACCCTACCTAAAAATATGCTGCTAAGAGATGTACATGACTGTCTAATAGAACAACCCGCATAGTGTACGGAACTGTTCAATATAGAAACCTGCGTATACAAGTTGTTGTATGCGACTGTGTAGCATAGTAATCTGCGTACAGGACCGATTTTTTCAAAAAAGAAAAAATAATGAGGGTCTCTAAAACACTATTGCAAATCAAAGCAAAGATATAAAACCATACACTGAATCAGAGCAAATACTAGGCAAGTATCTACAGGGCTAACCCACAACAGGCTGGACTCCCCAGTGGGGTCGCCAGTTCTGTTTTTTAGGATTAAGCACCCTTATAACCTAGGGTCTGGGGTTACCAACTTACTACTAACCTTGCAGACAATTAGCTTTTCTAGAGAATAGAAAGGTAATAGGAAGAAAGTCTTGACTTACCCGATTACCAATGGTTGATCCAAGCTTGATCTTCTCCCGCTCCTCTTCTCTCCAAAGCTTTCAGGGATGCACCTCTTTCACCTGTAAAGAGTGAATTCTCCAAGTAATATCTCATGCATGTGTATATAAGAGGTTTGGTAAACAATATATCAAATACATAATCAAATATGTTCATTGACCACGATACATGAAATAAACTCAACACAATGTTGGAAGAATAATTCTCTTTATTAACAATCAGTGAATGCAATAAGAATACAACCTAGCTTCTGAGACAAGGACTCCTCTGCAACTGAAGGACTCTGATTTTTGCTGCTCCAAGACTTCTGAAGATATACCACCAGCATAACTTTTCTCTCCAATCTTGATTGATTAATGCCCTCCCCAAGGACTCTATTTATACTTTGGGAAATAGAGTGATTTCGAAGGTTGGGGTGGTTGAAACAGTTGGGATAGTTAATGATTAGGGCCCAACTAATCTCCATTAATCATGTTTTATATTTTTTAAGGTTGAACTGAGGTGTACGCGACTATTTACATAGGAAACCCGTGTATGACATGCGAGTTGCTCAAAGGAAACCCACGTACGTTGATGTACACGGGTTGCAATGTAGATAGTTATGTACAATACACGAGTTGCAATGGAGATAGTCGCGTATTCAACTCAACACTTAGAAAAATTTATATAGCAAGCTGGTTTAAAGGTAAATGCATCCCAAGTCATGCCCATCTATAGTGTTTTGGCAAAATTCAATCCTAATATGTCCTTTTGTGTACCAACATAAGGAATGTCAGCATTCAGATGGAGAAGTGCCATTTGGGTTGACAACAGTACTAATTGTGAACAAAAGACTCAATAAGGGATCAATGACATACTTGTCATTATCTAACACTAAAAAATGACTTATAAGGGTTATAACACACTGAGTTTCATCATTGAAAAGAATGGAATCTACAAAAAAAGGATGGTTTTGTAATAAGACGTCAGTTTTGAAACATGTATTAAAGAAAACCTGTTTTTGTTCAGTAGCGGACTCTCTGAAAAATTGGACTGCACTTTCTTCATTAAAATCTTTTGAAATCTGGGTGAATTCAGTAGGAATAACAAAAGTATTTTAGACAACAAGTGGACTGATTGGGAAAAGGGTTTTTGACTTGGTTTTGTCCATAATTACCCTATCAGAAGAGGAGTAATTACAGACGCACCAGTAAAAAAACTTTGGAAAATTTAGGGTTTGTTCGATAGAGAAAAAGTAGAAAAAGGACTTGAAAAAACCATGGAATTCCATTTCCTGGTCTTTGAGAACTTTCAATTTGGTTTTTATTGAGTCTATGGGACCATTTAACAATATAGCATAAAAAACCTCTGAATATTTATCTTCAAAAACCTCCTCAATCCTTTGGTATTCCAAAGTTTGAACTTGTACTTCTTGTACCTCAACTATTATAAATACTCTCTTTGTGGGGATAAATATCCTAACTGATTTCTTGACAAGTAGTCGAAAGATTTGTCTGAGCTGGCCGTTTCCACACAATTCCGAACTTTCGTTTGTTTATGAAAAAACAAACAGATAAACTAGATCCACGTTCCTTCACTTTTATATTTTTTTTCCCTCTTATTAACCATGCATCTCTCTTGGCGGAAACCCTTTCCCATCCATCCATTTTGTTCCTTTTACCCTGAGCCATTGATCCTGATTTCTATTTAAACCATCTATCCTTATTTCCTGCTATACTGCCATCTTTATCCTTCATGTGACTTTCAGTTGCAAAATTAGCTGTAACCACAAATCCACCCTTGATTCATTTCCACCGTTGAACTGCCTAATTCTTTATAGTCAGCTTTAGCAGAGATCGTGGAACTGCTTAATTTTATACAACCAACTTTCACAAATATGGCTCTAAAATTATTAATATGTTTTGCAAAGGAAAAGGGTTGCCAAAAAATTTCAATTTTTTGGAGACTCAAAGAACGTCATAAACTGAATGAACAAAACACAAAAGTGTCAAAATATTTTTCTTCTTAATTTGGTGGAAGAGATACTGTGACTCATAAACACTTTTGATACTTTCACTTGCCTTCATGTCAACAGGGAAAGGAACTCCATCATAGATTCACTTTCAAAATAAGGGATCCAGCTAGAATACAAAACTTGGAAGGTGGCTAATGCATAGAATGATGACTTTTTTGAATTTTATCATATGCCTTTGTGGAAGGGCATTCTCATTGAATTAATACACTATATAGAACAAAAGCCACTTTTTGGAACATAGTTGAACATGAAGCGAAGATAGACCACAGGGACTTCACTTAGTGAACCTCTTACATAGCACATGCGATCGTGGCATATTAAAGAATACCCTTAATTTCGAGAGATATTGAACCAAACTCTTTTTTTTTAAAACCCCCTCCCAATACTTAAAACCTCCTCCCCACCCATTTTTATACCTCAATCCTTACAAACCACCCTACCCACCCCTACCTTAAACCCCTCATTCCCCCAATACTTGCTATATATTGGTTCGATTTTTTATAATTTTAAAACCCACAATATGAACTAACGTGATAGGATATTGGTTAACAAGTGAAGCCCCTGTGAGATAGACGACACTATAGGACTTAAAGTTCGATAAATGTTTTTTGCATAAAAACGCTAAAGATATTAAAGATAGAGGTTTTTTGATGTCATGTATACAAAGGGATACTTATCTGGAATTATGTCTCTTAATGAAAGAATTTTTGTGATGATAATGGCTTGTATAAGTCAAAGATAGGAAATGCATGACACTCATGCATTATGCAGAATGCATTTTTTATATATATAATACAATTACACTTTTTTCCTTGAATATATATATATATATA
>LPNX010714929.1:400673-443325 GCA_001517045.1 Pseudotsuga menziesii
TAACAATTTTTAGCTAACATGATGCAAAATACATGAACTTACCAAAACTTTAATAGACTACCGATAGGGTCAAACAACAATTGTTTTGTTCAAAAAAAATATGAACGTGACCAATACGATGAGCCAAACAAAATGATACAAATTTCATGATAGGACATGTGTAAGGAAAACCATGACGAATGGATGCATATGGGGAATTTATGGAGGTTGTGAAATTGATAATTTTTAGCTAGGACACAAAATACATGATCTTGATGAAAATTTAATAGAATTCCAAGAGGATTAAACGATCATGGTTTTGTTCAAACAAAATATGAATGCTACTAGTACGACGAGCTAAAATAATGAAATGAACTTCACGACATGACAATGCCCAAAGGGAAAGGCGACAAATATCCAAGACTCAACTCAACTAACACACTATGATGATGCACATGATGCAACTTGGTGGATCTACCGAAGGGACAATATAGAAACAAAAATGGTGAAATAAAATATGGACATGATAAGCATATTGAATTGGATATTATATGAATCCATCTACAATGTTACAATTTACTAAATTTTAACAGTACAAATGGATTCCTCTTTTAGGTGGTCTTTGAATCCATTTGCTTTAGGGGTCTCTGAATCCATCTGCAGTGTTAAAATGGAGTAAAATATAACAATTCATTGTCAAAATTGTAATTTTTCATTGTCGGAGTGGCACAACTAGAAATGACCAAATAAATGACCAATTTTTATGTGGCCATTTTTAGTTTAGTTATGTGGTACTTGCGATATCTCATCTTAGGATGGTCTTTGTTAATCCTTTTACTGCATATATTTTGAAAATTAATTATGATACCTTCAGAAAAATGTAAAGCTTATAATGAAATTACTTTTTCTCCAAGAATATAAGACTATGTATAAGGTCATTAATGTAAGCAGTGGAAATCTTCTTCATGCATTAATGCTGAGCTATGACACATGATGGGGTGTACAATTTACTAAATTTTAACACTACAGATGGATTTAGAGACCCCCTTTTGAGGGGATGTATGAATCCATATGCAGTCTTATAATTTAGTAAATTGTACAAATTCATTGTCTAAATTACACTTTTCCATTGTCGGAGTGACACAACTAACAATAACGAGCTGAATGACCAATTTATATTATTAATTTTATTGTTATGTGGTCATTTTTAGTTTACTTGTTATCTAGTCATGTATTTTATCTAGTGACCCAATTGGTCATTTTTCTAGTCATTTTTAGTTGGCTCATTGAATTTTGGTCATTTATACCTTGAAAAAATTGTGGTGATCAATTTTTTTGGTCACTTGGTCATTTATTTATCATTTTCTACTAGTGTCCTAGCTTATCTCCGCACTTAGAAATTCAACCCTCATATATCTTGTGATCACCGATGGGGCACATGCCATCGATCTCCTAGATATCTTCTCATAGGATATGTATTATATTGTCATGGGATCGATACCATTCTCTAGTGCTGCTTATCACATGAAGAAGTTGAACATGTCCTTAATGATTTCCACATTGGAGATTTTGGTGGCCACCTATCTAGATTGGCTACCACCCAAAAGATACTCAGTGCAGGGTATTTTTGGCCATCATTGTTCAAGGACTATGTTTATGTTAATATTTTAATGGTTATACAATATCTTAAAAAATTTAGAATTATAACATCATAACCATATACAAAAGTACCACTGAATTAAAGACAAGCACAACCACCCAAAAGAACACAGAGATTTATCCTAGGCCATCGTGCGAGAGAAAACACAATAAAACTTCCTCGATATAGACTTCAATCAAGTACAATGTAATACCCCAAGAATAAACTTGTAAGACACCAAGAATAATACTTGACTGCTTCCTCTCTCCTAGATGGAATGCTCCTTCTCTCTCTAGATTACTTGATTGAGTTATGAGTGTGTCCTCCCAATCAGGGTTGAATTGCCTTGAGAGACTCAAAATTACATTTTAATAATACGTTTGTGGGTACTAATGACCCAAATTACAACGAAGGTTTTACCTCATGACTTTACATGACCAAATACAACAATAACATCCTTAATCATAGGAACAAGATATATGGAAGGGGAAATAATAATAATAATACAAAATATAATATCTTCTATAGTTAGATTTCTTTAACACTCCCTCTTAACAAGGAAGGTATTCTATAACAAAACAATACATCTGTACAACTAACTAGTAACTCTATACGTCATACAAAGTTTTCACAACTACATCAATATCATCATCATCATAGAGCATCACATATCGTCGCATCATCACAAGCATCACATCATTATGAGAATCACATATTGACACATCATCACGATCATCACATCTCATCGCATAATCACAAGCATCACACCTCAACACACCATAATTAGTATTAGTGTTACGCTCGTCTGCTTCTTCGTACAACAAGAAATCATGCCATACCTCAACCTGAAGTAACACCCTGAAGTGATGTTCCTATTTGTAGCACTACTAGCCCAATTAGAGTCAACATATCCTTGTAGGAATATCCTCTAATATTTCACATATCTGAGGCCATACTCGATCATACCCTCTAGGTACCTCAACATATGCTTTGTTGTAACCATATTGACACAAAGTGTTCTCTGCAAAGCTTATATTCAGCCTCGTGTTCGTCAAGTACATCAAGAAACTAATCATCTACATGTACACTGTGGCATCAACTATAAGTAAGAATACACAACAACTTCAATTTTGATGCCATTGGTGTAGCTATAGTCCCACATCTCTAAACTCTTTAGGATATCTATCGCACATTTTCCTTGGTTAAGGAAGACCTCCTTTTGATTTTTCCACACATCGAATGTCGAGAACCATGTCAATATTATCAAATTCTGATATCTATTGTAGTCATTCCGTTTGAAGCGAAACACCATCCTCCCTCTACATCTTATACTCTCTTTAATCGAGACATTATGTATTGGAGTGACAGGTAGCTTCCTTTATTGCTGATCTTTTGTATATCCATCCATGTCATCTCTCAAGGTCATTGTATATTAAGGTCCTTCATCTGGAACTTTTGTTGAAGGTTCCTCTTACACCTATCTATGAGATTTTCATCATCTATGGGATTCCATATTCAACCTTGTAGCAAAGGTTGATATCTCCATCACTCTAGGTGGTATTCAAGTTCCTCATGTAACTGTATGTTCTATCCCATAGGTGACTTTTGAGCTTATACAAAACCTTATGCGAACATGTGAATCTCTGTAAAGAGTCTTGAGCCATGGAGGTTACTCAATATGTGCTTCAAATTCACTAAAGAAGTGTGTCTAGCCACTAGAGTAATTCCTCTTCATAGTCGACTCCCTAGTTTTGAGAGAAACCACAAACCTTGCTTTGTATCTCTTGATGTTTCAATCTGCTATATGCTTGATCTTGTAGATCTACTTGGAGGACATTACATACTTCCCTTCAAGTCTTGGAATCAATCGCAAACATCATTCTTCATGATTGACTGGTTCTCCTTGACCATATCATCATTCCATTCTTTCACAAAGTGTCCTTTTTCATCATCTGAGTTGTGAGAGGTCCTTCTTCTAAAATCCTTTTATTCTTCCAAGAATGTTCTTCCTTCTTATTCTTTCTCTTCTTGACATGAGTTGTTAGGGCTTGATTGTCAACTTCTCCTAACTTTTATACTTGAGCTTCTTCTTGCATGCATTTATCCCATAGGTGAGCTCCCTTCTAGAAGAAATTCCTTGAATGAAAGATTCCCATGATCTTGGGATACCATTCAAGGTTGTCAACTCCACTTCTGCTTCTTCGACATTGTCTCCAATAGCTTATAGTTTCTCCTTGATTTGGGATACCCTTGTGAAGTGAAAGTGAATAATCTATAACATATGCATCTTCATACTCTTGGGCCAAGTCCTCCTCATCATCATGTTGTTATCAAACATGTCCTTGGGTGTCTTCAAAGATGATACATATGGTATCAAATGGTCCTTGGTGGAATCTACAATGATCTTGTTTGCTTATTTAACTTTGTCCTGATCTCCCTCTGGATGTGTAACTACTCCTTTGACATAATATTCCAAGTCATGTTATTCTAATATTGGGAGCACTCTATACTTCCTTGCCCAAAAGTTCTTGGATCCTTCAAGCTTGTCCTCAATCTTGGTACCATTTGTCATCATGATAAAGTGAGAACTAAAAATGAAAATAAAGAGAATAGAACTTACCAATACAAGTGCTTCAATTGGATTCTTGCTTCAATGCTTTTCTGGAAGACTACTTCTGGTGGACCTAGGGTTTGATAGAGAAACCCTAATTTTTTTAACTTAGGTGTCATTCAGGTTTGATTGGATATAAATATGTGCCTCCTCAAGTTTATCTAAGCATCATACTCATTTTCCCAAAACTATGGACACAATTGGAAAATATTTGATGCCCTAGTTTTCCCAGCATTAGTGTTAGGTCAAAAATTGAAAATCGACTTAATTATAAACTCTCTTCATATAAATATGCACCCTAGTAGGGTGAGTTGGATAGACCTCATTTTTCAACTGATATGTGGAGGGAAGTGCTTGGAACAGGAAGCCCTAGTTTCTTCAATTTCTTCTACAGAATTTCCTGATATTGATTTCGATGTATATCCGAAAATCTTGATCCTCAAGTTATGATCATATTGTGATAAAATGATCTTTCTTATTTCCAACTCCAAATGTTATAACAATATTGGATTCACCAAGTGGAACTTATGCTAAGTTTCCCAAGGTGACCTGTTTATGGACTAGTTCAATATAGAGAACTTGTACAGACTTCCACGTGTCACTATTTCAACTTTGAGGTTTGAAACTCACATCATAGAAACTACACTCTGAGAACTATATGAAACATATTTCAAAATTTTATTCGGATCTTCCTATCTCGAAATATTGTAGTTTTCCCTAGGTTACCTGTTTAATACTGGATCTTGGAAGAGGCTAAAACCCTATTTTGGAGGGATCATATATCCTATATTAGAAGAAATATGAGGCTAAAACTCGCATACAAGGTACAAAAATATTTCATCTCCATCCTGTCCAAGTTTTAGATCCTGAGACTTTTCCAAACTTGATTTATAGAGAAAATTCCAAGATGACTAGATTTTGCCTTCTAGGGTTTTCAAGTATGAAACCCTAATCTCAAGTAGTTGTAGTTGTAGTAGTGTTTCAAATGCATAAAGACTTATTTCAAGGTGGATCTAATACCATGTTAATACTTTAATGTTTATACAATATCTTAATAAATTTAGCATCATAACATCATAAACATATGCAAAAGGATCACTAAAGGAAATACAAACACAATCACACAAAATAACACAAAGATTTATCTTGGGAAAGCATCGTGGGGGAGAAAACCCAATAGAGCTTTATTGATATATGCTTCAACCAAGTACAGTGTAAGACCCCAATAATAAGACTTGTAAGACACCAAGAATAAGAATTAATTGATTCCTCTCTCCTTTATGGACTACTTCTCTCTCTAGTGAACTTGCTTGAGTTCTGAGTGTGTCCAAATGAGGGAGGAACCTCCCCTATTTATATTGATTAGTGGAGAGGCCTAATAACCCAACATGACTGAATTCTCCTCCCAATCAAGGTTTAATTTTCTTGGGAGCCTCAAAATTACATTTTGATAATACTTTTGTGGGTACTACTGACCCGACTTAGAATAGAGGTTTTACGTCAAGACTTTACATGACCAAATACAACAATAAAATCCCCAATTGGAGGAACAACATCTCCGAAAGGAGAAACAATAATAATAATGTTGGTTTATCCCATAATATTGAGGGGGGGGGGGGTGAATCAGTATTGTATTTTTATAAATAAAATACACAAAATCAACAATTAAGACACAGATTTTATCATGGAAACATCAAAGAGAAAACCACCAACACATACTCATTAATAAGATGAATTTTACAAAATTGTTTATCTTCTACTACAGAAAGGATGCAAAACACACCCTAGGTTTTTCCTGTAACTACAGAAGAGGATGCTACAACACCCCTATGGTTTTCTTCCTGCTTCAATAGACAAGGATGCTATGACACCTTGTTCTCTAGCTACGACTAGAAGGAGGATTTGACCCCCTGCAGACCTGTGGCCTGCCGTAGAACCACCTTGCCACCATGATATGATTTTCTTAGTCTTTTGGAACACTTGTAAACTATTAACTTTGGAATCTGTCAATCTTACTAATAGAGACACTTAATTCTTTACACATTCATTTATTTAAATACCCTATACCTATTTCGTATCAACACAACTCTCCATAGCCGTGCTCTTTCATTTTGGATCGTGACTGTTTATTTACAGACACAACCAATCATCATCTACTCATTCAACCATCGCATCACTTCAGTTAAGGAAAAGTTTCTTTCTTCCCATAGCTCAGAATTCATTTTTGCAGCCCTGTTTATCATTTTCTAGTGCATTCGTAATATTCTTCACTAGATACAATCCTGACAGTTGATATTTTGTCTGGATCTCTTTAGAACATTGATCTATTCTACAGATTTCCTTTTTTAAATCATGTTTCTACACCAAGTTTTTGTTTCAACAATTCCCCACAGTTTATCTTCATCAGGCGTCTTCTTGAGTGCTGATCTCCAGATTGCAGGATGCGGGATACGGGATGTCGACTGTCTACTTTTTCCTCTCCATAAACTCCTTTCCGCACTAAGGAATGTGGAAGTCAGTTTTCTACTGTTGGTATTCATCAGGATTCTTCTTGATCGTCGATCTCCATATTGTGGGATGTGGGATGTGATATTCCCTCAAATCATGTCTCGACTTTCCGCAACCTCCTTTCAACAAGCTTCTTTTTGCAAGATTTCTTCCGCACCATCGATCTCTTACAGAGTCTTTCCTAACTTTTGATCTTTTGGATTGTGGGTTCATAAAATATTTAAACTTTACTTCTGCAATTCCCTTTCCACATATTTCCTTCCACACCATCGACCTCTTTAGCGAAACTAATCTCAGCTGTCCGATCTTGATCTTTTACGGAACTTTGGATTTTCTACCTAACTGTCGGAATTAATCCTTAATCGTTAGATCTAGTGAGGGACTAATATAAGCCATCTGATATTGATTGTTGTGGAACTTCATCCTTCCACCTATCTTTTACGAAATTGATCCTTAGCCACTGGATCTAGGGCGGGACTAACCTTTGCCGTCCAAACTTAATCCTTCACAGAACTTTATCGCTTTGTACGTGTGTAACCTCTGTGCTAGTTCATTCAGCAACAACATTGGATGATCGATCCCAGTCGTTCAACTTGCTCTAAGGTTATTCATTTGTCATTCGCCATGCAACCTGCAACTTGTAACATGGTTATTTCTTTGTTATTCTGGATACCTGCAACCTTTAGTTTTCCACCATATCTTTGAATTCCGATAACTGATTTGACATCAATGACAACTAATTTACTCAACAAATAATACAAAATATAATAAGGCTTATGCATGTCACATCATCGTACATGTCATTGCATTTCCTTTGTCATCAATGAACTCCTTTGACATCAATGGAAACCATACTCAACATCATGGGAACACTAGAACATCATCATATGAATTTGCAACCTCATCACACATGTCATATCATTTTCTTTGTCATTAATGAAATCCATTGACATCAATCGCAACCATACTTAACATGGATTTCGACTACTTCACTAAGTGAGCTGAAACCATGCCTACATTTGATTTCTATGGCACTACAACCAAACTATTATTCTTCAATCATGTCATTGCCCACTTTGGCATATCAAAGTAGTTAGTATCTGATAATGGATGTAACACACCCAATGTTACACTAGACTTAAAACACACTATTTAAAAAAAAAACATACATGCATAATAATCACATGCCTACTTCTAACAAATGCACAATAATGCATAACCAATGCATACAAAAGAGAATAAGAATTTAGCGGAAGCTTAATATATTTTGTGAAATCTATTTTCACAAACATTCAAGTATAATCATTTAAACTCTGCCTTATAAATTTGTTCATGAGAGTTATGACATCAACATTTAAATGGAACTGCATAGTAAAAACTATTAAGACTGTACATTAAGATCTGCACAATAAAACATTGACTCAGAACTAAAATTATTGCGCGGTAAGATTAATATTCCAACATAATAACCGTGCAATTAGTTTTTTTGCATAAATTAAGTAGGATAACACTTACCAATAAATACAAAACATAAAAGGTAATAATTCAACATATTAACTACGTAGTAAGAATTACATACACAAATTAAGTAGGATATCAATTACCAATTTGTCCAAAACATGGAAGGTAATATTCCAATATATTAATTGTACAAATATTCCCACCTATTATTTCCCCAATAGGGTTAATATTCCAACATAATAATTGTTGCAATAAGACCAGAGGCATAGCTTAAGTAGGATAACATTTACTGAAATACCCAAAATATTCATATAAACTTGTTTCATAGTAAGTTATGCATTGTAAGAACTGTGCATTAACCATTAAGTTATGCACAATAAGAGCTGTGCATTAAACATTAACTAGTACACAATAAAAGCTATGTCATAGGTACTATGCACTAAGGTTCTCATAAATCATGCAAGGATTTAGCAATCAAGCCTTAACACTTATAAGTTGTAATTAACACAAGCAAAACCAAGCTGATCAATTGATAAGTATTTTCTTATGTATCTATTTAACAATAATAGTTCAAACATGATTCAATCACTGTGCAATAATTATTTACTTTATAAATTCATTTTTCCTTATAGTTTAAATATGGTTCATACACTACGTAGTAAATAATTACTTTATAAATTCATTTTCCATAATGAATGAAGCTATGCATAGTAAACCATTTTCTTAAATTAAATAAACTATATCCAATCGAGAATAAATTTTGTAGACATTACTTTCATAAAAAAAATTGATATTCATAGAATTTAGTTTTAGCCAACCGGTTAAGGATTATTACAATCATATGGAGGAATTAAAACTCACACCATTTCCATGCACATGAATTTAATTATGCTACACATGAATTGCATTTCTAATTCATATTCGGTAATTTTCAAAACTCAAAGTGGAAAAATCAACTTATGCACATAACTTCCATTAACCATCATGTCAAAGGTAAATGAAATAGATTTATAACACCAGGTTTAATAAATAACAAATCCAAGGAAATATTATGATCATTGGGAACTCAAACATTAACTTATATGAGATTTTACAGTTGGAGACAAACAAACACATTCTATGGAAAAACACACCACAACTAAGGATGTAAAAATGCATTTACCCTTGAATTTATATTTAATAACAAAGATTTTCTTTTTAGGAATGCACAATGCTAATTCCTTATGCAAAATAACACCTAGAAATTCCTTATGCAAAATAAAACCCAAAAATTCCTTATGGAAAATAAAACCCAAAAATACATTTCTAGACTCATAATTTTCACCAATAACATTATAATTTCAAGCAAATACTTGGCAAGCATTTTCAAATAAAAATGCCATAACAACTTTTAACAAGGAAACAACTGAATATTAAATAAAAATTGAATTTCCCACTGAACACTTATATGAGAAATCACTTGAAATGGGAAACTGGCTTCATGGCTGCCACACTCCTCCCAACAATAGGTCCCTACCCATATTATATTATTTCGGCACTTAGAGACGACCCCCAATATAGGACTTGTAAATTCACGAGGATACTCTCCTATCTACCCAAATCTCTTTCCAACCCAGGAAGTAACATTCGGTCGCACTCCCACACACAAGGATTACTATAGGTTTACAGGCACCCAAGAGGAAAAACATAACCAATTCCATGCCAAACCACACAATTCCCACTATGGTTTGCTTGCAACTGGTGCCACAATGAAAATCATCACTTCTTACTCAACACTCAGGAGCTCCACTAGAGCGGTTGATGCATAATTTTCCATTCAAACTATCCACAACACAGAACAACACACAAATCTATAATTTCTTCGTTCTAGGGATTTTCTAAATCTTCCCATCAATAGTTCTCTCTTAACCCATTCTCCAACACCCATATTTCTCAAGCCAACGTAGTTTTACTCCCTTCACACCATTCCCCCCTTCTCTAGGAATGGAATACCCCTTTTTATTTTTGCATGCATTAGTTTATGAATGGTGTTAACACTCAGAATGTACCTTTGATTGTAATGGATAATCCAAAGGTAATCACAAAACCAAGATTTAGGAAAGAAATATGGCTTCTTTCTCTCCAGAGAGGGATCTCTCAATGTTGATTTCACAAGGCCAAATATATAAACAATAAATACAATTTAATATTGGTGATGGTTGAAACAAGTGCACATTGGGCATGGAGTCATATAGGACAATAAATTTTACAGTGTTGTTGCATAGGAAGTTTGACAAAGGCAAGGTAGCTATGTCTTCACAGTCAAAATGGTTGTTGTCTGGTGATATAGAAGAAATTTAGAGACATTCCATTAATGTGGGAATCTATCAAGGATGAATCAACCATTAAATTTAGATGCAAGGATTTGTAAATGCTTAAAAGTAATAGAACATATCATATGAATATGAATTCCGAACCATTGTAAACTCATTCAAGCATGAAAAGGAAAACACGATGGAATTTTAAACTGGAAACACATGCACATAAAAGGAAAGAAAGTACAGACTGTAAAGATGACAACACAATAATCTATGTCAAAAGGCCAGCTTCGACTCTGTAATTAAATTAATATCTAGAATCTCAATTACAATATAAATATCTCACGGGTTCTAACCCTTGTTCCATTTCTAAAACTTGCTTAAATACAAAATAGTTATCCATGACATGATAACAAACTATATTCTAAAAGTAGACAAATAACTACCTTTTTACATTTGTCATTTTGGTTTCCTAACTAATAAATACTCTGAAAATAAACTATAAACTACTAACTAACTAATCTTCAAATGGTATTAAAAAATTCTTCATCAACAAAACCTGTATTTGTTTTTTCCGTATTTATCATCTGTCTTCCATTAGTCAATAGTTGGCAGCTCCAAGTTGGCCATTTCCTTTTCCAGCACTCTTAATTCCACATGTTCCATGTAAGAAAATTCTAGCAGCTCTACGCATGTGGCTATGAAAGCATGCAACAACTAAAAATCTTCTGACAGTTTATCCACTATTGTCTTCCCAAACAAAGATTTCTGCATATTCTCAAATTTTTTGTGGTCCAATCTACATCTCATTAACTGAGCATGATATTCTGTTTGAGATAACATTTTATCTTTTTTCTTCTGAGAATAAAGGTAAACCATTTTTGAATAATGTTGAGAATAAATCAATGAACAGTTTAATCTGATGATTCATGATATTAATCCTTGTCTGTACAATATCAAGATGCTGGTGCTTTCCCATGACCTTCCTTGCCCATGTGATGACTCAAATTCTGTCTTTAATTCTTGCTTCTTTCAGATCATCCTCAGTCAATCCATTCCAAAAACTAATTCTGTTGTTTGCATTTCCTATGGGATTCTTGTTCAACACTTCCTTCATTGTTGTAACACTCTGTCTGGCAGCCTGCATAAAAATTTCTTTATCTAGAATATAGTCCAGATAGGGCCTGAATTTTATTGCTTCAGCTATGATCATATCCCAGATGATATGTTTTTCTCCTTGCACAGGAAACTGTTCAGTCACTTGCTTCATCAGTTTATCATTTTTATCTAAAAGGTATTTACACTTATCCTCCCAAGCCTTTCTTTCCTCTTCGTTTTTCAGAGCTACATTTTCTAAATTCTTATTTTGATTCCTCAACCCAACAATTTCTAAATCCCTCAGGCTAACCTGGGACATTTCTTGCACAATATATTACTCATTATTTTGTGCAGGAGATAGAACGACTTGCACCTCATGTTCCTTTACTTTTTCTCTTGTTTCCTTTTCTAAATCAGCTTCCTTTTTCCTTAAGGGCCATTTCAATTAAAAAAAAAGAACTCTATCTTTCTCCCATTGCTTCTTCTCTTCAACAAAATTTAGAAGTTTTGCTTTGGAGTCATTCAAGTCTTCATTCAATGTATCTTTTTCTTTTTCCATCTTTGTAAGCTCTGAGGCCCGAATGAGCTGAGTGGCAGGGATATATAGCTTATTTTTCAGTAGTTGAATATTATTCTCTTTTTCATTAAGCAACTTATGAGTTGCTTCTCCTTTGTCTACTCTACTGTCAACAGTCAATAAATCCCCTTGAAGATTTTTAATCCACTGTTGGTTTGCCTTGTTTTCTACTCTCTCTTGTCTTAATTTATTCTCAATTTTGCCCTTGGTTGACTGTAATCTACATACTTTCAGAGTTTCCTTAAGTAGGTCACTGTAAATGATCTCTCTAGTTTTCTTGTACAATTGTATCATATTTGGAACATGGATGTTTTCCAGATTCATCCTCATTTCTGCTACTTTGTTCCTGGTGGCTATTGTTAGGTTTAGAGTGTTCCGATTATGGTCCCTAACAGTAACCAAAGCCACATATTTACTTGACATTTTTCTCACATAATCATATAGCTTCAAAGTTTCATTTGTTGACAGTTCTTTACCATCCCTGTATTTATCAAACAACTCTGATCTGGTCTTGAATTGAGTTGTATATTCCTTAGGAGTCTCTAAGAAAGCATACTCCTTTATCTCAAAGGCTAGGCCTTTAACGTTCATCTTTTTTTTCTTCCCTTTGTTCTATGTCACCTTTATTAATTCAAATTCCCCTTCAACCTTCTGTTTCTTGGATGTTTCTGTATTATCTTCATGGTAAGTCTCCATAGCATCAAAAAAGGTCCTTTTATTAGTCATTTTCAGAGTGAATAACAATAGGAGTAATGACCTGTGGTACTGGGACAATAACCAATGGATTTGGATGTATATCATTATCATATTTCATTGGATATGTGGATCCTTGTTGCATGTATTCTTCATTTTGTGTTGATAGAGGATAATCTAACCAATTTTCACTCTCAATTAAGTCTTCAAATTCCCGGTGTTCAAAAGGCTTATTCTTATTGACCTGTCTCCTAATGGAAATAATGTCATGAGGGTCATAACTAATGGCTGTAGTTGTTTGAAACCCCATCTATTTCAAAAAATTCTCCACTACAGGTAATGCAGACTTGTTTTTAATAATAAAATGCCCAACCACCTAGGGAAACTTGATCTCTAAATATTTTATGAAATTGATGAAATGCTCATTCTCAACAATGAGTTTTTTCTTGATAAGTTATAATGAAAAAATCCTAGGGGTAAGAAAGGAAGGTAGGATATATGGTTCATGGATGAAACCATATACCCTAATGACAATACCTTCTTTAAACAAAAACCAATCTCCAATTCTCTTTTTCTAGTGAAAACTATAAAAGTTCTTTCATCATAGGAAACACCCTTGGTAACTTGTGTTGGAAAAAAAGACTTTGTACACTTAAGACATTAGGAAATTCATATATTTGAAAAATCTTCTTTTGATTTCATTGGTCAAAACCAT
Organism: Pseudotsuga menziesii; assembly: GCA_001517045.1. Lineage (NCBI taxonomy): Eukaryota > Viridiplantae > Streptophyta > Pinopsida > Pinales > Pinaceae > Pseudotsuga > Pseudotsuga menziesii. The sequence continues at coordinate 414,252 of LPNX010714929.1, forward strand.
TTATGGAAATTGCAAGTTCTCTTCATTGAAGAATAAAAACATTCTTACTAGGTGTGATTTAAATCTGAAGTATCTTGTGTTGTGGGAATTCACTAGTTGTGAGTGAATACTCTCAAGTAGGAATTCTTCATATTTAAAACAAACTGACTGGGATGATTGAGGCTCAATTGGGCTAGTACTGATTTAAAAAAGGAGACTCATTAACAGTTCAATGACATATCTGTCATTATCTAGACCTAAGAACTGAATTATTAATGAAATGACTAGCTGGGTTTCATCATTAAACATATTGGTGTCTACAGGAAAGGATTTATTTTGCAAAGATGCATATGGTTTGAAACAGGTAGTGAAAAAGGATTGATTTTTTTAAATGGATGAATCGCAGAATAACTGGACTATGCTTTCTTCATTTAGATCTTCACAGAATTGTGTAAATACAGAAGGAAATTGAAAAGAATCACATACAACTAATGGGATATAACATGACACAATATTTTAGACTTAGCTGCATTCATAATAACCCTCTCATAAGAGGAATAATTAGAAGCACATCAATCAATAAAGTCAGGAAAATTTTGGGTTTGTTGCGGGCAAAAAAAATGGAAATATGACCTATAAACACCATGTGCATATGTACCCTGGTTTTTCAGAAGTTTTAATTTATATTTTAACTCATTTACTGAACCAAATGAAAATAGGGTATCAAAAAATTCACAGTATTTATCTTGAAAAACCTCCTTAATTTTTTGGTATTCCATGGTCTAAACTTCTACTCCCTCTCGACTGTCCATTTTAAATAGTTTTGGGTAGGTAAAATAGCCTACCTGGTCAGTTGAGGAGTGGAAAATATTCTGTTTGAGTTGACTTCTTCCGCACAGTGCCGAGATTTCGACTTCCAATGCATAAAAAGACAAATGGTCCTTATCCATGTTCTTTTCTTTTATAATGTTTTATTCTACCTATTTGTCATGCAACTTACTCAGTTGGATATTTCTCTGTCCGTAGATCTGATGTATTCAGTTCTAAACCGTTGATCTTGATCACTGTTTAACCCTGTATTTCCAGTCCTGCTATATTATCCTCTTTATCCTTCCTGCAAATCTTGGTAATGAATTCCTTCATGACCGTAGATCCATCCTTCATTTGTTCATCACCGTATATCACTTTTCCAACTTATTGTCACACATTCAGAAAATAACTAAAATGTACCTTTCATTAGTGGATTGGAAATAGAACCTTGAACTCATCCTTCATAAACCTCAATCATCGATCAATCCCAAATTTTAAACATTCGGCCCTGATCTAGTTGTACAAATAGTGCTCACCTTCCTCCAGTGGAATCAACCTCCATCACAGATCTTCATCGACTTCAATCTTAGCCCTCGATTATTTTTTCCCTTTAACCGATTCCGCTAGAGTTCCATATGATTTGATTTGTGCATTTTGTGGTAGCGGAATAATTTTGGACTGCAGATCTTAATCTCATCAAATATCTACCCTCAATCTTGTGGGCACTTTAATCAATTCAACTAATTTCAAAACTTGATTTGTGGGCTCAACTTCAATTAGCGGAATGATTCTCGATTGTCGATCTTGATCAAGCTTTGATCTCAACCATTGAATTGTGTGGGGTCTACCACTTTCCACTAATTTTTAACCTTTCTTTCCCCAGGCATGTTCACCCAGCGGAATGATTGTATACTGTTGCAGCTGCAACAATTTCCCAAAATTCTAAATTTTTTTAGGACCCTCCTTTGCTTGGATTAGTTTGATTGTTGGTTTGAAATTGGTCTAGGAGCTTTTAGAAAGACGTTGCTTATGATTGGGTTGAGCTACCCATTGTTTTGACTTCTTCCTCTGATGCCTTAAGTCATTCAATTTTGATCAAACTCTATCGCTGCCCTTAAACGCATTTGAAAACATGCTGGAATCGGAAGATGAGTTGTTTTGGTTTTCCGCAGTTGTGGAGGGGTTTTAGCTTTGGTTTTCTGCAGTTGCGGATAGTTTTTTGCTTTGCGGGAAGAAAACCCTCTGACTTCCGACCCGTTGGGGTTTCTCGCATTGGACGCTTTTTGGTTCGGCATCGGAGGCCTTATGATTTCTTTTCCTGTCGTTGCGGAGGTTATTTGCCTTCTCTTTTCCTGAAGTTGCGGATGACTTTTGGTTTTGCGTCGGAAGGTGTGATTATTTCCTCATCCGCTGTTGCGGATGGATCTTTGCATTTGGCCTCCACCGTTGCGGATGAGTTTGGGGTTTGATTTTCATTTTTTTTCCAATTTTTGAGTTTCGGTTGTCTTTTGGCTTTATATTGGAACCTTCTACCATTTCTGTATCCACCATTGTGGAAGGTATATCCTTTCAGCTTCCGATCCAAAGTTCTTCCGACGTCCGATCATTAGTTTCTCCCGCCTTGCTCACAGTTGCGGATGGATTGACGTTATGGCCTGCCGCCGTTGCGGAAGGGTTCATGTTCTCACCTCCCAATTTAGAATAGTTTCTCGTCCAATTTAAAACCCGTCACACGTGCAAACCATTTTATATATAGGGAGAAGCGAGTTGGATTATTTTATTGTTTGTTTTGGCTCAAGCTATCATGATCATCCTGCGCTGTTGACCCCTCGAAGCTCGTGGACCACTGTGCCGGTACTCGCATCTAGGTGGCAGTTGAGGAAGCCCGACCGCTTTCGCCGCGTCGGATACGTCTGTGCAAAGTAGATTTATTCATCTTCTCCCATTCCTTTTGAAGCATGGGTTAAGGATTGAGGCAGTTAGTCTTAGTTACGGTGGTTTCCTTCGCCCGTTAGGTATATGCGTATATAATCAGGGGGGGGGTTATTTTGAATGCTAGCATTGGCATTTTTTGACCTACAGAGCATTTTTCCGCCCGTGGCTGTTGGTGCGCAACCTTGCGCATGGTGGGTGGGGGTTTGGTGCAGGCGGCCATTACCCCGCCTGCACCAAGCCACCCTGGGTGTGATAATAAAGTATAGGGGGAGGTTTTGTTGTGTTTTCTCTGTGGTTTTGGTAGTTCCTCCTTTCGTCCGAGGTTCGTATTGCCGGTTTTCTCGAACCCTAGCCTGTGTTGCTCACACCATCCCGCGCAGTCCATTTGGGCTCGGTCATTAGAAACCCTAGTTGGTTGGGAGGAATATGGCGCTGTTGTGGTTTGTTAGCTGTGAATCGCATGGGTAGTGATTTTTATAGGAGCGTTTTTGCAATAGGATGACAATAATGCCCGCAGAGAGTGAAATGTGTAGTCGGCCTAATGTAATTTTTCTCCTGTGAACTGCATGAGTCCTTGTTGATTCTAGTATGGCTAGGCCATTCATTATTAAAATGTTTGTTATTATAAAACACAGGAGTCTCTCACAAGCATACTGCATATAACTACTCTCAATTATCTCCTTTGTTGAATATACACAGACAAAACTGCTGAACACTGCATATTGCATTTTAATGGTTATGATAAATAAGGTATTTTTTAGACCGTACATGCTTGCATTTGCTTCCCTACTTGCTATCACACTAAGACACATGAAAATGGCACATCGCATATGGATGTAGTTTTATTGCAGTTTAGAAGATGGTTGATGGAATGATTTAATGTCATAACACTGTTTTGTATCATGCTAAGATAGTCTGCATTTGGTTGTAATAGTCCTGTTAGTCAGGCCAGTCAGGTTAGGAAAGCTTATATCCTAGCTTCATGGAATAAGTTGCTGTAATAGTACACATAGAAAGAATAAAATGTTGCATAGTGTCTAGTGAATGTCTACAATTTGAATTTATCAATATTACAATGTTATATATGGCAGGAAGAATTCGAATCCACCATGTCCAAGAGGCAGAAGAAGAAGGCCCCTATGGTCGAAGAAGGACCAGAAGTAGAAGAGGTCACAAAGACCGAGTACATATATGAAGACACTCAATGTGTTTCTGGTGTGGAACCCGAGTACAAATGGGGTGAAGTATATAGATTGATTTCTCGCAGGGAGGTTCCCGACACAGGCCTCGAAGAAGAATCTATCTATGCTAACATAGAGAAATCTTCTCTCATGAAAGTTGCCACCAGACCAGAGCTGTTCCCATGCTCTGAGGTAATTGGATGGATTCTGCCCCAATTAGACACCACTACAATGATCATGGGAAATGTTGAAGGACAAGGCTATGTTGCATTTAGCCCTGGATATGTGGCGTTGGCTTATCACCTACCAGAAGCCCAGGTTTTCTTGTCAGAGGATTGGCTGAAAAGCATCAAAATGGACTTGGTGGAAACTCTTAGGAGAATGATGTTGCATGGAAAGCATTTTCGACACAGACCGACCAGTGAGTATGATACAACGAGCTTGAGGGCTCCCTATAGATTTATCACTTTGATGCTGAATAGGATCTTTGGGAGAGCTCATGGCAGACTCTTCAAACTTGAATAGATACCAATTATTTTCCATGTGGCAAGCCAAGGCACAGTCTTCAATTGGGCCAGCATGGTTTCTAGCAGTCTTTCTTCTTGCGTGACCTCAGCCTTGGAGGGAGATTCCAAGAAAATATCGGAGTTTTACATGAGTTTAATATTAATAGACTGCATATTATGCAATCAGGCTTTCCCCGGTCTCAGGTGCATCTGGGATAGGGAAAGCATGCCTGTTTATGCCGCTTATAGACCATTGTGGGCTCACCAGTACCATAGCCATTACAGAGAGGTCCGTGAGCACTTCATTATGCCTTTGTACACACTCATTTTCAGGAAGGAGTGTGACTGTATGTCGGAAGAAGCCATGCAAGTGATAACAGAATACGCGGACTATTTCTTAACTGAGAATGGCATGTACTTCTGAATGTATGGAGGATCAATAACACCTTCACTGCTGCCTAAATATGCAACGGATTACATAGTCCACAAGGAGGCGGTCAGACAAGTGTTCATTGATGGAATAGGAAGTTTTTTGTTCGAACACAAGAAGACTACCTACCCTCCTTTTCCATTCAATCTAGGGAGCTACAAATTCACCAAGGTGAAGCAAGCTGCTGAATTCATAGAGGAATTGGAGAAATTCCATTTTGGGGAGATGCCCTACCACAGAAATGACACCCAAGGCAAGGTTATTGAGCATTGCAAAGAACACAAGGTGCACTTCGAGTATACACACCACTTCTATAAAGACGAATTTGTCTTCCGAAACGCTCCAAACATGACAATGCTAATGAGAAGATTCAAGAAAAAGATCGCCACCAAAGGTGGAAAAGGGGACGAACAGGCAAAGGCTGAAGAAGAAGCCAAAAAGTGAAATGGAGAAGCCCAGAGGTTGGAAAAGGAAGTTGCAGAAAGGCTTCATTCAGAAGAAGAAAGAAGAGCTGCTCAGGAAGCAATAGAGAAAGCAGAGGAAGTAGCTAGAAAAGAAACAGAGGAAGCAAAGAGAAAGCTCGATGAGGAGCTTCAAAGGCAAGAAGCTGAGAGGATAAAATTGACACAGTAGTCAGCTTCTGAGACAGCAGCAGGGCAGACTTAGGAGGTGGAGAAACTCGAGGTACAGACCCCTCAAGTACTTGCTAGCAGTATACCCAGGGTTCCCATGCTCATGCTGGTCCCATTTGTGCAGGAAAAGGGAAAGGAAGTCCCTGACTTCAATACTGTTTATTATGATAGGGCCACCAAGAGAATAATGAAGAGGACAGAAAGGAAGGTAGAAGCATAAGGAATGGCTGGCAAAATGATAACAGATATGGTTGTTATGCTAGGGATAGACCTAGATCCAAGGCTTACCCTGAGGGCCGGGACTACAATACTACATTCCTCAAAGGATAACATAGACAAGGTGATGACTGAACTGGAGTCATACAAGAAATCTTCTGCTCAACTGAAGGATACCCTGAAGAGAGAGAGAGAGGAAGGAAACAGGTTAAAGCGAAAATTTGAACACTTACAGAGGGAGATGAAGACTGCTAAAGCTGAATTGCAGGCCCTACATGTAGAGAGACAGGCTCAGGAGACTACAAAATAACACCTTGAGCAAGTGCAAGCAGAAGATCAAGAGTTGAAGAAGGAGAAGGAGCAGTTACTGGCAAAGGTGGAGGAGCTAGAAGAGCAGCAGAAGATCATCTTGACAGCCAATGATATGCACTCCCAAGATCTGAGAAAGGAACATCAGGAACAGATCTCTTCATTGCTCCAGCCATTCAAAGAACATATCTTGTCCCATAAATATAGAATGCTCCAGTTACAGATTGCTCTAGAGGAGGAAAGGTGTAAGGTCCTTCAGATTGACAGCCGGTTAGGGGAAATCATGGAGACCTCCTCCTACTTCATCGACAGATCCCAGGATGTTCTTGAAGTTTTGAATGCCAGAATGGCAAGGCTAGAGAACAATGCAGAGACTCCAGCAGAGATACTAGCCAAAGACCATCAAGCCCTAAAAAGAGATCATGACCTAGTAGAGTTCGCTATCAGCACCATCGAAGACTTCAAGAAGACCGTCAAAAGGACGCAAGGAGAAGGCTCAGAATACTTCAGGAGGCTCCTTAATACATTCAACCGGTGTCAGACAGATGCTGAACATAAGCTTGATGAGTTCCCAGACCATGAAACCTTCATAGAAATATTGCAGAGTAGATATCAGGATGTAGAGGCCAGAACACAACAGATCAAGGCCATTGATGACCTAGTTTTGAAGAATGAAGTGGGCCACCCAGCCGTTAGTGTACAATTTTTGGAATATCAACTTCGTTTGAGCTCAGCAAGGATCGAGGCTATCAAGAATCAAGCCGAGAAATTTGAGATAAATATTCATTTTTTGGAGCCTAGCACTTTTGAAGGCATCGCTAGTGAAGCTGCAGTGTGGAAGAAGTTCCTAGAAAGCCAAGCGGGGCCCTCTTCGTAAGGGATGGGTCACCTTTGTATTTTGTAATATTTTGTAAAGACGTTTGAAAAAGTAAAACGTTGGGAAAATGAAAGGTTGGGAAGCCCAAAGGCTACTTTGGGCAGCCCAACCATTTCACTCTTTTTGTATAAATGTAATAGACTAAGAAGTGAAAAAGGGCTTTTTCCCCAGTAAGACTGGAGGACATATTGTAAGAAGAACTATTTCCTTTTGCAATAAAAAAATACAGTTTGCCTGTTGGAGAAAGAGATATGAAATTTCCTAATGTTATGCAATGGATGGCGGAAAGATGAACTACTTTATTTTTCGGCTTGTGTCCATGAATTGTGAGATTGTTCTAACTTTATGACCTATGTCTTCTTGAATGATTTTTGATTTATTTTTGTGGAAAGTTCACCAAGAGTAATGTATGTTGCTTATATAACAATTAGCTATCTGATTGTTGGATTATCTTTAAATCTTTCATGTGTTGTAGATAAGAATATCAGCTACCTGTAATTTCCATTTATAATGCATGAATAATCCACATTACTCATAAATAAATCATATTCTGGCTACCCGGGGATAGGTGCATAGATAGTTAGTTAGATGGATAGTAGTTTGTGTCATTCTTGCATATGTGATGTAGACGTTTGTGAGCCTAAGACGAGAGGTAAGAACCTGAGCATCAAATTGTGACGCTCCCCGCATCCTCATCACCCTGCATTGTAGTTAGGCATTTGCATTTGCATACATTAAGTCAAAATACAAAAACTCGGTGGACTGGGCCGCAACTGGTAAAACCATTTGTTTTGTTACTTGACCCACGGTGGTCGGACCGCAAACCGGACGGATTCCCTATACCAAACAGTCAACGGGCTAGTTGGGAACGTTGATTGATGAGAATCCCTTACTGTTGTCGCCTGTGAATTTCCAGGCCCCAACATATACCATTGATAACTTTTACCTCTTGATCTCTGTCGTTGATTTTTGCAGCATGTACAATTTTATGCTGATTGGAAAATTTCATTCGTCCGTGCTAGTTCCATTAGCAGATCACTCCTAACTGTAGATCTATTTCACCTTTTTCACATGACTGTTGATATTTTCCCCCTTTTATCTCATTCCTCTGGCTACCAAAACTTATTTCCTCGTGCAACTTTAACTGGTGGATTTATTTACAGCCGTAGATCTTCCCAGTTACATATGTACACCTTTAGAATTGGGTACTAGATAACATAGGGGAAATTTTTTAATTTAAACTTATTTCTAATGCTTTAAACCATGTTTTTTTCAATATGTAAAGCCTTTAAGCTCAGAAATAACCCCTTTCACTTATTTTTAAATCTCTTTGCAATATATCTCTGGCCAGATTATGAAATTTTCATCTCTTGCCTTATTTCTCCTAAGGTCTGCCCCCTTTTCCAACTGCTAACAAATAATGGTGCTAACACATGGGAAGTATGATCTAGGTGGTCTCTCCCATGAGCCACACTTTTCATTATTAATTAAATACTAATGAATTTCTTAATCGTTCTTAATCCCCACTTAATCATAATTAAATAGTAATTATGATTTTAAAAATAGATAAACTAAAATGATTTAAATGAGTTTATGACTTAGGATAAACTTTAGGGACTTAAAGGTTATAAATGGGTTATAACATTGTTTCCCTCCTAGGACACATTCAAACCCCTTACTACTCCCCTTCAACCCCCTTACCACTCCCCTGGTGAATTTACCCGTCCCCTATCTCTTTAGCATGTTGCCTCCATCGAAGCCAATTTTGTATTTTTATATTAATAAAGTTAGATATTTACATGATATAACTAGGAGTGTTAGCCAGGAAAACTACAATGACACCCATTTTTGTAATCATAGTTTTGAGGAGTTATCATTGTTGTTAGGATTGAAGCATGGATTCTCTACATCTTATTGTCCTCAAGCCAATGGATAAGTTGAATCCGTGAACAAATTTTCCAAAACTAGGCTCCAATGCATAGTGGATAAGAACAAATCCAATCAGGACCATATGTTATTCCCTTCTTTATGGGAATATAAAACCTCTTTTAAAATCACCACATAATTGATTACATTTCATCTTGTCCACAACATTGAAGCAATATTACCTTTTGAATGCCAGAATATTCCTATACTCCAATCCGTTGTTGAGTTTTTACCAAATACCTAGGCTCTCAAGAAATGAATATTTACTTTTGAACACCTCGATGAAGAATTAATGGACTCACTACAATATAATGAGGCCATGAAACTTCAGTCTAAAGCACACTACAACCGCCAAATATCCCCCCACACCTTTAATGAGGGGGACTTTGTCCTAGTGTTCAACGACAAAAAGGACTTGAAACCAAGACTAGGGAAGTTTGTATCTAAATGGACTAGACCATATGTGGAATACAATGCCTACCCAAAGGGGCATATATATTACAACATGATGAAGTCACAACCCTCAATAACCTTGTCAATAGGTTTGTATCTCAAATGATTCTATCCATAAATCCCTTGCACACACCACAAGTGCGTTATATGTTTTAATTCTTATTTATGCATTGCTAATACCTTTGTCATGTACTCTACTACACTTGGGTACTTGTGTCACGTGTGTAGGGATTTGACCATAACACACAAAATTTTCAAACTCCATCAAAAATGGTACAAGATTCCCATCATAGGTATTATCCCAACACTGACATATAGGTAATGTTTTCCCTCTGTTTACATTGCATTTAGCAATACTCCTGTTGATAACCATAGAGTTTTTTTCCCAGTCATGATGTGCCATCAACATTATTTCTATGGATAGCATGTTCCCCCCATGGGTGTTCGTGCAATTGAAAAACCCATCAAAATTGGGCACCCATGATGTTGAATCCTCACAAGTCCAAGGAATTTGACCCAATTTGAAAATATCAACCCATAGCTCATCATTTTCTAGTTGCGTATTTACTCCCCCAACTTCACTAGTTCATGCCATTAGATTCCTTAGCGCATGTTATGATCAAGATTCACAAATACCCACTCATACCCCCATGAGCGATTCACCATTTGCAATCTCCCCTGTATCATCATCCCCATGAAGACCACACTGCCCCCCCCACCCTTCAAAGAAGCCACTTCTATTCAGTTATTCCTGCAAGAACAATTTGCATAGCATTGAATCAATGGGGCACCCAACTTTGCGTTTACAAAAAACCATCAAACCATCATGGAAAAAGTTCCTCGACTCACCCAAAACTATGGGAACTCCATCCACTATAAAAAATGATTCCCCAACTCACCCAAAACCCTAGGAATCACACTCGCCATTAAATTGGTCCCCCAACAGACTAAAAAATGTGGGTACCCCACCAATTATTCTTTATGTACAAATATTTCCCCAATCTACTCAAAACTATGTGAACCACCCAAGTCTTTTGGAATCAACCCTCTTGTTTCCTTCGATCGATGTCGTTGAGTCTCAATATTCCCAACATTATCAATTTTATTGGTCACCATTTCCTCAGTATTATGTCTCCAATAAATACCTTCATCTTCAGTTTGTCTCCCTCTGTTACACTCTGTCCTATCTTTTGAATAATGTTTCCATGAATTACTCTCTAATTTTACATCAATCAAAGGAATTCATGAGCCCCACGCTTATCAACTAGTCTTGTGTTAGGGTAGTCAGTCTCACAGTTGGTTATACCACGATCCTGGTTCATAGGATAAACACTCATCTTATCATGTACTTCAACTCTCATCAACATTAGATCACTATTTTATAAGATTTGCAGTGGTTATAGTGCTACCCTGGGATCCCTTTAAATTAATTTAAGGTATTTCCTCAAATTAAGTAGGAATATTCCTTAGTGCTCCCTAACTTAGTGGTATCCCCTACGATCGATGTTAACACATCCATTGAATCAAGGGGGAGTCGTACATCTCGAAGTTAGAAATTATCACATTTACAAATCACAGTAGTAACACATATGGTACAATGGAGTGCCCCATTAAACCACTTCATCGATGGTCCCCCACTCCCATAGGCCTCTCATGATCTTTGACACCAATGCCATAATTTTTAAGTTCATTTAATGCCACATAGATTGAAGTCACCTTAATACATGTACCAATAGTTTATGAGTTGACGATCAATCTCCTCATTTTGTAGCCACTTTGGAAGACTTTCATGAGCATGGGTATGCCCGCCTCATTTGTATAAAACAAAATTCTTTGTGACTGCTTCACCAACAATCTTATCCCATGGGAGGAATCTATCCATTCATAGGTCTTCATAACTTTTAAGAACACAAGATAACATAAAGGAATTGATTATGCCTTATCGTCCCTACAGTACCTTACGAGCCTAATACATCAGGGGGCATATGTTAGTGCTCAAATATCACACACATGTGACATTTTTTCAATTCTCACAGTAAGGCGTCATCAACATATGGAATGCATCCCACCGAGGACATCGTCATTAATATCCAAGAAGCTAGTTTGAGTCCAAAAACACCAAAGAACAATCAAAATACAAGGTTGTGTGACCAAACATCTGTTTAGGTGCACTATTGCGCATATTACGAGTTATTTGCCCACACTAGACTTGCATATAATTCCCTTTGATACCCACACAACTATCAAAACAACAAGATATCAACCACTAGCTATGCATTAAAGGCTCATGAAGGCTCCTCACCAACATAAATTTGAACTTGTCTTCTCAACATGATGGATGCGCATTCAATAAGCCCGATTGTGTGCCTTGAAGTTAGTTCATGAAGTGAAGGGGCTCACACTTGGATCTAGTTGTTTCTTTGTCAACTCTTGGCCTATAAAAGGAATCCATGGGAATTTTTGGCATTTCTCCCTTCGAACCAGGTTCAAACCCTTGTTTGTTCGTCAACAAAGCCCAAGATACTGACCCGACAGAGCAGGGACCAGTAAGAAAAACCTGCGATGTAGATGTAGTCTCACCTGAGATATATTTATGGGTAACTACTAAAAATAAGTTTCTATAGTTGGATGGGGATTTCTCCTCTCACAAAACCTTATCAACTCACTCAATCAAAGCTGGGTTTTTTATTTCCTATTCTTAGTATGTTCATTCAATATATTAATATACTTATTCGTTTACAAAGATTACAACAGTTAATATAAATCCTTAGCACAGATTTTTTCTACCAACAGTGCGACACATGCATACAAGAAATTATTCATAAAAAAATTCCACTCACTCTATTAATATATACTTATTCACATCATATATTCATTCAACATAAACATATTCATCAAATACACACACATACAACATTTAACATGGAAACCCATATGGGAAAAACCACAAAGTTGCTCTTCATCTAGAAAGATAAATGTATAGCACCTTTTGTTTGCGCACTCAACTTGCATAATTTGTTCTATATATTCTCTAAAATATATATAAATGTCTCTCCTCTCATGCTCTCTAGTCTTAGGTCTCTGAAGTTATCCTCTTCTTCACCCTACTGTCGATCCGCACACACCCTGGATCAAATTTATTCTCTACAACTCTACAACTCTACAACTCTACAACTACTAATACATGAGCCAACAGATACCAACCCACACATATCTTGGGTTCTCCCTTTTATAAGCTCTTACATGCCGTAACCAACTGAATCTATTGTGTTAGCTGACATGATGTCATCATACATTCAGTTACACTGACAATAGGCATTATCGACCCAAAAATACAAATATGCTTTATTACCAAAGCATGCGTTATTCTAACTCACTTATTACCCACAATCAATCAAGTTGTCCTTTTCAACCATTGTACTTCTTCTTCTATCGTCATTCCTTCTGTCATGCCTTCTCTCTTCATAGCTTCTCTTCCATCACGATTGCTCTGATCACAACTTCTCTTCCTCTATCACAACTTCCTCTGTCGTGTGATCAAAATATTCATATTGTCAATCGAAATTTTGGCCAAATGCTGCCTCTCTTTTCCTAGGTCCAACAGGCCCCCAACACTCACTTGTGGATCATCCCGATCCACACTAGTCTAAAACCTCTATTATGAAAACCTTACTTTGAAAATCTCGAAATATTTTCACTATTTGTGCAGTCTCCTCCCATAATTCTATTTCCTTCTTCCTCAACTATCCACAAGGTCGGAATTGTTGTGTTTCAAAGTTGTAAGTCTACCTTCTGACTCTACTGCTTGTCGCACTTTTAGGTGTATATGTTGAATAATACCCATATCTCTTTCTTCCTCTGCCTATAATTCTTCAACCCTGTCAGTCCACTTCTAGATGTTGTGTTCGCAACATTGCACCTTGTTGTTGTACTTTCTTCATGTCAACAACCTTAGCCATTTTATCTTATAAGGGAAGCTTCTTCATTTCATTCTTCATTTGGTTTACCTCTGTCTCTACAGTGCGTAACTGTCGCTGTAACTTTTTGTAACTCTTCATTGTCAATTAAAGCTTCCAATGTCTGAGAAACTTGCTCTATTGCCTTGGCATAAAGTGCCTCCGCCTCTTCAATTTTCTTCGTAGCCTCTATTGCTGCATTCTTTATTTCTTCCCAAGAGGTTACTTCTTTAGAGTGTGAGGATTGATGAGATAAAAGTTCATCAACATCACCAAATATATATTGAGATTATTGTAAAGTTCATTGACATCACCAAATATATCTTGAGCTTCTTGTAAAGTTAAAGGTGACTTCTTAGGATTTCGTCGTTATTCATCATTGTCCAAACTATTTTTCAAAATGACAGCTTTTACTAATGGATAGTCTGGATTTTGGAAGTTTTGATCCTTAGTGCATCATATGGTTTGGGTGGAAAATTGCCTGGTAGCCTAATTTCAATCACTTCTTCTTTGTCTTCCGGAGGTGGTGCTGCTTCTTTCTTATGGCTACTAAACCGTTTCCTCTTTGATGTGCCAGGTGGGTTTGGTTGTAACCTCACTTTAGGGATGAATGAGATATTTTCAGCTTCTTCTCCAACCATGGTCTACGGTGGAACATATCTGGTAGTGTCTTCCATAATGAGTGTGGGTGAGGGGGTCAAGTCACCGGATTCTGTAATTGTGCTTGTACTGGAAATGGAAATAACCATACTTTGTGGAAAAACTCACTTCGACTCTTCCAGTTGCAGAATGTAATGGAACACTCTCACTTGGATGTAGCATAATGAATTGAAACTTGGGCATGAAGGTGATAACGTCTACCCGTTCAATTAGTTAGTCCTTCACACGATAAAACAATGAATGGAAAGGTGGTAGGGATTTCCGTCACATGGGCCGATCGTTCAAATCATTTTACACAAATTTCCATGCAAATCGCCACTCACTTGTCACATCAGTGGTTGTTATTGTGAAATAATGATGGAAGTTACCAAAAAGCATGCCATAAAAATTGCTCGTATTTTTAAATTAATTATGGCCAGTTGCCATTTCTGTGACCCACATACATCTGGCGACAACTCTTTATTTCTTGCGACTTGTATTCAACCTTCGACATATTTAGTTTGTTGCGATAGATTGATTATCTTCGTCACCATTTCTCAGTTGCGACAGAAAGACAGTTTGTGGTGCCTTTTTCTTTCTCTTGTGACAGACTCGCAACCTACAATCAAATCATCAAATAAAAAATATTCAAAAGATTTTGTATTTTGTATTTTGTATTTTTCTTTTTTCTTTTCTCTTTTCTCTTTTCTTTTTTCTTTTTTTTTCTCTTTTCTTTTCTTTTTTTAGTCGACAACGTCGTGACTATCTTGGTAGGGCTTTAGGTGACTTTGATTCACCAATCCTTTGAAAGGTGTTCCATATAAGTTTTGTAGTTTCATTGCACGTCCATCAGTGATATGGATTACAATATACGGTCCTATACAGTGTGTTTTCAACTCTCCCGTATGCTTTAAAATTGTTCTATCATATAGAAGGACAAGTCCTCTAAACTAAAATATCTTATTCTTGATGTGTCAATCATGCCATACTTTCTATAGTTTCTTCTCAATGTTTTGATGATAACCTGCAACAAAATGGTCTTCTTCCAACTGTAGCAGCTGCAATAGTATTTCCTCAACAACACCAACATTTTTCATCTCTGTAATCACAACAATCCTTAGGATGGATACAATATATTCCATTGGCCTCACATCCTCTTGTCCACACACCATGAAAAATGGATTTCGGACTATCAAATTCTTATAGGTCATGCGATATTCCCACAAAACTGCAGGAATTTTCTGGTCCTTGTTGTCTCTTTGAACATTACAAATCTTTGTCAACACATTCTCCAGGATCTTATTGAATGGTTCCACAACACCATTCACTTGATGGTGATATGGTGTTATCTATAACTATGTTGGATTTGGAATTCTTTAGTTAATTCTTTGATCAATTGATTGACAAAATGTGTACCTTAGTCACTTATCAAAATATTTGGGCAATTGGATCTAGTCACAAAATTGTCAAACAAGAACTTGGAAGCAGTCAGAATAGTACAATATTTTATTGGTGTTGCTTCATCCCATCTGGTTAATTAATATGTCGTAGTAATAATGTATCTTGCACCTGTTGTCTTCCCACACTACAACAAATCCTGGAATTAGCGTCGCATTTAGCGTCCCTTTTTAGTGTAATTTTTTTTACATTGAGTGGTTAAACTAGACGCTAAATGGGACGCGTCATGGACAAAACTTAAAGCATCTCAAAAAGTGTCCTTTTTTGCGTCCTAGATAGCATCCTTTATGGCATTCAAAATAGTGTCTATTTTTTTGCTTCCAAAATAACATCCAACTTTTCTTCCTAAATAACGTCCTATTTTTCTTCCTATAGAGCACCTGTTATTACTTCCTAGAGAGCGTCCACTTTTGCTTCCTAAATGGCATCCCAGTTAGCACCATATTTGCATCCAATATTGCATCCATTTTGATACCACTTTAGCATCCCATTTTGCACCATGTTTTACTTCCAAAATAACGTCCAACTTTGCTTCCTAAATAACGTCCTATTTTGCTTCCATGTTTTACTTCCAAAATATCGTCCAACTTTGCTTCCAAAATAACGTCCAACTTTTCTTCCTAAATAACATCTCATTTTGCACCATGTTTTACTTCGAAAATAACATCCAACTTTTCTTCCTAAATAACATCTTATTTTCCTTCCTATAGAGTGTCTGTTATTGCTTCCCTAGAGAGTGTCCGCTTTTACTTCCTAAATGGCATCCCCATTAGCACCATTTTTGCATCCATTTTTGCATCCATTTTTGCTACCACTTTAGCATCCCATTTTGCACCACGTTTTAGTGCCAATTTTGGCAACCAATGTTGCTTCTAGATGTAGAACATAGTGGGCTTCCATTTTAGCTCATGTTTTTGCTTCCTTATTAGCACCACACACTACAAGAAAAAGGGCAATTTAGCCTCACATTAGCACCACTATTTCTAAAATATATATAAAAGACACACACATACACACATATATATAGGGGGAGTGTTATTAAGACAGTATTTGAGAGGACACGGTGGAATCGAACCACCAATCTTCTACATTATACAATGTAGATGCTCTACCATTGAGCTAGTACCCTGCAACTTCATATACAAGAATAGTATTTGTAGTTTTTAGAATTTTTTTAAAAGCAATGAGCACAAGAAACTTATTTAACTCATTCATATGTAGATCATGGAGATTGGAGTTATAATACTCATTCATCTCAAAATCAGTAGATAGTTCCATATGTTTTATATAAGAATTAAGAGAAAGGAGGTAGGCTTGTCAATGCCATTGAAAGTTGTCAATCAAAGCTTGGGGCTTGGATTGGTCAATCGATCAACTCAGATTTCCTACATTCTAAAAACAACCATCATATGTTGGTATTGGCATGTTGTAATAGAAACATCATAAATCTTCATCTCATTTAAACTGAACCCTCTTAATACCTGTGACTAGAGCCTAAATACAGAGTACACGAGGGATTTTTGACTATCAGCCATGAAATTAATGTTTATGATTGAGAGGAGTACACTATGTATTACAACTTGGCATTGAAGTGTAAAAAAATGAGGTAGTAGAATAAAAGAATAAATGAAAAGAGAAGAATAATAAAAAAGAAAAATGCAACAAGGGAATTCAAGATAACATACAACTTTATTTGCAACTTAAGCATCGATCAGAAAATTCCATCTAAAAATTCAATTTTTAAAATCTTACTGTTGATTTTGATAAGTCCCAGGAGAAAAAACCTGTGAAAATAATTGAATCACTCCCCTCCAAAATCTGCTAAGACACACTTACCAATATTTAGAACCTATTGTTTAGATTTCGAGTCAACCTGTCGGCCAACCCAAACATAGATTTCATATTATCAATCCACAATTACCACATCTTCAGTCATTAAATCATCTAAAGTGAAGTTGAATATCCAGGTTACATGCACTTAAAGAATGATTGAAATTCAAATGCAATTACTACAGTAAAATATTTACCCACATAATTCTCATTTCATCTCAAGTTAAACATGTAGACCAAAATACAAACATGAATCACTTTGAGTTAAAGAAGTTATTTCCATACCTCCAAACCCTCTTTTATAAAATATAAACAATAAAACAAGGTTATTACCAAATTATCATATAAGTTTTTAAACATAGACTATTATCATAATTGGTATTTACTATTAAGGCATTAACCAACATACTTATCTAAAAGCCTAGGATATATTGGACTCAAACCAGCCCATACTTGAAGTAGAATATATTTATCTTGAAAGATATAATATCAAACCTTTAGAAACACTACTTGTCAACAACTGACGATCTTTACTAACATCCTTAACTCGAACCTTTGACTTAAGTAATCCTTTTTACTGCCAAGTGCATTCCAAAATAACATTGATTCATTTCCTTATTTTAGTGGTTTCGGCCGCATTTTGGGCTGCAAACATATAAAGAAAAGCAAAAAGGTTAAGTAGGTCTAGCTTCATAGGCCTAGGATTCTAAACCTATGAAATATAGATCACAAAAGAAATTTTACAAGTAATTCTTGATAATCTTATCCAGAGGTATAAGAAAATAAAATTCAGTCAAAGCTGAAATAAATAAAGGGGTGAATACTAACTCATAGAAAATACTTTGATAAATTTGCTAATGTGTTCAGCCTTCTACTTTTGTATTGTTCAAGGTGGAATTTGTGTTTTCTTTCTATCCTCGATCAACATCAAGGACCAAATATTTGCCTCATTTGGCACCCAACTAGTCAAGATCCATGTAAAAACCAACTCATTATTGATTCTAACTAAAGGCTATTAATTTTATACTATGTCCAAAATATGGGATTCCAATAACACTTTATCAAGTCACAATATGAACATAATAATTGTATGCAATATCAATTGAAACTTGTGGAATTCTCCTCAGATCCAAAAAATAGGTTTTGTGCATCTTTATTAGGTTAAATTCCATAGATATATGGAGCAAACACTTTATTGGATTCCACTTGTCTAATGATTCAAGGATTCAAGTTGAATGAAGGATCCAAAGGTTGCTACAACAATTGCTTCAAAATACTCCATGCAAACCTATCCAAACATGCCATGAGTGCTTTAGGAAAGTTGAAGGATACTCCAAACAAGGCATGAATGGTCACAAAGGTAAATCACCTCCCTATAGGGATTTGATTTCATACACATGAATCCTTAATGCACATCAAATGTGGATTTTTTAAGGCTTTTATGACTATTGTTTCTAGTTTTGGCACCTTTCCTACTTCAAAATACTATATGAAATTTGTATATTGTTGTTCTAGGGAACACAATGCACTCAAAACCCCTCCAAATAGTTTGTAAAAGAGAATTGGGGACTCCTACTCATCCAAATAGTTTGTAAATGAGGATTGAATACTTTTACCATGTCTTCTCATGCCCAGAATTGGAGTTTTAACTATCAAAATTGGCCCAAAACTTACCAAAGCTAGTTTTATGTTATTGTTCATCACCTTTTAGGTATGAAAGATGCCTCAAAATGTATTTCAACCCTCATATTCAACATATATTCAAATATTATGGCTTGTTACTGCTAATTTACAGTCTAAAATGAGCCCAGATTGGAGGGCCAAGGTTGGTTTATGGTGGAGAAATGTAGAAAGGTTCCCAACATGCTGAAGTAGGCTAAGAGTACAATAAAATGTAAGAGTACAATTTATAATCCACAAAAAATGTAAGAGTACCATTTATCATCCACAAAAAACAATAAAATGTAAGAGTACAATTTAACCAAAAAAATTTGTTGTACAGGCTAAAGAACTCACAATGCTCATCTCATCAAAGAACTTGGCAACAACACCTCAGTTCAAATTCTTTGGTGTTGATGAACAAGTTGCAGCCCCGTGAAAGAGATAGGGGTTGATGTTTGTCAAATTGCACAAGATTGGAACCACACTTAGAGGAGAATTACCTCACACCCAATCAATCCCACACTATATATGCCTTTCAATTCTAATAACTAGCTGTACTAAATTAAAAACATTAGCAAGTGGAAATAGACTATGAATCCCCTGTTTTACTAGTGTCTTCCTCCACACCGTTCAGTTCGAGATATTTTTTCTTTTGTCCTGTTTTCTTGAGAAGTTGGGACTACAAAATAACATGCACATAAAAAAAATTTAAACATTTAAAACCTACATAATTTATAAAAAGAGATGTCTCTTTCTAGGTTTGATGTCCTTGGAATATAAAGATCTAATGAGATCTTCTCATTTTGGTGGAAGGAAACAAGAATGGGAAATTGGTTGTTGGTTCGGTGATTGCACTTAAACATAAAGAGTCTAAGTAAATAACCAATGTACTTGAAGGTGTAGGTTCTTTGCCATATGATGAATAAGTTTCTAGTGATGTAGGTAAAATGTCTCAAACTAACATGTGTTGACATGGTATTGATGTTACTTATGCTATTTTTATGCAACAGATGACTTGGAGACATCAAGAAAAGTTTTGTCAAGTGATTCATCACATGTTGATCCCACAGTGATTTCCTTGCTATAGAGGTTTTAAATCGAGTGGGAGGGGGTATCATGGTAGATGGCATCAATATTATGAACCTAGTGTTAAAGTGGTGGAGAAATCAAATAGGACCGGTGATTTAAGAACCAACCCTATCTGTAACCTCCATTAAAGAGAATATCATGTTTGGGAAGAAAGGATCAAGTATGGAGGATGTCGTTGCTGGAGCAGTGAATTCCAATGCACACAATTTCATCAATAAATTACCAGAGGGATATGACACTCAAGTAACTATCAATACTTTTTTATTCGTAAGTAGTACTAGAAAATGGTTAGTTTATCATTGCATTTATCTATTGTATAAAATGGTTTTCTTCACAAAAAAACCTGACTGCATGGAGAGAAGCTAAGAGAAACTCTCATACAGACAAAGAATTATATCCTACACTAGAAATTGAGTTAATGGATTAACTAAAAGCAGCTGGAATTTTATTGCGAATTGATAACAAGTAGCCCATGCCATGAAGACATAGGCATTTAACGACAGCTTAAATCCTATATAAATGGAATAGAAAAGTGTTGAATATGGGTATTGTTTCAATGCCTTTATGAAGGTGCATAAATGCAGGGACCAACAGTAAAATAAAGAGGGGTTTTGTAGTCACTGCTTACCTATGATATTGCTTACGATCCTACCATGTTCATTCCTCTCACATGCTCTAAATTAAGAGCCTAACCAATGCAAATACCATACCTTTGTATCCCAACGACTTAACATTTTGTTTCCACAACTTAGGAGCTATGCAACATAATGAAGTAACCTTATATGCAGTTTAATCTGCAAAGAAACTTCCAAGGCTTTTAATATTGACTTGCAATTTTAAGAGAGATATTGTGTAGTATTCGATGACAGTCTATACAGATGCATCAATTTAGGTATTTAGGTTTGATAGGTGCATCCTCCACATCCTACTCAAGTTGAGATTTATAAATTCAATATAAGGTAGGTAATTTTTCTCCCATTTTGATTTACTTTTGTGAATGATATGATTTTATTTAAAATCATATGATATTTGACTAGCAACAAATTCACAAATCCGAGCATAGATTAAATTATATGTCACCGAAGAGAGGAGAAAATGGACTCTGCACAGTTGATGAATCTCATATACCTAAAAGTAAATCTAGGAAGATAAATGTACCCAATAGATAGTATGTAAATATGAAAGGTTCTAAAGCACCTTGAATATAATACTTGGAACATGGCATGCATAATTGCTTAACACCAACTGACCATGGATTCACCTTACCAAACATAGTCTCTATGGTAAATACCTCAAGTGGATCCATCCAACCATAAGAATTTTGACCTAAAAAATCTCTGCCACCTACTGGCACTAGATCAGTGAATGATCACTATAGAGACATGAAACATAGCACCATTAAATGAAAAATCCCTCTCCTCCCTCTACAAGAGTCTCTGAAACATGAGATAGTATTTTTGATGTCTTAGAAAGTTTTTACATCTATTTTATAAATACCATTCTAAAATATAAAATCCACTTCACATTTATGTCATAATCAATCACTTCATAACTCATATGCATTTTTATGAAATATAATATCTACAACATAAATACTAATCATACATATAACATCATCTTTATAAATTTTATAAAATATAAAATCATCTTTATAAATTTTAAAAAGTATAGCATCTTATCTATTTACTTCATGATGTATATTCACTCATAATATATATAATATATATTCCATAATATTTACATGTGTAACATTCATTGAAAACATATTAATAAATCAATGAGACCAGAGAAGAATACCTCTTATTCTTATCATAAAAAATAGATATGGATTTAATGCTTGTCTTTCTCCGGCATACCAAATATCTATTCTTTACTATTCGCCATTTAATTTATTTTGAAACTTAAGCTATTATTTCAGCTATGGTTGTCATTTTCATATAGTTTACTTATTATAATGTATTACTTTATAACTATATCTTAGACTACTTGTTACCCATTCATGGTTTATTCCAAAGATGCTTTAGTCCAATATAATCCGCCATATCTCAAACTCAACATCCATGTTTCCAAAGTTTAAAGCTAAAAGTCAATGCTTCACCAGGATAGAGCCCATGGGACCACATCATTCTCAATGCATCTTAAAATGAATAAAACTCCTATGCAATCTCGGTCTGAATGTATCGACACCTTTGGGTTATGCAATGACGACCAGAGCTCCATGAAGAACTGTTAAGTATGGAAACATCAATATCTTTGGATAGTAGCTTTGTAATCTCTGCGATTTGGTGTGGTTATTCCTAACACTTTTTAAATTAAATAATTTAATGAACCATCCCTTGAGACATGTGGTATCAAGATCATACCAAATAATTTATACTTATAAAAACAAATAGGTTGCATGAATGCAGAAATAATAAAATACTGGGGAGAAATAACATAAAATATGAAAGCTAAAAACACTCAATTCTTGTTAAATATGAAAATCCTCCTAGATTTTGAATTGTTTCACTGAGATTGGGTAATCATAATACAAGATGTAGAAAATGGTGATAGCGAAGTTTGGAAGAAAAATACATTTCTGCATTGCCAAAAAAATTCCAAGGATTTTTCACTAGTGCTTTAAGTAAACAATCCTTGACAGAGTACAGTTGGGATGAATACTATGACATCATACTCAGCTGTATAGGAGATATATGCATGAGGAGGACAACCACCAAAGCTACTCAAGAATATCTTCGAAGAAAAGTAGGAGTATGCAGACAATACAGAATGCAAGAACCATACTACCCCTAAAGAAAATAGAGAACAAAAGGCCCGATTAGAGGAAATTTCAACTCAAAATGGGCCTTTTAACTTTGATTCAAATTCCATGTCATCATGTTTTATCCAATGAAATTGATTTAAATTTGAAATAGCGTATAGGTCTTAAACACTTTTTAATATAAATTTGGGGGTAGGTAACATAAAAAAAAACTACTTCTTTTGTTTGTACTTTCGACATATCTCCCCGTGTTTTTACTCAAATTTCAATCGGGAGAGCTCGTTGTACATGGAGCTGAATTCTGCATCCAACGAGCACCCACTCATCATACTTTTGATAGACCCTGCTACCCCAAAAACAAGAAATACCTGAAAAAGAATGATGATGATGTCATCATCACGCCTTTTTAGGTATTTCTTGTTTTTGGGGTAGCGAGGTCCATCAAAAGTATGCCGAGTGGGTACTTGTTGGATGTGGAATTCAGTTCCGCATCCAACGAGCTCTCCTGATTGAAATGTGAGTAAAAACACGGGGAGATATGTCAAAAATACAAACAAAAAAGTAGTTTGTCATCATCATGCCTTTTCAGGTATTTTTTGTTTTGGGGGTAGCGAGGTCTGTCAAAAGTATGCCGTGTGGGTACTCGTTGGATGTGGAATTCAGTTCTACATCCAACAAGCTCTCCTGATCGAAATTTGAGTAAAAACACGGGGAGATATGTCAAAAATACAAACAAAAAAGTAATTTTTTCCTTTTCTTCCTCCAAAATTAATAAATATTATTTTATTATTTTAACTATTATTTTATTAATTCTTTTTAGGAGGCCCATTTTGAGTTGAAATTTCCTCTAATAGGCTAGAAAAAAGGAAAAAATGAAATACTACAAGTATGTATATCCTGTGAGATACAGGAAATACAAGAAGAAAAAGGAATTAGAAAGGTACCATAGAAAAAGGAGGAAACCCATAAAGTATGGAAAATGGTATTCCTCAAAGACCTGTAAGAGTAATTACTAGTATGAAAAACAAGGACGAGTTTGGAGGAAAGTTAAGATGGAAGTATTCTCCAAAACCAAAATGCTACAAATGTGGCACACTTGGGCATTAAGCAAATAAATGCCCAAACCCAGCAAATCCAAGAGAACAAACTATTTTCTCTAGAGTAAAGAAGGTACATATGTCCCCAAAAGAGATGATTAAAAATTATAAATGTGCACTGTGCGGAAAGAAGGGACACAGAGAAACCCAGTGCCCAGAAAGCAGAGCCTTTGGAGATACATACAATGCAGAAAAATCTTCTTCATCAAAAGAAGTAAACTGTAATTATTCTTCATCATAAGAAAGCACAGATTTTGATCAAATATTGAAAGCTGGTGAGGACCATCAATGTAAATGCTCTGATTCAGAATATTTCCATTGCTCAATCCCATAAGAAAATTTTAGTAGCAATCCCAATGAAGATGATGATAATGTTTATGCTACATATCTTGCAAGGGCAAGAATGTAAGTCCTCCACTTCCTAATGCAATATGATAAGGACCAACAATCAGGCCTCAATGATGATGAGACAAATAGAAGAAATGGAAGAAGGCCAAGCCAAAGAAACAATGAAGAAAGCCTCTACAGAAGCATTCCTACAAAAGAGAAAAGAGAAAGAAGACCAATGATCAAGGGCTAGTAGTAGATCAAGGAAGTTCGATTTTCACGCAAAATCAAATTGGAATCTATTTGCAACAACTCTCCCTTCTTATGAAATAAATACTATGCCATTGCTAGAGATAGACCAAAAAAAACGGTAACACTACATGAACTAGCAAGAGAACAAAACAATTTGGAAAAGAAGATCAAGGAACTTTGAATCACAATAGAAAAGCTCGAAAGCTAAATAGGATCTAGAAAGATTAGATTCAAGCCTCCAAATTGAGGAAGAAGAAATAGAGGAGCAAGAGCCGAGAGATTAAGGGTCAAAATTCACTGACATAAGAGGCCCTAAACTTTTTGATTTTGATGCTTTTAGAGTAAATGCAATTGTGCACCAAAGATATACTATCTCTCTCGGAATCAGGATTGAAAATGAAGATTTTATCTTTCCCACCCTGATAGATTCTGGAGTAGACATTACTATGATATATATAGATAAGGTTCCTACCAAACTTGGTCATCCTACTCGCCATATTATTCATGCAGTAGGATCTTCATCTATGGTAATGTTTGAGATTCCAATAGCTCAAGTCTGTATGAACCAATACAAATTGGATGTAAATTTCTATCTGATGAAGTTGAATTCAGATTGCATAGTGTGAGAACGGATCGGATGGTAAAGAGATTACTCTAGAATGAAATTGCTGCAAAAAGAAAAACAGATTTTGGCAATAAAATATCAAACCAGGAATGTGAATATTATAGAGAAATTAAAACAGAAAAGGTGGAAGGATATCAAAGCTCAGACAAAAGAAATATATTACAAGGGAAAGGTTTGTGCAGCTGCTCCAAAAGAATTTTGGCGCAGGAAAAAGAATACAATCTCTCTGCCATTAAAACCAGATTTCAAAGGATCTGCAGGACACTCAAATGCTGTCCCCATGAATAAAGAGATGCATCTTCATTGCAAAAAATAAATTCAAAAACTTGGGTATTGGAGCTATTCTTAATTCCTTTACAAGTTTCCATGCAAGGAACTGTTTTGTGTGCATATACTATATACATACACTTATGGGTGTCTGATTTATTCTTAATTCCTTCACAAGTTGCCATGCAAGGAAACCTTTTGTAATATGGAGTAGTTCCCCTCAATTAAATAAATAGTTTTTGTCACATAATATTTTCTCTGTATAATTTATTTTATAAATTTATTGTGTATTCTTCAGTATTTTTGGCCTATGAAGTACTGATTAGGAGCAGGAATACCAATTTTTTTAATCTACCAATATACACCATAACTCCATATTCGAAACTAACAGAAAAGAAGAACATAACACATAATATGTGCAGGATCATATCTGTTAAAATAGGGATTGATCAGAACTTGACAGGGTTGAAACTACTTAGCACTAGGTCAGGTGCCAGTAGGCCCCCTTTAGTCCAAAGGTGTCACAGCTGGCTTGCAAATATATGCAACTTACAAATTTGGAACAGTTAGATGCATATGTTAATGGAGAAAAAATCCTAGTTGCATTAGATCCTATAATTTGAGGATGGGAATGGACAATCATGCAAATTACTAATTGTGAATCCGTTCCAAAGAGACATGAAACAAAATCTACAAACATTGAAAAGATCCATACTTGAAAATGTCCTCAAAGACTTCCAATTTCACATGAAACAATATTTAAGCAAATCAGTTTCAAGTAAAAGGAAGAAAACAAAGACAGTAAGATTGAAGAAATAATATTTCTTAATAAAAAAACAATGAATAATTGTAAGAATGACTACAGTTAAATTTTCCTTGTGGGTGTATGTGGGGTAGTGTGGGTTTATTTGTAAAACTAATCAAACTGGCACCGACTGGTAGAGGATGGGATTGGGATAACATACCTTGTACACTGTATACACCTTTTTATGACAGTATTGACGAGAGGGATGATGTTCTTATCCAACACAAACCTCTTTGTTTCGATGAAATTCCCATGACCTGATCTGAAATCCATACACCGATCCTGCAGATCGCACTCCCTTCCTTGGTCATAGATTGGGAAATCTAGCGGATGATTCATCAAAATAAACTCCATCACCCCTTCCCTTTTCTTCTTCGCCATTGGGGTATCAGTCTTTATTTTCAATCCTGTCAATTAAACCCTAAAATCATCATCCTTCCGATTCAAACCCTCAAGAAGCAGTTAACAACTTTGGTATTGGTGGAAACCATAGTGAAAAGAGCGAAGGCGTTTAATTATCAGGAAGCATAGGCATAGCGCAAGATGCCATGGGCTTGGGACTCTTCTCGACCTCAATGAGACACATGGGGCAATTTTTGATGATGGATAGGCAGGAATGATAATAGAATTGAGAGATATTGACCCCCGCTAACTTGCATGCCTAGAACATGGTCATGCCCTGGAGAATCTTGACCGGGTGGTAATCCACCGTTACTCAAAAGATTCCTCCAGCTTGGGGATCTCCAGCCACGATCCTCTCACCGACGTTCTCTTCTCTACGCTCGCTTCTATTTCCCTTGCTGGAGACGAGGATATTTCCCACCTCCATCCCTCGCCATTGAGTCCCAATCCCTCGTGCTGCTGCTGCACGACCCATAAGCACCCCACGAGTGATTTTGATCTCCTCACTATCTGAAATGAGAGCATTCCAATCCCCTCGACCATTCCAAAATTTAGTTGGGGTTTTGTGGCTCAATGTAAAGGGTTGCTAATATTTCTCCCACATACAAACTTCCTCAAATTTACTTTCTCACTCACAATGTTTCTCTTTTCTTTTTTATGATTGTGAATGAGTCATACATGAAGTATAGTTTGGGTGTTAAGAGCTATTTTTGTCTTTAAATTTAAATGGTGGAAAGTGTGCCTTTGGATTTAAGTTCTATGGTATATATTAGGTTTTGAGTTGGGAAGAATTAATTATGTGTTATATGTTTATATGTGCAATAAAATGCAAAGGGTTAAATAAAGTAAAATATGTAATGTTAGAATGTGTAAACATACATATTTGTGAAGCGTTTGTTTGCAGGAGTTTTTTTTTCTTTTCATAAAGGTTTTTTTTTGGGGATATATTTACAATGTGAATACTTTATAAAATAGATGTCGGTGGTTGTTTTATGGAGTAAATGATAAATAAATAATACTTGCTTTATGAATGCATTATTGGTTTACCTTTAATTGTATGTATGTTTGTTTGTGGTCTTATTTCATTTCAATGCTATTTTTCTTTTGTAGAGATGAAAATTGATTCACAAGTGAGTATGTATAGTAGGTTCTACCTTTAGGTTAGATGTACACTTAATTGGGTGTTTTTATCCATTTCGAAAGGTGAATTTCTTTATTACCAAAATATTTAGAAAATGACACTAATACATTTTGGTAAATGGACACCTGTCTTTTTTTTATGAATGGTGAGCCTAAAAATAACTAGTCTCACTTTCTTGAACTTGAACGAATCATGATGCATTTTGTAATCTCAATAACTACTCAAAAGATACATCAATATTAATATCCATGTCGTACAAACCCCACACAAGGGTGTAGCATGCTCGTTCAAGTTTAAAATTAGATCATTGTCACAATAGTCGCTCAAAGTTGTATCTAGAGCACAATGCATAAAAATTATAATGCTTATTGTGTGAAGGGCTTCGATGGGTTCAAAATAGGGTTACCTAGGTCACTCAAAGTTGTAGCTAGAGCACAATGCATAAAAATTATAATGCTTATTGTGTGAAGGGCTTCGATGGGTTCAAAATAGGGTTACCTAGGTCACTCAAAGTTGTAGCTAGAGCACAATGCATCAAAATTCGAATGCTTATTGTGTGAAGGCCTTCGATGGGTTCAAAATAGGGTTACCTAGGTTGCTCAAAGTTGTAGCTAGAGCAATTCTAAACTAATGTACTTACCATCAGGATCAACAATTCTTGCCATCTGGAGCGCATCAGAATTTGACAAATCTACATTTGTAGGTGAAACTGCTAGAATGATGCATGTTTCATGCTTGATATATGACAAAATCATTGTTCTAATCTGGGCTTCAATATCAGAAGGTTGATCTCCCACTGGAACCTTATTTATACCAGGAAATTGCACTAGAGTTATATTAAGAACATTTGGAGAAAATATTTTCAACTGAATTTGCTTATCCGAGGCACCTTTGTTTACTCCAACTTCCCTCTCTGTTTCTTCCTGCACTATTTGGGCACAAAAAAAAATTAGAATTTCAAAATAAAAAGACACCATTATTCCACCATCATATTAGTAGCATTTACACAATCATATGCATATACAAAGAAAAATACATGAGCATAAAAGATTAACCATTTTTCTAAAATGATAGACCTAAAGGATCTAACTAAAATCTACACGAAGTCAATGTAGAAGCTTCAGAGTCTTTGTGTGCAAGAACATGGAGCCCTTCTAAAAAAACACCAAAGTGTTCAAAAATAAATTATGGATAGCCAAAGAATGCTAAAAAAGGTAAGCACAATGACATGGTAGCAAAAGTTGGAAAGCCAAGTCTCTCTATTGATAGTGGATTGTGGAAAGCGATTTTGGCCATTGATACAGTAATTAATATGTGAAGCACATAATGGAAGGTCATGGTGGCCATCAAATCAGCCCAATAAGAATGGAACTAGTTATTGTTGATAAGAGCAATCCAAAATTCGGTGTGTTGGGGCGCATACTCCATATTGGGTAACTCCGCGGTTAGTTAGGAAATTTGTAAGCGGAGCTATGGGTCAAAATAGTCTTAGGGGTGTCAGGGTAAGTC
>LPNX010714931.1:3416-52362 GCA_001517045.1 Pseudotsuga menziesii
AGGCTTTTTAGTGGGATTTTCAGGGAAATATGGTAGGTAAACGGACAAATGAGCCATGTAGTGAGGTAGATGAGGTAGCTAACCATTTTTGGGTGTTAACAAAGGGTATCATGAAACCAGAGATCATACACAAGAAATCTTTTACTGTTTTACATGAGAGCTATCATGTCATTATCCCACTAGTATGTAGCATGTAAATATAAAGATATAAACCTATAAATACCATATATGATATCTAATTTCATTCATCATATTATGTTTATGAATATAATGTCTAGTCATATAGCAACTACATTAACTGTCACTTTCATTAATTGCAAGAAGTCTTGAGATTAAATCAAATTTGATAGTTAAATGCTGGAACAATCTCCAGTATGCAAATATGTCAAGCATAATATGCTCCAATATCAGGAAGATACATTACCTTCTCCTTAACAACAACCACAGGAGGAACTATTGTAACCAAATGTTCTATTCTCTCCACTTTATCTAAAGGCAATTGGCTATACAGATCATCTACATCCTCAAAGTCTTCAAAGTAACATGGCGTCGGTTATCCGACATCTTTCGAATCCGTCGGTTAAGTGACACCTCATTCTACCATCAGTGATATGCAAGCATCGGTTAAGCGACACGAAGAACTGTTGGTTAAACACTGGAGATAAAGAATACGAGTCGGTTAAGTGACGTTAATAACCGTGGGTTAAGCGACGGATATAACAATTAAGCGTCTGATAAGTGACATGAATAACTATCGCTTAAGCGACGGAGATAAAGGTTAGGAATCAGTAAAGCGACATTAGTAACCGTCACTTAAGCGACGGAGATAGAGATTACACGTCGAATAAGCGGCATGGAGAACCGTTGCTTAAGCGACGCTTGTGAATTTTTTAAAAAAAAAATACCTGCAAATTGGGTATCCAAAGAGCCATTTCATGCAAAGGTTTCATCATTCTACATCATTTCAAAGTTGCAGTTACATTAGCTTGACAAATGCATATTAATTACAAAATTGTACAAACCTCATGTATGCAATCCTTTAATGTACATTCAATACAAATGTTGTGTGCCATTGCAATCATCACCTAACCAATTATCAATGTTTTACTACAATATATGTCTTTGTATTCTTGTCTACAAGTACATACATTTGCAGGTCTACAACAGATGCATGTGGATAAGGTGAGGGTACTGGGGTGCTCTGGTAGTAACTCATTGGTAAGAATATCATCTCACTGACCTATTTTTGTTTGTGTCGAATGACAAAATATAAAGGGCATTTAGTACCCTCAATTTCTTGGATTGGCTAAAAAAGGGAGGTGATCACCTTTGCAGCCCTATGGTTGGCCCCAGGGGTCACTTGAAAAGCTCCACTTTTGAAGATTATAGTCATTTGGAGAAAGAGTTATAAGCATCCGTAATTTGGATAGCAGAAGGATGATAAAGATTTTCTGTAGCCCCTTTTTAAACAATGATATAATTTATTCATAAGATATCCATCTCTCTAGACAGGAAGACTCAGACAGTATTGTCGCACAGGTTTCTGAAAAGAAGGGTATCATGAAACCATAGATCATACACAAGCAATCTTTTACTGTTTTAAATGAGAGCTATCGTGTCATTATCCCACTGGTATGCAGCATGTAAATATAAATATATAAACCTATAAAGACCATTTCTGATATCTAACTTCATTCATCATATTATGTTTATGAATATAATGTCTAGTCATATAGCAACTACATTAACTGTCACTTGCATTAATTGCAAGAAGTCTTGAGATTAAATCAAATTTGATAGTTAAATGCTGGAACAATCTCCAGTATGCAAATATGTCAAGCATAATATGCTCCAATATTAGGAAGATACATTACCTTCTCCTTAACAACAACCGCGGGACGAACTATTGTAACCAAATCTTCTATTCCCTCCACTTTATCTAAGGGTAGTTTGCTATACAGATCATCTACATCCTAAAAGTATTCAAAGTAACGTGGCCTCGTTTATTCGACATCTTTTGAATCCGTCGGTTAAGCGACACCTCATTCTACCGTCGGTTATATGCAAGCGTCGGTTAAGCGACACGAAGAACCGTCGGTTAAACAACGGAGATAAAGAATAAGTGGTGGTTAAGCGACCTTAAGAACCGTGGGTTAAGCGACGGATATAAGAATTTAGCGTCGGATAAGTGACATGAATAACCATCGCTTAAGTGACAGAGATAAAGGTTAGGTGTAGGAAAAGAGACATGAATAACCGTCGCTTAAGCGACGGAGATAGAGATTACACGTCGAATAAGCGACATGGAGAATCGTCGCTTAAGCGACGCTTGTGAATTTTTATTTTTTTTAAATACCTGCAAATTGGGTATACAAAGATCCATTTCATGCAAAGGTTTCATCATTATACATAATTTTCAAATTTGCAGTTACATTAGCTTGACAAATGCATATTAATTACTAAATTGTATAAACCTCATGTATGCGACCCTTTAATGGACATTCAATACAAATGTTGTGTGCCATTGCAATCATCACCTAACCAATTATCAATTTTTTACTACAATATATGTCTTTGTATTCTTGTCTACAAGTACATACATTTGCAGTTCTACAACAGATGCATGTGGATAAGGTAAGGGTACTGGGGTACTCTGGTAATAAATCGTTGGTAAGAATATCATCTCACTGACCTATTTTTTTGTGTCGAATGACAAATCTAAAGGGCATTTAGTACCCTCAATTTCTTGGATTGGCTAAAAACGGGAGGTGCTCACCTTTGCAGCCCTATGGTTGGCCCCGGGGGTCACTTGAAAAGCTCCACTTCTGAAGATGATAGTCATTTCGAGAAAGAGTTATAAGCATTCGTAATCTGGATTGCAGAATGCTCATAAAGATTATCTATAACCCCTTTTTAAACAATGATATAATTTATTCATCAGATATCCACGTCCCTAGACAGCAAGACTCAGGAAGTATTGTCGCACAGGTTTCGAAAAAGAAGGGTATCATGAAACCAGAGATCATACACAAGCAATCTTTTACTGTTTTACATGAGAGCTATCATGTCATTATCCCACTGGTATGCAGCATGTAAATATAAAGATATAAACCTATAAAGACTATTTCTGATATCTAACTTCATTCATCATATAATGTTTATGAATATAATGTCTAGTCATATAGCAACTACATTAACTGTCGCTTGCATTAATTACAAGAAGTCTTGAGATTAAATCAAATTTGACAGTTAAATGCTGGAACAATCTCCAGTATGCAAATATGTCAAGCATAATATGCTCCAATATCAGGAAGATACATTACCTTATCCTTAACAACAACTGCAGGAGGAACTATTGTAACCAAATAGTCTATTCCCTCCACTTTATCTAAAGGCAATTGGTTGTACAAGTCATCTACATCCTCAAAGTCTTCAAAGTAATGTGGCGTCGATTATCCAACATCTTTCGAATCTGTCAGTTAAGCGACACCTCATTCTACCATCGGTGATATGCAAGCGTCGGTTAAGCGACACAAAGAACCGACGGTTAAACAACGTAGATAAAGGATACGTGTCAGTTAAGCAACGTTAGGAACCATGGGTTAAGCGATGGATATAACAATTTAGCATCAGATAAGCGACATGAATAACCGTCACTTAAGCGAAGGAGATAAAGGTTAGGTGTCGGAAAAGCGACATGAATAACCATCGCTTAAGCGATGGAGATAGAGATTACACGTCGAATAAGCGACATGGAGAACCGTCGCTTAAGCGACGCTTGTGAATTTTTTTTTTTAAAAAAATATCTACAAATTGGGTATACAAAGAGCCATTTCATGCAAAGGTTTCATCATTCTACATAATTTTCAAAGTTGCAATTACATTAGCTTGACAAATGCATATTAATTACTAAATTGTACAAACCTCATGTATGCGATCCTTTAATGTACATTCAATACAAATGTTGTGTGCCATTGCAATCATCACCTAACCAATTATCAATGTTTTAATACAATATATGTCTTTGTATTCTTGTCTACAAGTACATACATTTGCAGGTCTACAACAGATGCATGTGGATAAGGTAAGGGTACTGGGGTACTCTAGTAGTAACTCGTTGGTAAGAATATCATCTCACTGACATATTTTTGTTTGCGTCGAATGACAAAATCTAAAGGGAATTTAGTACCCTCAATTTCTTGGATTGGATAAAAAAGGGAGGTGATCACCTTTGCAGCCCTATGGTTGGCCCCAGGGGTAACTTGAAAAGCTCCACTTCTGAAGATGACAGTCATTTGGAGAAAGAGTTATAAGCATCCATAATCTGGATAGCAGAAGGCTGATAAATATTCTCTGTAGCCCCTTTTTAAACAATGTTATAATTTATTCATAAGATATCCACCTCTCTAGACAGGAAGACTCAGACAGTATTGTCGCACAGGTTTCTGAAAAGAAGGGTATCATGAAACCAGAGATCATACACAAGCAATCTTTTACTGTTTTAAATGAGAGCTATCGTGTCATTATCCCACTGGTATGCAGCATGTAAATATAAATATACAAACCTATAAAGACCATTTCTGATATCTAACTTCATTCATCATATTATGTTTATGAATATAATGTCTAGTCATATAGAAACTACATTAACTGTCACTTGCATTAATTGCAAGAAGTCTTGAGATTAAATCAAATTTGATAGTTAAATGCTGGAACAATCTCCAGTATGCAAATATGTCAAGCATAATATGCTCCAATATCAGGAAGGTACATTACCTTCTCCTTAACAACAACCGCAGGAGGAACTATTGTAACCAAATATTCTATTCCCTCCACTTTATCTAAAGGCAATTAGATGTACAGATCATCTACATCCTCAAAGTCTTCAAAGTAACGTGGCGTCAGTTATCCGACATCTTTCGAATCTGTCGGTTGAGCGACACCTCATTCTACCGTTGGTGATATGCAAGCGTCGGTTAAGCAACATGAAGAACCATCGGTTAAACAACAAAGATAAAGAATACGTGTCGGTTAAGCGACGTTAAGAACCGTGGGTTAAGTGATGGATATAAGAATTTAGCGTTGTATAAGTGACATGAATAACCATCGCTTAAGCAATGGATATAAAGGTTAGGCGTCGGGAAAGCGACATGAATTACCGTCGCTTAAGCGACGGAGATAGAGATTACACGTCGAATAAGCGACATGGAGAAACGTCGCTTAAGCGACGCTTGTGAATTTTTTTTTTTTAAAATACCTGCAAATTGGGTATACAAAGAGCCATTTTATGCAAAGGATTCATCATTCTACATAATTTTCAAAGTTGCAGTTACATTAGCTTGACAAATGCATATTAATTACTAAATTGTACAAACCTCATGTATGCGATCCTTTAATGTACATTCAATACAAATGTTGTGTGCCATTGCAATCATCACCTAACCAATTATCAATGTTTTACTACAATATATGTCTTTGTATTATTTTCTACAAGTACATACACTTGCAGGTCTACAACAGATGCATGTGGATAAGGTAAGGGTACTGGGGTACTCTGGTAGTAACTCGTTGGTAAGAATATCATCTCACTGACCTATTTTTGTTTGTGTCGAATGACAAAATCTAAAGGGTATTTAGTACCGTCAATTTCTTGGATTGGCTAAAAAAGGGAGGTGATCACCTTTGCATCCCTAGGGTTGGCCCTAGGGGTCACTTGAAAAGATCCACTTCTGAAGATGACAGTCATTTGGAGAAAGAGTTATAAGCATCCGTAATCTAGATAGCAGAAGGCTGATAAAGATTATCTATAGCCCCTTTTTAAACAATGTTATAATTTATTCATAAGATATCCACCTCCCTAGACAGCAAGACTCAGGCAGTATTTTCGCACAGGTTTCTGAAAAGAAGGGTATCATGAAACCAGAGATCATACACAAGAAATATTTTACTGTTTTACATGAGAGCTATCATGTCATTATCCCACTGGTATGCATCATGTAAATATAAAGATATAAACCTATAAATACCATTTCTGATATCTAACTTCATTCATCATATTATGTTTATGAATATAATGCCTAGTCATATAGCAACTACATTAACTGTCACTTGCATTAATTGCAAGAAGTCTTGAGATTAAATCAAATTTGATAGTTAAATGCTGAAACAATCTCTAGTATGAAAATATGTCAATCATAATATGCTCCAATATCAGGAAGATACATTACCTTCTCATTAACAACAACCGCAGGAGGAACTATTGTAACCAAATCTTCTATTCCCTCCACTTTATCTAAAGGCAATTGGCTGTACAGATCATCTACATCCTCAAAGTCTTCAAAGTCCATCTTCATACAAAACAAGAAATATAGTTATTAGTACGTGTGACAGAATAGTATAATGAAATCTTGACACTAAATAACAAGGATTTCAAAGCTTTGAAGGAAACAGACAGATATTTCAAAACAAGCAACAGGCATCATAATAGAGATGGTGACACTGTACAAATCAACAAGTGAATTAAGAATTTTCAAACTTAAGATTGCATGAGCAATAAAGAAAGCAACATTCATATCAACTTAGTAAAACATGACAGCAACGCCATATCATGTACCACACATAACACAAATCATTGGGAGAAATGAATAATGGTCAAATGCACACTGTTTAAAACAAAAGAAACAGAAAAAATAATTGTAGAATACAAAAGCAAAGTGATACCTGATTATGATCCACTTAGTCTTGTACAAAATCTTTCACATCATTTACTTGTTCAGGACTTAATTCATCGTTGTCCAGAAGTCTCAAAATAAGCTCTAGCTTCTGAATAGGAGTCCTATGGCATAAAAGAGATTCCTCTAGATGGGTCTGCAATGTAAAATTGACAAGACAATATCTGAATTACTTTTTATAGAGCAAACATAAAATTGTAAGTTTACAAACCAAATTACATGAAAACTTCTTCATAAATCTTGTAATAATAAAATTAGTCGAATTCTATTAATTTCCACTCGTGACCAAAATAGTTCAATGGAACTCAAAAATACAGCAAATAATACAAAATAAAGAGTGCTTAGGGTATCTCCTCTCAAAATGATAAAAGAAGCTACATCATAACAAGCAAAAGGGTTTAAACCTCGAATAGATAAACCCTCAATTCTAGAGCGACTCTTACATGATTAAGGGCATTTTACTTCAGCCCCATTGCCATGACACATTTAGGCTTTAATCATTGCTAGTTAAACAAGTTTGTCCAAATTAGAGAAGATAAATTAGACAGCATTCATCATTGTTATTGTCAGATATGCAGGAATCTTTGACGTTAAAAAAGGCCCAATTGAAATAGCTTTAACCAGACATCTCGAATGTTGGTTTCCTAAGACCAATTTGCTTCTTCAATCTTCCCTGGGATTCCCTTCCTTATCGTTCCTCCCTTGAAAGATATGATCAATAGAGTAACGAGATGATATTTACCCACAGTATATCCCAGTTTCTAAGACATTGTAGAGTTCAATATGAAGAAGGAAAGGTATTTATGTCAATAGAGGATTAGAAGTGGCCAATGTGATAGAGTGGAAACCAAATAAGTGTGCCAAAGCTGAGTGGTGGGGCAGTGTCCTACCTGATTTCTTTCTTTCATACATAAAATTCCAAAATTCTTATATGATTATGATCTATAAATGATGGATTTATACTCCACTCATTTCACCAATTCAGATACTATGCAGAATAAAATTCTGGTCTCTGTTCTTAAAGTTATACAGAGAGCTCTGTTTTTCAGAATGGCTTCAAGGCCTCGGCGCTTGGTGTAGCCTGCAAAACAAAAAAACACAACTCCAACGCAAGCAATGATCAGTGTTATGAGTTAGGTTCTATGTTATTCTCACCAGGTAGGCTGACAAGGACTGCCTATACTTCTCTACTTTAAGGCCTGACTTCCTCTTGTTTGACAATGCTCTATTTTCAAGAGCCAATGCTAATCCGAGAGGAAGCTATCATCCAGGCTTATGAATGCAATACTCGGCTGACCCTGTATTCTGGAAGAAGTCATGTTATAATTGTGTCCTGTGGTTTTATTTTCAATCCATTTCAACTTGAACACCTTTCATTGAGGCACATGTTCACCGATCTTCTGTGGATAAGAAACCCAGTGTAGCACTGGTGTGATGAAATGACAGTCTCAGCAATGCAATAAAGTGCCCCTGAGATGGCCTCTTAAAGAATACATGTTAGGGAATAATTCAGTGTTATGAAGTGGATGTCAATCAACTGCTGAGTTGGCAGGAGAATACAACAAATTCCCTTGTATTAGTGTTATGCCACCATGAACAAATGGACAGTGAAGATTACACCTGCCAAGTTGTATATCACATCAGTGATTATCAGCCAACAACTGCAAGACAATGCTGAGCCAAGATTCAGTGCCCAGTCACAAATATTACACACTGTACAGTTCAATAGATAATATATGTATAGGCTAGAAGTTATCCCAGCATATGAAAATGGAAAACTCCAATCAACAACCCAATAACTCAATTAAAAGCTGAGCAATTTGAATTGCTCTGCGTATTGGCCTTTACCCGATGAATGCCAAGTGGACAATAAACTATGTGGCATGTTTCACATGCAATAAGATGGCCATGAGAAAAATTGACTCCAGGAAGAGGTGTATGATCTGGACTTTAGTTAATTCACCCACCAGCAATTCAGAACCACACAAAAATTTGCTAACACTCAGCAAAAGGGAGTGCGTATCACCTTGTTCAAGAAAAGAAGGAAAACAAACTCTAGTGAAGGAGAAAAACGCTCTAGGTAGGTTTCATTTCACCCAACAATCATTAAAAACACCCAGGAATGGTATAGAAACATCTAGGGATGGATAAATTCGTACAGCCATGTGTGAAAACACCCAAGCAATTATAAAAACGCCCCAGGGAACACAAATTCGACTCAGGAGATGAGAAAGATGCCCAGGCAAGTGGATTTCACCCAGCAATCATTAAAAGTGCCCAAGTAAATTGCAGTGCTTTAAACAGTTAATTCTATATGATCTGCCCAATCATTAATTAGTGGTGACCTCATCCTATGTGGCAAGTGGATACACAGAATACACGAGGGTTGATGGTGCCATAATAGGTTCATTAAATTTCCTTTGGTTATATTAGCTTGGGATTTAATCATTTAGACCAATGTTACCAGACACTGTTTGCAAAAAATCTCAACAAGGCAAAAGACTCAAGAGTTTGACTCAGCTCAGGAAACACTTGACAAATACTAAAAATAAAAATGATTCATTTGCCACAGCTTCTAGGAATATATAGGCATTTGGAAAGTGAACTTGGGTTGACCGATTTTGACCCAAGTCTAACACAGTCAACACAAATTTGATTCACCTTGAATCAGTTTTGCTTATTTTGCTTGGGAGCAAGTCAAACATGTAAGTCTGGTATGCCAACTTCAACCCTTAACCCAAGCAAATTGGGTATCATATAATGTATAGTTAGGTTACATATACTATATAGTTAGGTATCATATACTGTATAGTTAGGCAACTTCTTTCCTGCTCGGACTGTACATTCAAATGGTTTTGGGCCATTAAAATATCTGAGGAGCAACATTCTTTCTTGTTCAGCTTGTGACAATGGTGGGTAAGGATCACCACTTGACTGTGGAACATACCGCAATGGTGTATCTAACTCTATTTTGAACTCTCCAGTTTCCTGTGATGAATTTCCAAACAACAGCAAAATAAGCTTAGAGTCATATCCAACGTCCTCCTAAGAATCATTAAAGAGATTGCATCATTTGTTCCAAAAGCAAAATCCAGTGAGTGTATCATGCGAATTGCAGAGCACACTTGAAAACAATCAAAGATTAGAACCTTATCCAACATACCAAGCCAAAAGAAAAGAACAGACATTGAAACAGTAAAATAAAAACCCACATAACCTAAGAAATCAAAGATGGATAAATCTGCTGTCTGACAATAGAATATGCCAAGCTCTACTTTAGGAAAATGGAGGATAATATATTCTCCCATGCTGGAGGAGATAGTGCAAGGGAAGACAAGAAACGATTCCTTCCTTCTCTTTGACATAGCTCTTGCCTTCTAAAATGGATGACAAAGTCATCCAGGTTTCTAGAAGCAACAAGATAATGTTTGTTATATTGTTGTTTTCTGTGTTAATTGTAAGCAGTGACTCAATTTCAAGACATCGAATCCACTACAAGCAGTACAGGTAAATCCATCTACATAAAATAAAATTAATCAAGATTTTCTCATGGTACAAATGCTAAAGTTCTGCATCTATAGTTACCCTCTGTTTCAGGAGATTAATAAATTGTAAAAAGAGCAACACAGTATACACTAGTAGTTGTGTAGCTTATATTGCATTTATTCTTGGTATTTTTTCATTTATTTTGAGCTCAACATAGTTTATTTACAAGATGGTATTTGTATTTATTTTTTGTTCTTCTATTAGTGTGTCACAAACTCACAAGCTCCAAATAAGATTAAATGATACCTATTACAGCAACAAGACAATCTAAAGACTAAAGCCTTCTAAAATGGATGACAGAGTCACCAAGATTCTGCAAGCAACAATATAATATTTGTTATATTGTTGTTTTCTATGTGTAGAGTCAATCTAACATAAATTGATCAATTTTTAACAGTAACAGTTGTACGAAAGTAGGGCTTGTGCATATTCATAAAGACAATGGTGGAAACTTTGGTTATTCTTAAGGCATAGTGCATGGCTGTCTTTAATTTTATCATTGCTCCAGGCAGGTCTGTGGAAAGTGTCTCTGATCTTTCCCGAGGTTTTTCTCATTTCATGTGACAAAGTTGAGGCTAAGCCTCTGCAAATTAGTCTTCCTATACCACATTTCTTATCCTACTTTGTTATCTCTTTGGGATCCTATGGTAATGCAAGTAATTCCATAGTCAACACAATGGATACAAATCGTAAAGCACAAACAGATTTTGTACTACTGTTTCAATTTGACACTTCATAATTGAGAATACAAATCCATTCATCTCATTTTAAAAATTCATTGAAATCAAATTGGGAAATCTTCTAAAGGCCCAACTATTTGACTTGCCATCTATTACAATGACTCATTACTGGGAAGCAAGTCAATATCATAACCTTGGTTCTTAATTTAGTTTCTATGAACCATTAACCTGCCTCAATGGTAATCTCATGTCAAAATCATCAGTAATTCTAGTTGGAGTATCTTACACTTGTGTAATTTGCCGGCTCTCATGATTTCCCCGTAGAATTGTAATTCTATCCCTATAGCGCACTTTCAGAGAAACCAGCAGTGTCACTGTCTCAACAGAATAGTATCCCCGATCTACAAAGATATCGATAAGATATAGGTTGAGTTTAAAATTTTAAATTAGACATGCTAAGCTTCAAACAAAATATTTGCATTATGCAATAGAGGGAAAATAATAAGATCACTCAGCAATATAATCCTTATCCTGAATAGCAATAAAAGAAGAAACTTGAAATTCTGTTGCCACATTTTTTTGCAAAGAAACATGATAAAGTTCCATAACTGCCCTGTGTCATATCAATTTAGTCTGAAAAGCAGACAATAAGCATACCAAGCTTCCTGAAAACTGTTTTGTTTGACAAGGAATACATTCACTTTGTTATCAATATTTTGTTACACATTTGTGTCTCTTTTAATCTCCAGTAGGGTATAGCTGAGAAATTTTCTATGAACTACACGGTGTTAATAGGCTTAAATTGACTGCATAGCAACCACGAGGGAAAAATATCGCTTACAAAGTCTCATTATAGAAACCTAGCTATGCTTCTCAAAACACAACGCAACAAATGTATATTGTCTACATAGCAATATTTTGGGAAACTAAAACTTTTTAAGTGCCACTGAGATAGTGACTAACATGTGGAAAGAACAAATAATGTTTCTTTAATAACTGATATCACAAAAACCATCCATTGAAAATAAAAGAAATATGAGCGAATGAATGGAATTTGAAGTTTGAACCGGCCTGAGTGACAGCAAAACACCTAGGAAAAGAAGAAAGCAACACTAAACCATTGTTTCTAGATGGGTAATGCTAAGTAAAGTCACTTTGCAATAGAGCTTATATGGCAATTTCCAAAGTCAACTCACTAATGTCTAGGACATCGCCGTGGCATTGCTTTTGGACACCAAACATGGATGATGAGACACCCAAGACACCCCATTTAGACACACTACGGCAGGGGATGCTCCCTCACAGCTCACCATCCCTAGGGGATAGGATGCATTCACAATCCTATGGAACATTAGAAAGAATCCACAAAAATCAAACTACTAAGACAAAAAATTATGCACAATTAACTTGCAGGCCTTTGACGACTGCAGAATATATGTTACATGTTGGTGTAGACCGAAAGTGGAAATGTGGATATCATGAATAAAAAGAGAAGAAAATTAAAGCACAAATGAAGAGTTTGTAGGATTTTGAGCAAGGCCCTTTAATACGAATAAAAATTAACCATCGAAAGGAAAGAAAAAGTATATACTTGGACTTCCCTAAGATAAGCTATAATAGAAACCCAAGATCCACATTCCTAGGCACACCGATGCATGAGTGATTGTGATTTGTGTGCACATAAGAAAAATCACAGGAATTTAACTGTTAACACTTCCACAAGAATCACCTGTTACCCACCATAAAAAACCTATTGTCTAACATCAAAGACAGATTATGTAACAATTTAGCAACCTTGCAAAAGATACACCAAGATAATTCAAACATGAAAGAAACAGGGGCATCAACAAGCATTCCTAAAATCACGGACTAACAAGTTCACAACAATGACAAACTTTCAAAATAGCATTTATAAACAAAAGAAATACCTCCACCTCGATCTACTCAATA
Source organism: Pseudotsuga menziesii (assembly GCA_001517045.1). Taxonomy (NCBI): domain Eukaryota; kingdom Viridiplantae; phylum Streptophyta; class Pinopsida; order Pinales; family Pinaceae; genus Pseudotsuga; species Pseudotsuga menziesii. The sequence continues at coordinate 16,324 of LPNX010714931.1, forward strand.
AACTAAGCAAGAAAATGTTATGACAGATTGGTCTAGAGAAATAGTAGTTCAGATGTTGAAAGACAGGCATTTTCAATAACCATTAGTCTACTAGTAATTCAAGCAGCACAAAGCTGCTCTGTCATTGTGGTAAAAAATCAAGCACATCTGGCCTAAGAGAGCATTTGAAAATAAAGCATATGAAACCCAATCAAACAGAACTAGCTACTCACCTACATAGTCCCCCATGAATAAATAATTAGTGTCAGGAGCCTTGCCACCGATATGAAACAGCTACAACAAATCATGGAACTGCCCATGGATGGATCCACACACTGTAACAGGACACTTCATAGGCTGCACATTCCATTCCTCCACCAGAATTTCCCTGGCATGTTCACACAGACTCTTTACCTCAGCCTCGGATAAATATTTGCATTCCAACAGTTGCTCTATTTGTCTATCCAAATCAGCATAGGAAGGCATATCTGATCCCAAGCGGATCCAGCACCAACCGATCTCTCTGTTAACAAATCCAAAATCTCTCCTCGCCTCTTCTCCAAATGCCCCAAAATCCAATAGCCAGCCAGAGTCAAAATCCTTGACTAACTATAGAAAGCTCCAAATCTCCCAAAAGCCCCACCTGTTTTCCAAAATTCAAAACTCTACCACTTGCTAAACAATCAGAAGAGAAAGTTTAATCACCATTCTGAAAAAAACCCACCTTTCATATAAGCATTCCACCGCTGGAAATGCAATCGGATCCCCAATAGGTGCCCTCGTTACTGGCCCTATGTCGCTGTCATTATGTATATGTACCAGAACATATACAATCATATTTAATCCAAAACATCAAAAGCTAGAATTACCCAGGTCAGAATTTTATTGTGTATGCCTGCCCATCAAATCGTTTTACCTCATTTCGCCCTAAAATTATTCTGATCTCTCGCCCCCTTCCCTCTGTGTTTGTCACTCACACAAAGTTGAAATCGTCTTTTCAAACTAAATGAAATTCACTCTAATGACGGATACATTGTAGACAAATTAGATCACGATGTGCCCAGTTGTTACATACTCAATTTGTATTATATCATAGTTTGGGCTTTCACAATGTTATATTTTATGTGATATTTTCATATATTTTAATAATAAATTATCCTTGAACACCCCCTAAAAGGCACCTAAACTTCAATTAGGTTGAAGATTTTTTTAGGTAATAAATAAAGACCAATAACACCTACCCACGAAGGCATGTCTCCAATTTGAGAAAAGCTCAAAGTTGTTCAACTAGGGTGGGGTGGGTGATTGAGGTAACCACCATTGACTTTAACTATATATTATTATAGGCATCCATTTCAAGATCCATGCAAGGAAAAGTTGTGAAAATATTAAAATTAAGTTAAGATTGGATTCTGGTTAAAAATAATAATATGTTTTGGGAATTGCACGTGATTGTTATTTAAACAAAAAAAGTTTATCTCTCCATGTATGGAACCTTATGTATGGAACCTTATGGATGTGGAGACATTGCAATGTTTAAGATACCATTTCTCCATGAATTGACCACATGCCAAATGCAATGTCTAACATACCATAAGATACCAGCTTTCCATGAAATGACCACAAGCTAGTGATGGAAAATTGTCATTCATTAACAATTGGATAACAATGCATATGAAAAGTGCATGGGCTCCATGGATGTCATAACTTTGGGTAACATTCAAAACCATATCAAAGTATCAATAGTTTTTTTGCTTTTAAATAATAACTCATTTTTCTAGTTTAGATATCAAATGCAATGTCTAAGACACTATCCCTCCATGAATTGACCTTGAGCCAGTGATGGGACACCACCATCAATTAACTGTTGGACCATAACACTGTTGACTTATCAATCATTTTATCTCATCAGAAATTTGACCTATTAGATCATTGACCAATGCCACATGTCATCCATCTCCTAATTTCAACTTTATGTTGGCAATGAAGCCAACGTCAAATGTGTCATGTTGATAGAAAAAGCATGTAGTAACATCATAGCACGAGTCCCATCTATCGACATTAACAATATTAGCTTAGTTTGAGCAAGCAAGGCTAGTGTCGAGGTAAATATAATCCATGATGCCTTCAATCAGCCATGTTGACAGAAGCATTGTAATTATTCCACTACCAAACTGGGTTACCTCGTGGTATAGAATCCTTGAAATCAATTTTTTTCTAGGCAGGACAGTTTCCACTCACTCAAGGCGTCGTCGCGTAAGCGACACTTATGAGGCTAGTCATCGCTTAAGCGACGCTTATGAGACTAACCGTCGCTTAAGCGACGCTTATGGCCACTTTTTCAAAAAAAAAATTATCTTTGTGATTTTTGGTAGGTTTAAAAAAAGAAATCCACGTGCCGTCGTATTTTTCCATCGGATTTTGGATCGAAATGTAGTAGTGTCACCCTATAAAACAAAACTTACTAATAAATTTTAAATTATAGTGTTCATTTTAAGGGTTGTTCTTAGTCAGAGGGCAAGTGGCGTGAATGACTATGATATTATAGACTTAATAAGAAAAGTATAAAAGGTGTATAAAATGAATTCCAAAGAAAATTATAACTACTTAAAGCAAGCTTCTTTTTCTTTTTTTTGTAAATATGAACTAATGAAAATGCAACTAGGAAAGAGAAAGCTAAGACTTATTTTTGTAATTTTGAGATTTTATTCAAAAAATGAAAATAAAACTACAATATGCAATTCAAATTCAAATGTTTCCAATGCTTTTATTTTCACTTTTTCAAACTCTTCAAAAATTACTATGCACCTAAATGCAAATATTCTTGAGTATGCTTGAATAATCAGACTATATAAAGCAAACAAAATGAAATATAGCAGACTTATAAGAACCAAAGATCAACCACCTAAGGAAGAAACTTGGCAAACACCTAGCTTGGGAAGACACAATGAAAGAAATCCATTGAAATCAATAAAATGCAAGTGACAAACCGAAACTACTTGGAAATAGCATGGGGTACATGGTATCTAGAACCCTGATCACTAATTCAGATACACAACACTTGGACCTATCACCTAACAGAATAATCCACATCAGATTGCTAAAAAGAAAGAAAATCCAACCAACAAAAACTCAAGGGCTTACTGAAAAGCACAAAGTATGGTTCACAGGGCTTTCAAACCTACAATTAAATGCCAGTACTAGAAGACCAAAAAGCAAGGAAAAATACAAAAAGAACAGGGACAAGCAACCTACCCAAAATTTTGTTGCTAAGGTATGTACGTGACTGTCTAGTTGAACAACCAGCATATACAAGCCTCCGCACGCGACTGTGTAGCACAACAACCTGTGTACAGGAGAAAAAATTTCAAAAAAGAAAAAAATATGAAGGTCTCCAAAACACTACTGCAAGTCCAAACCAAGACATAAAATCACACACTGAATCAAAGCAAAGACTGGGCAAGGATCGATAGGCCTAACCCACAGCAGGATGGACTCCCCAGCAGAGTTGCTAGTTTTGTTGTTCAGGATTAAGCACCCTTGTAACCTAGGGTCTGGGGTTACCAACTTACTACTAACCTTGTAGACAATTAGCTTTAACAGAGAACTGAAAGGAAATAGGAAGAAAGTATTGACTTAGTTGATCCAATCTTGATCTTCTTTTGTTCCTCTTCTTTCCAAAGCTTCTAGGGATGCACCTCCTTCACTTGTAAAGAGAAAATTCTCCAAGTACTATCTTATGCATGTATATATAAGAGGTTAAATAAACACTATATCCAGTACATAATCAAGAATATTCATTAACCGTTATACATGAAAGAGACTCAACACAATGTTCAAAGAATAATTCTCTTTATTAACAATCAGTGAATGAGATAAGAGTACAACCCAACTTCTGAGACAAGGACATCTCTATAACCAAAGGACTCTGATTTCTCCTGCTCCAATACTTTTGAAGATATACCACTAGCATAAATTTTCTCTCCAATCTTGATTCATTAATGCCCTCCCCAAGGCCTCTATTTATACTTTAGGAAATAGAATGGTTTCTAAGGTTGAGGAGGTTGAAACAATTAGGATAGTTAATTATTAGGACCCAACTAATATCCATTAATCTTGTTTTATATTTTTAAAGGTTGAATCAAGATGTACGTGACTATTGATATAGGCAAACCATGTATGACACGCGGGTTGCTTAAAGGAAACCCGCGTACGCTGATGTACGCGGGTTGCAATGTAATAATCACGTACAGTAAGCAAGTTACAAATGGACATAGTCATGTACGCATGTGAGTTGCAATGGAGATAGTTGCATATACAACTCAACACTTAGAAAAATAATATGGCAAGCTGGTTCAAGGGTAAATGCATCCCAAGTCATGCCAATCTATAGTGTTTTGGCAAAATTCAATGCTAAAATGTCCTTTTGTGTACCAACATAAAGAATGTCGGCACTCGGACGGAGAAGTGCGATTTGGGTTGATAACATGTATTTCTCATCATAAGCATTCATTTCACATGAATGTCTATTTTCTCATCTAGATCATTCATTTCACATGAATTTTTATATACTCATCTGGATCATTCATTTCACATCAAAGAATGTCTACTCATCTGGATCATTCATTTCACATGAATGTATGTATTCTCGTTTGGATCCTTCATTTTGCATGAATTCCCTTCTCATATTCACGATGTTTCATATCCATCAATCCTCCCTCTCACTCACAGAGGTATTCTTCATCATTCCAAGCTTGTCCCGAAATTATACAAAATTTTCCTTAAACAGAGTCTTGGTGAGAATATCAACTATCTGCTCATCTTTGTATATGTATTGGATCTTCACTACTCCCTTTTTTGCATCTTTTCTTAGATGAAGTGGTATTTGATATCAATACACTTTGATTTGTCATGGAAAATTATCACAGTGTATCATATTTGTATCTATATCTTGATCAAATACTCCTACAAGAATATTCTAATTCCACACTCCTTCATACTTTGTAACACTAGATGCATAGTACTTTTCTTCTGCTACACTAAGTCTGGCATATGTTGGACTCCTTCTAAATCAAGATATCATGGGTATCTTAGGATAAAGTAACACCGTGTGGTGTTATTTTATGTCTAATTCACTTTTGTCAGTCATAATCTTCATAAATCTGATGCTTCACTTCTCCTCCTAAGATATGTTTCAATCCATATCCAACTATACCACGTAGGTACCTCAAAAATTACTTTTCAATGAATCAATGGAAGAGGCGGATAAACCATAGACTATCTTATTAAGGATCCAATCATCTATCTTTACATCATAGGATCCACCAATTCTGAATAGGAAGTGAAATCAACCAACTTCTTTAGATTGTCATCATAGGTAGAGTCATGGACTTCCAGTCCATCATCCTAAATATCTCAGTATCTCAACTATGTACTCTCTCTATCTGAGGAAGGCTTCATATAGTCTCTGCCACACTTCTAATATAAAGAAGTGTTGCATTAGGTTGAGACCCTTCATCATCAACTTTGAGGCCAACTCCCTCTTACACTCGACATTGAGATTCTATGTTACCATAATGGAATAGATCATTAATCATATAGCACCAAGATTAAATCAATAACATTGTAGTAAATATTGTAATCCATATCATTCATCAAGTACAAATTTCTCCTTTCATATCAAATCCTAGGTTCCGGTTTGAGTCTGTATAAAGTCTTATTTATCATCAACAAGCTCCTCAATCAGTGTTGGAGCATACTACTCCCTTTTCATCTGAGTATATTTATCCCTCTTGATCTGGACACTCTGCACTCTCTGCATTTGAGTATCCTACATCAAAGCAACGTGTTTCCTTCTACAATTATGGATATTGTGTGTTCATCTATGTCATCTCTATTAAGTGGATTTCGTAAGAAAACTTTCCTACACTTTCAAGGACACTGAAAACTAAGCATGACTTCCTCTGAATATGCAAACTAGCTATCCTTGATGAGTCATCTTCAATGCTGATCAGATATGCATGGTTGCTCTTGTATATCTACTTTGATTCATCATTCTATTCCCTTCATGTCTTGGTACTATCTTTCACACATCATATTTCATGATGGAATGATCATGATATACTTCTAAACTTGTTGTCTTATTGCCTCATCATCACTGAAGTGTTTGGAATCAATATCGTGACTCCTAAATGTTGTATATAGCATTAGAAATTATGAGGTATTTTCTTATCTCTCTTAAATAACTACTGTGAGTTGCATGCCTTCTTGCATCCTGCAAGGATCATGAGGCCATTGTGTCTTTTTCTTGATCACTACATCATCTATTGGTTTTGTTGGCTCACCTTGATAGTAAGAAGGATGAATATATGGATTTGTACCCTCATCCTTCGAATATTCCTGCTAGAACCAATCTCCCCACACCTTTTACTTAGGTTAATGGGAGATTGTTTACTCATTGTTGTACCATTCACCCCTATCGATATGATTCAGGAACTAAGGATGAATTTATGCCCAAGTAGATACCAATCATGGGCCCGTGTCTCCTTCTTCTTCGACACATGAGTGTATGCTTGTCAATTGAGAGTTCTCTCTAGATTCACTTTTGTGAATGCTTCCTCAATAGTATTTCTTCCTACATCGGCGGGGACACTTGATTCGAGCATAAGTTGTCATACTAGATGCAAATACCCATAAGAACATAGATAGTTCTTGATGACAGATCATCATATTCACAATCTTCACAATGGAAATATTTTGTTATACATGACATAAATGTCCATATGGGTTAACCAGTTTTAATTTAAATAGTTATGTTATTCATCAATCCAATAACAAATCAAATCAAGAATATCAAACTTATTACACAAAGTATAAAATACGTATCTTTTTTTGTTTTGTTGGCTCCCTCTTGATTTTTTCCTCCTTGCAGAAGTCGCTAGAGTTTATAGGAGGGGCCTTTGCTTCATCATCAAATCTAGAGACCTTAATCGTCTTCTTCATCAAGTTTTGAACTTATGAAACATGTTGAATTATTCATCGTATGTCTTCTTGAGAGAAACATATATAGTACACAGAAACATCCAAGGATTCCACTGTCAGCGATCTTCTTGTATTTGAATGTGCTAGGTCCAAGATCCTTTTTGGACCTATTATGGAAATATTTCCTTTGGCATTTTGAAGTCTCTATCAAAATTGAAAATTCACAAAACTGAAATATGTTTCCACATATAAATGTGCCCTCCTAGGGAGAGTTCCACTGTGCTATTTTCAAGTCCAATATATGGAATTAATTTCTTAACTTGGCATCCCTAGTTTAAAAAGTAGGGCACAAACAATCTCTGGAAATGGAACCTATTCAGAACTGATCTGATACCATGTTAGTGATTTTAGCTTTAGCAGTATAATTTTCATTTCTTTTAGTTTTACTTAATTATTTACGTAATCCCGCAATTATAGAATTATTCTTTTGCAATACAAGTAAAATCAAGGGACAATGAAAGATAACCGTGCAGAAGAGACACACAAATTTTATCCTAGGAAACCCAAATGAGAGAAAACCCAACAATATTTTTCTAAAGAAAATCAATCCAATATGAGAATAATACCAATCATGAAAATTAATCCATAGTACACTAATGTGCTCTCCTTCCATAAGAAACCCTAATAATGGTACCGAGTCTTCAATAAAATAAGAGAACCCCAAACATTGCTCTGTTTTATCTTGGACAAACCAGCTAGATGATGCGCACTTGTGTGAGAGAGAAGTGTGGTGTGAATTTGTCAAATAAAGAGTGAGAACACTTTATTTATATTCTTCAGTTGACTAGAAATTTCCATGATTATCCCAACATGTACTTTTACTTATCTTTTATTTATTATGAAGATGAATGGTCATTTTTGTCTTTTATGGTAAATTTACCCCTTTTAATGGGTTAGTTGTGTTCTTTCTTGTACTCCACTTTCTCGGAGACTTTTTTAATGTATTTTCTTGAATTCATTGAAATTTATTCATCATGGAAAATATCTCCTAGTTGATGTCTCACCACATGCAGTCATATTCTTCCCTAAGGTCTCTAATGTTGTTTTGAAAATACTCTAAGAATCTCAGACACTTCTTAGAGCCAATTGTCAACTTCAACACTATATTATACTTTGTACATTATACAATGAGATAAGATATTCATGTAACTTATACAAGTCATTTCACTCTATTAAGAATAGATCACCCCTACTATGGAGTACTCCCACACAACGAGTATGAATTGTGACCTTTATACTACTACCATTCCAGTAACCACGCAACTGGACTAGGCTAAGCATATGAGGCATCTATGCACATAGTCAACACATTACTAATAATGGCTACAAAGGGGCCATTATTTCATGTACCCATCCAAATAAGACTATTGGAAAATAATGTTTCACCAACCTACTAGTTCCCTAGGTTGAGGGGGAGACATAAATTTTGTAATAAGGGGGGTATAGGAACCAAACGGACCTTATTTTTCCATATTCACATTAAAATGGGTCACATAAATAATAAATGTTAATAAAATAAGGTGTCATTTATTCATGAAGACAATTGGAAGCTTGTAGAGTCTTTGGGTGACTATATTCCCCACACACTTGGCATGACCTTCATCCAAATTCGAACCCAAGGGGAATGTAACATTCTTGTAGGATGATGTGGTGTCACATATTCTATAATGAGATAAGAAATTTGAATCATGAGAGGATATTAACTTCCATGAAAGAGGAAGAGACTAAGAAGGAAATGTGTGCCACTTGGAAGGAGACTCCGTGCACTCTATGAACACAAATGATTAAAGATTTTATGAAAAATATGAAAAATTCAGACCTGATTGCAGACCTATGAAAAATATTACATGATAGTGATAAAAAATCCACCAATAGGGTGCAGTTTGGGAGTTAGAGGAAGCCATTCAAATTGGGGAAACAATTGGAGCATGAAGAAGAAGACAAGTGTCATGGGAGTTACTAAACCACTAAGTTGAGTAAGGAGAACATATTTTTATCATTTGTTAATTTTCTTTTGGCATTTTGGAGAGATTTTGCTTGTATGTTGCACAGTGAGTGTTTACTCTCCTTGCTTGAACCAATTTTGAGAGAGTTGGATTCCTTCCTAAGTTGGTTGATGGGGAGTCCATTTATACCTCTCAATGGATCTTATTGATGGTGTTTATTTTCAGGTGTAATTTTAATATAGCTCGATTTATCATCTATCACCCTCTTCTCTCACTCCTTCTCCTCCATTCCCCCATACTCTCATGTTGATGGTGCAGTTGTTGGAGTGGTTCTTGCATTTTGCTGAGTCCATTTGATGCCAAATATTGGGAATATTATGTATGTATATGTAATTTTATTTCTATATCCTATGTAACTCGAAATTTAAGAAATCTGTGTGTGGAAAGCTTGCATTCTCGTGCTATTGAATCGCTAGTTTTCATGAATTTGGCGTCAAGATTGAAACAATTTTATATCAGATTTGTATGAGGTATTTTCTATAAGTTTGATGATATTCGGACATAAATTTTTATTTTTTAGATGGCCATTTATTTCATCTTACTATCTGAACCTTCTATTCTATTTTTCATGTGTAGAAATTAAGCTAGTAATGCAATTTCCCCATAAGCAATTTTCATGAAAGTTACGATACAAATGTTGCACATCATAACTAGTTTGCAGAGATTATTAACCATGAATAATGATATAAATTTATGTCTGATATTTCTCCACATAATATTTTCTTAAAATTTGGAGGGTGGTACTTGAATTGGAGATCCAAAATGGCCTCCACCCCTGGAGGAATTAGACCTCATTTTCCCAGGAAATTTGCACTTTTTCTCCTTATCCCAAAACCAAGTTGCAGAATCCTAAATTAAGATCCAAAATGATAATAGGTAATATTTTAATGTTATAATACTCTCCATATCATTTAATTTCAAATTCAATATCATTTTGAGTAAGTTGGAACCCCCTATAGTCTTGACTAGTAAAGATCAAAATTGCCCAAATTGCACTTTTCTCCAAAATTTCAAGTAGGGAAATTATATTGGTATTATAGCATGGTATTGGAACCTGTTGAAGTTATCTATTTATGTTTCCTAATGATTATATTCCTGCATTATATATTTATACTGAATATATTATTAGTGGAAAACAAGAAGGTGAAGAAGTCAATTATGCTTTGATGGTGATTAAGGATAAACTAGGAGTAGAAGATATGGATGAGAATGAGGAATTTAAGAAACTCATGAATTCATATTTTCATTATATTACCAATAATATTATGCAATGGTTTGAATTGATGTATAGCTAACTTGGGCGTAAGATGGCAACATGGGGTATTATTAGTTCACATCATGAAGAGAAGAATACCTATGGGGAAACTATTTCCTCGAAGACTAGATCTCACAATAGACCCCATGAATTCAAGAATCAGAAAAGACCTACAAATATTAATTTTTTAGAGTATAAAGAGAACCTTGACACTCCTTATCACATGAAGGAAGCAGTAGATGAGTGGCAGCAACTAAGTGAAGAATTTAAGAAAACTCTAACTTTCAACCATTTCGTCAAGGTATCTAGCAAGATCAAGTCTGGAGGAAATGGGCATAGGATTCCATTTCTAAATTAGGAATTTAATTCTACCATAGGAAAGTTATATCTCCCTTCATTTTATGGCTCTTACCAAATGTATGCTAATGCTTGGTTACAAAAACTATATGTGCATTTCCGGTTGAATCCTATGGTTGAAGAGGATGCATTGAAAATGGCCATTCTACATCTTGAGGGAGAAGCCAATGATTGGTGGTTACATGGTCTTAAGACCTTGGGACATGGTCAAATTTCATCATATGATGAGTTTTCCAAGGCATTAGTGGATATATTTGATAGGAAATATCATGAACTTCCTTTCAAAAAATTGGCACAATTAAAGCAAACTGGGACCCCTGAAGCCTATATGTTGGAATTTCAAAATATCTTAGTGATGGTTTCTGATATCTCTATGGATTGGTTGGTTATACTATACACTTATGGTTTGGAAGAAACTTTTAAAGGGCTAGTTAAATCCCACAAGACAACTACATTGAAGGATTCCATAAACTTGACAAGAGATTTACAAAATGTGCTGCCAAGGGCAGGGTATCCCCCTAATCCTAATTTTCCTTCCAAATTCAAATAAGGGAGGAAACCATGGAAAAGGGACTCTTTTTTTAAGGAGAGCGATGAGGGACCTAGAAAATAATAACTGAATAGCAATAAATTGTGCTTCACATGCCAACATCCTTGGGTTCTTGGACATAGGTGTGCTAAGTGGAAGGCACACTATATTGAAGTATTCCTTGAAGATGATGGGGAGGAGTTGGAGGAAGAATTACAAATTTTATCCCAATAAGAGGGGTATGAGACAACATAATAAGAGAAGCATTATCTCGATAAAGGAAAAATTGCATTTCTCTTATGTGTGCCTCGATTTCACACCCTTAGATTCAAGTGTGTTATACAAGGCCAAAGGGTTACAGTTCTAGTTGATGGAGGATCCATTCATAACTTCACATATGCAGCCTTAGTGGAGAGGAGAAATATACATGCTGAAATTTTTGAAGGCTTCATAGTCATCATTCCAGGTAACAATTATATGGACTGTTCCAAATGGATTCCAAAGCTTTAAGTTACTATAGGAAATTACATTGTTACTGATAGTTTCTATGTAGTGAGTGTGGCTGATACAAATGTGGTTTTGGGTGTCCAATGGTTATATTCTATAGGGGAGAATACAATTAACTATAAATTTCCATAAATTAGGTTCAAATATTCAGAAGAGAAACCCATCTTATTAAGAGGAATGCACACTTACCCTAACCAAATGGATATGAGCTATACCTTGAGCCATGAGAACATTGAATGGGATGATGAATGTCTGATCACCTATTCCAAGCCTCACTTGAAGGTTTTCAAACATATAAAGGAGATAGAATATTTGTTGAGTAAGTATGATAAGATTTTTGTAGAACTTCCTCTAGGAAGGCCACCTGACAAAGGGGTGGAGCACGCCATTGAATTATATATAGGGACCCAAACTATCAAAATGCATCCCTGTAGACACCTCAAAAGGATTAGAGATGATAATCAGTAGTCAATTAAATAACTTTTGGAATTGGGTCGCATAAGACCTAGTTCAATCCCTAATGCTTCTTCAGCTATTATGGTGAAAAAAGGATGGAACCTTAAGAATGTGCATTGATTTTAGAGTCTTGAACAAAAATACCATGAAGAATAGATATCCCATCCCAAGGATTTATGAACTCATGGATTAATATTCGAGGAGAAAATTTCTTCTCAAATATTGACCTTAGATCTGGTTATCATCAAATTCGAATGAGGGAGGATGGCGTACCAAAGACTACTTTCATATGTCACCACGGTCACTTTGAGTTCCTTTCCATGAATTTTGGCTTAACAAATGCTCTTACCACATTTAAATCATGCATAAACAATATCTTCCACAAGAAACTTCGTAAGTTTGTTCCAGTTTTCTTTGACTATATTCTTACTTACAACAATACATGGGACGAACACTTGCATCATCTAAAAGTTGTTTTGAAAATTATGCATGATCAATATTTGTTTGCTAAGATGTCAAAATGGGAGTTTGGTTTGACATAAATTTTGTATCTTGGGAACATCATTGGTCAATATGGTGTGAAGGTGCACTGGGATAAAATAAGAGCCATTATTGAATGGCCCTGTCCCCAAAAAACGTTGAATTCAGGGGATTCATTGGGCTTTGTACGTACACTAGGAATTTGTGAAGGGATTCACCCAAATCACTTCACCTATCGATGATTTGAAAAATAAATATGATTTCCAATGGCATGAATAGGAAGAAAAAGGATTTCCAAATAATGAAAGAGGTAATAAGTAGTTGTCCCATTCTTACATTACCTGATTTTTCTAAACCGTTTGTCTTGGAGTTTGATGCATTACGGAGGGAATTGGAGTAGTCCTAAAGCAAGGAAAACACCCAATAGATTTCAAGAGTAGGAATCTACAACCACATGAGAATATCTACTCTATATATTACAAATAAATTCTAGCCATCATGCATGCTTTGACCATGTTCAGAAAATACTTGGTGGAGAACAAGTTTGTGGTCAAAACTGATCATAATAGCCTAATATAATTCATCACTCAAAAGGATATAAATGAAAGGCAACAAAAGTGGGTGATTAAGGTTAAAGAATTTTATTTTTATATTGAATACGTAAAAGGAAATAGTAATTTGGTAGTAGATTCCTTATCTAAAAGGCCCTCTATCTCTCTAATGGATGTTACAGAAGATTGGAAAGCTACATTAGAAGTAGAATATGCCAAGGATAAGTTTTATTGTGAACTTTGGATGGGAATAACCATGATGATAGGTATAATTTTTTTTATGGAATCATCTACTACAAATAAAGAATCTATTTGGTCCCTGGTTTGAGCTTGAAGCAAAAAGTTTTGAAAAGTGCTCATGATTCTCCTTTAACAAGCCACCATGGTTTCTTCAAAACATATAGAATGTTGAGAGAAATATTCTCTAGGAAGGATTTGAAGAGTGATGTTAGGAAATATTTGAATGAATTCCCAACATGTCACAAAAAAAGTAGAGCACCATCGTCGATCTAGTCTCTTGCATCCCTTTCCTATACTAGAACAAAAATGGGAAAGAATTTCCATGGATTTCATCACTAGTTTACCCAAAGTGCTTGGTAAGAATTGAATATTTGTAGTGGTAGATAGAATCAGTAAATTTTCTCATTTATTTTCTATTCCTACATACTTTACTGCTTCAAAAGTGGTTGATATATTCATTAGAGATGTTTTCAGATTGCATGGGCTTCTCAAGATCATTGTTAGTGATAGAGATAGCTTATTTTTTAGTGCATTTTAGCAAGAAATATTCAAAATGGTGGGAAAAAACTTGAATCATAGCACCAAGTATCATCCAAAAATTGATGGCCAAACAGAGAGGTTTAATAAATGACTAGAAGGATACTTGAGAAACTCTGTTATTGGGCAGGGAAAAGCATGGATCAGATGGTTGCATCTGGGTGAGTTTTGTTATAATACTACTTTTCATATGTACATTCACATGTATCCTTTCAAATAAATTTATGGTTGCGATGTATCCAATTTTATTGACAACATATTTGGTGATAGTAGAGCTTCAAAATCTAAGGACTGGATTGAAGAAAGTCAAGATATCTTGAAGGTTTTCAAAGATAACTTGTAGGTTTCCCAAAACTAACAAAACAATATGCAGATCAACATAGAGTGAAAATAATTTTCCAAGTGAACTTATGACTTGGTTTATTTGAGGTTTCATCCCTACAAACAAACCTACTTAAAAGGAAAAGGTTCAGAAAATCTCCAACCAAGGTTTTATGGTCCCTACAAAGTGGTTCAAAAAGTTGGAGAAGTGGCCTATGATTTGGAACTTCCAGAAGGAAGTAAAATCCATAATTTATTTCATGTTTCATGTCTTAAAAAGGTGATAGGGAAACATATTTCCGTTTCAGAAACATTATCTCTCTTGGATGATTAAGGACAACTCATTCTCATTCCAGAAAGAATAGTGAATATAAGGGAAATAAATTCAACATAAGAGAGCTAGTCAAGGGAAAGAATAGTACAGTTTTCAAAATAAGAAAATCAACAGTTTGTGGGTATAGTTACTAAATTTATTTTAATTTATTGGTAATTGAAGGGATTTTGTCCAAATTAAAAAACAAAATAATTAGAGAGCTAATGATATGTCTGTGAGACCCTTTGATATCCTCTAGGAACATTACATATAGCTTAATCACAGATAACCATTTACCTCCATATATGCACTTGTACATATCATACATAACAAAAACAAATCATGTATCATTATTGAACCATTGAACTAACGAGTTGATGGGAACTAATGAACTTTCATTGGGAACCAGTGATTGAGGGATACCCCTAATGAGAACCAATAAAATTTCACTGAAAAATAGTGTATGAGGCATACCCTTCTCTAAGGGCTCCAATAATAAGTTTGTATTTACTTTGGTTCACCTCCTTAAAAATTGTCCCCTAAGCTAATTTAGATGTAAACTTTCAAATTTCCTACACAATACCAATATCTCTTTCAAAATACTAACCCATACCCCTAGGGACAAGATGACCAAGTGAGGAAGAATCTTAAACAGGTATGAGAGAGTAATGGGCTCCTCCCTCTATGAAATAATTCCTAGTATGTTGACAAAACAATTCCCAAGATTAATTTAAAACCTCCCTATACTATTAGGGATTATTCAACAAATCAAATTCAAAAATCCCTTTATATACCTACAAAAAATCATAGGGTACCAACCTAGCCATCACCCAAGTAAGGACCACTAGAAGAACTAATCCCAATATTCCCTTTCAAAACAATAGTATTATTCTTTATAGAAGGAGAAATGGTATTGAACTTACTTCAAGTTGAAGTTCCTTCAAAGATAGACTTTGACAATGGTTCCACCTTCAAATCTAGTAGAGAAGAAAGACTAGAATATTCTCAAACCACAGCAGCGTCATCACCACATTATTTAGCTCAACAATGTTAGGGATTGACATATCCCCAATTTTTAAACATCCTTTCCTGTGAACTTCAACAAGACTTGTAATCACCTCCTCATTAAAGAGAAATAGAATTCAATATTAATCTATAGATGAGAGTGATTCTACAAGAACATTAGTTTGATGACAGGTTCAAATCCATTGAAGCGAACTCATTTTTTAATAATTTGAAGAAGTTGAATCTAGAGATATTGTAGGTGTTGAAGTTGGACCCTCTTTAGTAGAGTAAAAGGTGTGTTACCATGTCGATGTCAATCATCTACCTTGAATAACGATAATTAGTCAGAAAATATCTTCCAAAAAAACATTGCAGGAAAATGGAAGGTGTGGCAGGGGGTCGGGAGGGAAGGAGGATGCCAAGGAAAATTAATTTCATTCACTGTTGTAATTATTTGAAACATTATTAAAATATTATTAATACCATACTACAAGTGTCGAGGTAAAATATACAAGGTTATTATATTTAGTGATAGTGTAACCTCAAGTAATTTGGTAAGAGACATCATGGTTCAAAAGTTGATCGATGTGGCCTATTTTCCTAATATGATCAATTTTCCTAATAAGGTCCATCCCCAATGTACAAACCCTTTAACATTTGTCTTTGGGGATCATGGTCCATTGCATGGATCAAACCTATGCCACCACATATACCCTATGCAACAAATATTTGTACTATGAGTTCGATATGGTGGCCATTTCAAGGCTTCAACATAGCATGGATGGTTCTCATAGCCCTAAATTCTCCATGAATAATATCTTAATCCATGATAACCAGTATCCCTGGTTCCCATGGACGGCCTTATTGTAAACTAAAGTTATAACCCTAAAGTTATTTAGTTTATGCTCTATGCAACAAGGATGTTAGAAGCAATAGTCTCCCATTCAAACTCTATAGCAGAACTGCTAGAGATGGAAGTTGGACACGTGATCGAAAATCCACTAGAACTAAGACTAATAGAAGACCCTTTGTCGCATCCTTACATTGTAGTATTCTATATCACCTTGTAAATATGGGTCGATACCAAAAAAAAATTAGAGATTGGTTACACAAATTAATTCATTTTTTGTTTAATTTGTAAAGAATGAATACATTAAGATTTATAATATTGAAACATGAAATACTTCTAAGAATTGTTGACCTTGTATGCTTTCTAACCTCTCTTTAGCTTCATTTTTAGCTAGATATATATTATTTTTCATTGATAATTATATTAGAAGGCATTCCACAAAATATGGTAATTGAATGTTAGATTGTGAATCCTTCATACTTAAATGTAAATCACACAATATTTTCATACGAAAATGCAAATCATACAATCTTTTATATGTTGAAATGCAACTCACACATCTTGGTAAGAACATATTGTGTGAGTTGAATTTTGGATTTTGGTATGATGGATTCACAGTGTGACATCAGTAATTACCATATTGTGTGGAACGTCTTATAACAAAATTTTCAATGAAAAATAATATAGAGTCAAGTGAAAGTGAAGCTAAAGACATCTTAGCAAGCCTGGTTGGGATATCAACAAGTCGTTGTTCAGCCCAGATTTGTTATCATTTTTGGCAGTTAAAATTATGCATTTAAACACACATTTTATCATCTTTTGCATAATTTATGTCCTGCAGATCGCTATTCAACCCCATGTATGAATGAATTTAAGATTTATGCAAACGTCGGTTATTACTATCATTTTAACAATTTTATAAGTTAAAATTAGTATTATTTAGAGCGCATTTGATATATATTAATTTATAGCATTTGTTTAAAAGTTATAATCTTTGGGAAAATCTTGTAGTAGACACACATTCGGCTAAGATCTCCACAATCACTATTTTAGGTTACCATTCAGCTAAATTTGCACATGACATGTTCAACTTATTTGTTAACTTCCAACACACCAACAAACAACCAGCGCATTCATTCTAGATCTGCGTAGAGTTTACTTAGCTCATCTTCCAGCCTACTTTCCATCTCACGATCCAGCTCGTTGTCTAGTTTTTTGTCCAGATCGCTAATCAGTCTGTGCGTTGTTAATAACCAATGTCATGCATTAAATGATGAAATAGATTTGTAACCTACCTGTTGTTCATGTGCCCTTGTCCTAGCCTCAGGATCTCCATCACACTGCTTTAGATCGACGCTAAATTGATTACCACCCATGTGTTTAAAGAATCGAATGATCTCCATTCTAGAAGACCTACTGTGTACATTTCCTTTGCTTGCCACCATTTCACAGCCACGATAAAGAAGGATCCCACATGCCATATCACGATGAAAAGAACTAGACTCATGAAAGAAAAGGAATATACCCGTGCACTGGGATTTGATCAGTTAAATTCCCTTTATGATCCACTAAATTTAGAAGAGCAGTCAACCACTAAAGGGTCAACTTGTTCATCTCTGTAAACAACTATATATACCAGCCTCTACGTGAGAGCTTAGTTAGATAGAGGGAGAAGTTTTCCAGTTCATGCTTTGATTTGTTGTTCTTAAGCACAATTGTATCTCTGTTCCATATTCATTAATAGAAGTTGTATGCTTTACTGTTGATGATTGCGTTCAAGTAGAAGTTATTCAGGCATCACTCCTGATTACTGAGAGGGCCCCTCATCGACTAGAGGTTTCTTTCCTTTTCTTGGTTATTTCTTTTATCTTTTTTGTTGTAGTTAGTTTCATTTCCAGTTTGTTTTATTGTTCCAGTTGCTTCATGTAATGCATTTTATTTCCAGAGTTAAATAGCTAGATTGCGCTCATAGTTGTTTTCCATTTGCTTTCTGTCATTTCATTTCACTTCTTATTATTCATTTTTGTTCATAAGAAGATAGAACATATTGCTTTTATCAAGTTGAATAGATCTAGCTCTATGTATTTCTTTTTCTGTTATAAGTTTATGTAATTTGAATTTCAGCTTGTTTATTAATAAGTGATGATTCTTGATGTTCATATATTTGTTTAAGTTTATTTTACTGCTAAATTTGATGATTAAATAGGTTTATTTATTGTCCTTATGCATTGTATTTACATGTGCATGAATGAGCTGATCTTGGAATCATTTTAGATTAGTTATTTCTTAAATTCAGTTATTTTCTATATATAGCCCCTCATTTGGACTATGTGTTTGGACTATCATTCAAACCTTCCTTCCAGACTATCGTCCAGTCTTTCATCTGACCTTTAGTGTTCCTAGTTTGTTTTCAACCTGTTTTCAATTATGTTTCTTTGGCTTTTTTATTATGCTCTCATTGTAGTCATTAGATAATGGTTATGTTTCTTATTTGAACCTTAGAATAGATTGTTTAAAGTATTTATTAAGTCTTATCCTTAGTTTTCCTCTTTTCACGCCATGCTTTGAGTTATGTTTTGTGGTTTTGTTTCTTTTTGTTCCCAATTTTCTTCTTTAATACTGCTGTAATGTTTTGAAATTATATTGTTGGTTTGGTTTGATTTATTTCTTTGTATATGGATTTCTAGGGTTAGGTGTGTTAATTTCTAGTACACTAGTACCTTGTAAATTAATCATAGCATAGGACTTGTTTCTTTCACTATGTATTCACAGAAAATACTTATAGACTAAAGAATTAGAGAAGTCTTCTTTATTACGTTTTCTACTTGTTTATAAGTTAGACATTTTTCCTTGTATGCTTGTTCCCTTGTATAGTTAGTTTCTGAAGTTGTTTATGAAGCTCTCCATTTCTGATATTAAGAAGAAGAATAGTTAATTAATAGGTAGTTTACTTTCTTAGAGTAGTATTGTTTATATCCTTACTTTTTAGTATTTGTTTATAGAGTAGCATAGTATAGGGTGAAACTGCTCTAGCCTAATATTCTGTTTTGGTTCCAAATTGCTTTAATAATTGAATTCTTAGGTGTTAGAATAATCAACCCATAGTTACCTACCTTAGACATTAATTAAATCATTTTTGTCTTATTACCTAGTCTCCTAGATTCCACTCTATGCTAGTTGCCTTCTACATGTCTTAGAAGTCAACAATTGCTAAAACCGAGTCATGGAGCACTTGGAAAACCTCCTAGAAACCATATTTATCATGTCTACTTTATTCCAGATCCTCCAAAGTGCATATCTACTTTTTTCTGAAAAGCTGCCTCTTTTATTGAGAATTAAGGAAAAAGGAAAAGCTAGACTAGGTGTAGTTTACTTGTTTTTTTCCCACATCCTCCTCCTTCCTTTTATCCTAATAAAATCATGTGTGAGTTGTCTTTCCATCTCTCATTAGATTTCCTACTTGACTTAGCCAATTCGTGAGCATCTTGGTGGATTTGCAAACTGCTTTATGCACATATGGGTGATTTGACTAGATTTAGTAAGACTACTTTTGACCTTTTCGAATGGCATCCTTATGCATTCAAATCTCACATGTAATTATATATTGGAGCAACCTATTACTTCACAAGGTTGGCTATTGTACACTTATTCAATATAGATTAGTGTTATGCTCCAATTTCAGTCTCCTTTGATCTTAATTTTGAATGTTTGATTAGCAATTTTGTGAGTGTGATTGTTCTATCTCTTGGGTTCAATTTCCACATGGTATCAAAGCCTTTGTATATTGATTTCTCTCCTTCCATATTGCTATTGTAGGTTCGACATCTTGACTGGGAGCATATTCTGCTAACTAAAGGGCACAGTTTCTAAGCTATGGACCAATCTCAAAAG
The DNA here is from genome assembly GCA_001517045.1 of Pseudotsuga menziesii. Lineage (NCBI taxonomy): Eukaryota > Viridiplantae > Streptophyta > Pinopsida > Pinales > Pinaceae > Pseudotsuga > Pseudotsuga menziesii. The sequence continues at coordinate 36,642 of LPNX010714931.1, forward strand.
ATCATCTTGACTCCATTCAATTTCTTTGAGTGGAAAGCTGAGATGGATATATTGTTGAGAGAAAAATGTCTCTACAGGGTGACTATGGAAACTAAGGCAGATCCCAATGCACCTGTAGAGAAAATAAAATGGCACAATAGGAGGGATGAGGCCTATGGTCTTTTGTGTCTAAGCATTTCAAGGGACCTCCTCTTCCATCTTGATGGATTGACATAACCCAATGAAGTGTGGGAGAATATGATAGATATTTTTGGTAACACAGATGAGATGAGAGGACATCAAATCGAGAATGATGTGATCTCCTTAAGTCCTAGTAGCTTCGAATCCTTGCAACTCTACTGTTCCAAGTTTAAAGCCCTTGTTTTGCAACTAAAATAGTGTGGGATCGAAAAGTAGGAAGAGAAACTAGTTTTGGCCATACTCTCAAATCTTGGCCCTGACTATTTAGTGTTTTCTTCAACCTTCCATGCCACCAAGTTGACAGCTCGAGCCTGGAACATGCCTAAGCTTGTAGAGTTCATGGAATACCTCACATAGGAACAAGATAAGTTGGTGATGATGGGCACCATCAAACCTTCCAAAGACTAAGATTTGGTTGCTGGAGATTCAAGGGTGAATTAAAAAATCAAGAAAAAATCTAAAAATACACCTGAGCAAAAGATAGATAAGAACAAGTCTCAAGAGGAGCTCCAAGGATCCAAGAAGAACTTCAAGAAGAAGAAGAACAAAGGATAAATGAGCAAGTGCGCATACTGCAGTAAGGGCTATCATCCTGAGAGCTCTTGTATGAAGAAGAAAATTTACATGTTGATCCAACTCCTGGAGAAGAATAACATATACCTTCCTAATTGCTCAAAGAAGAGGGAAAGAGGATCAAATTCAGAGGATAAAGAGAGAGTACATGCCTTAGTTGCTAGCACATCAAGCTCACCTAGCTTCATCATAGAATCTAGAGATTATAGACATATGGTTTCGACAAAAGAGGCATTCTCCTCTCTTGACATGTCGAAAGGTCCACCAATAGTTTTGGGAGATGACTCTCTCACTCACAGTTTGGGGAAAGGAAGGATTGTTCCTAACCATGGTAAGTCCAATAATGTGTTGTATGTTCCAGGTCTTGCCTCTAATCTCTTGTCAGTGTATCAGATGACTCACAATGGGTCTCCAAAGAAGGTCATCTTCTCCCCTGATGCTGTTGAAATCACTGAGATTTTGAATGGTAAGGTCATAGAAAAAGGTGTTGTTGATCACACTTCGAAGGTATACATGTTTTCCCATTTTATACCCTACTCAAACCCCTCTGCTCTTCTAATTCATGCTAATGAGGCAAGCAATATTTGGCATGAAATATTTGGGCATCTTAAGTACAAGTATCTTTCTGATTTGAGTGAAAAAGATATGGTCATAGGGTTACCAAAGATCCAGTTTTCCAAGGGAGTCTATCAAGGTTGTATCCTAGGAAAACACCCAAAGCACAAACTTGAGAGAGCTAGTCATGAGAGAACCTCTACACCTCTTGAGTTGATTCAAAGTGACATTGCTGGTCCATTTCCTCATATGTCCATGAGTCAAGACAAATATACATTGACCTTCATAGATGAATTTTCCAGGTATTGTTTGGTTTACTTCCTAAATCACAAATCTAAAGTTTTTGACCTCTTAAAAGTTTTTAAAGCCTTGGTTGAAAATCAATCTGGGAGGAAACTCAAGATCCTCATATCTGACAATGGTGGTGATTATGTCAAGTCTGAGTTCATTTGGTATTGTAAATATCTAGGTATTCAGATGTATCATTCGATCCCTTACACGTCACAGCAAAATGGTGTTGCTGAGAGAAAGAACAGGTCACTTAAGGAGATGGCAACCTGCATGATGGAGGCTAAGACTTTGCCACCAAATTTTTGGGCCGAGGCTATAAAATGTGCATCCTACATCCAGAATAGGGTTCCTCATAAATATCTTTATGGTATCCCTCCTTTCAAATCTTGGAGTGGGCACAAGCCAAATGTGACCCATTTCAGGATTTTTGGCTCAAAGGCTTGGGCTAGAATTCAAACTGAAAAGAGAAAGGATTTGCAGCCCCAAAGCCAAAAGTGCCTATTTGTTGGGTATTCTAAATATTCAAAAGGGTGCAAGCTGATAAACTTGAGCACTAACAAATATTTCATTGAAAGAAGTGTTCAGTTCCAAGAAGAGCCTTTAGTAGCAGTTGAAATTGGAGAGTCCTCTTCACCACCAGATTTATTGATTGTAAGTGGAGAGACTAATGAGTTTGTTGATTCTGATATGTCTGATAATGATGATTTTATTTCAGATATTGACAGTCCTACAAGACCAAAATGGGAAGCAAATACCATTCATGCAGCTAGGGAACTAGCTAGAAATCCTAGTGACACTAGGAGGACTAGATCTCACTTTGAGAATGCCCTTTGTATGAAAGATCCTTTATTTGATAAGAAGTGATATATTATGGTTGAATCAGATCCATATACATATGAATATGCAGCACATTATCCAATATGGAAAACAGCCATGAAAGCAGAATTCAGCTCACTCCAGAAGAACAACACTTTTTGAACTGGTTGATCTTCCCCCGGGGAGGAAGCTAGTTCAATGTAAGTGGGTTTTCAAGACTAAGTTTGATGCTGATTCTTCACCTTTGAAATATAAGGAAATATTGGTAGCCAAGGGATACTCACAAGTACATGGTATTGAATACAATGAAACCTTTGCACCAGTGGCAAAGATGGACTCCATAAGGCTAGCTTTAGCCATTGCAGCTTCGAAGTAGTGGGAGGTACATCACATGGATGTGAAGTGTGATTTCCAAAATGGAGATCTCACTGAAGATATTTACATGCAGAAACCTGAAGGGTTTTTTTCTAATCCATCTTTAGTGTGCATGTTAAAGAAATCGTTGTATGGGCTCAACCAAGCCCCCAGGGCTTGGTATGCCAAGATTAATGGTTTCTGTTGTCATTGAGTTTTTTTTTATGCAAGTCTGATCCTAATGTCTATTTGAAGCTTATTCATGTTTCTTTGATGATTATTGTCTTGTATGTGGATGACCTTATGATTACGGGAAGTTCAAAGAAAGAGATTGCCTCCTTGAAGGATGCAATGAACCATGCTTTTTCTATGACAGATTTGGGATTGTTGAGCCAATTTTGGGGTCTCAAAATTGCTCAATCCCAACATGGAATAAAAGTACATCAGTACAATTATGCCTTATATTTTCTAAACATGTTCAACATGAAATATTGCAAGCCAAGCAAGACTCCCTTCCTTTCAGGAGTTAAGCTTGAAGAAGCAAGTTCTTCTCCTATGGTAAATAATACATTGTATAGGTAGTTGATTGGATGTTTGCTTTATCTTACACACACTCGACCTGATATATCTTATGAAGTTAGCATGGCTTCAAGATACATGGATCAGCCTCATGAGATCCACTGGAGAGTAGCCAAAAGGATCCTTAACTTTGTTCAAGGAACAAGAACTCATGGGATCTTCTACAAAGCAAAATCTGATCTTGACTTGATTGGGTTTACTGACAGTGATTAGGAAGGTGACAACATAGATCGAAAGTCAACATCAGGATATGTGTTCATGCTTGCAGAAGGACCAGTCATCTGGTCAAGCAATAATCAGAGTGCCATAGCACTCTCATCTACAGAAGCAGAGTATAGAGGAGTTGTAAATGCAACAACTAAATGTTTGTGGTTGCAGGGAATACTTGGAGAATGTGGCTTCGAATCAAAGTTTTCAACTATTATCTACTATGATAATCAAAGCACCATTCAAATATGCAATGATCTAGTTCAGAGAAAGCAAACCAAGCACATTGAGATCCACATGCACTACATCAGACAGCTTGTGCATGATGGCACCATTCATCTACTCTTCTGTGCATCTTCAGAACAAGTAGCAGACATCTTCACCAAAGTTTTTTGTGAGAAGACATTCAGCAATTTCAATCACTACTAGGGGTTTCTGATCATGCTGTGAAGCATGATTGATGACAAGATTTCCAAATTTTGTTTTTCCTATCCATGTTTAAGGGAGGATTTTCCCATTGGGTTCTTGCCTCTTTCCTTGGTTGTATGGACAAATAGTATGTAAAGGGTGACTAAGCCTTGTTGCTAGGCCCTATAGTTTTCTTATATTTACTCATAAATGCAGGCTTAAGGGGGGGTGTTATAATAATCAACCCATAGTGACCTACCTTAGACATTAATTAAATCATTTTTGTCTTATTATCTAGTCTCCTAGATTCCACTCTATGCTAGTTTCCCTCTACATGTCTTAGAATTCAACACTTGATAAAAATGAGTCATGGAGCACTTGGGAAACCTCTTGGAAACCATATTTAGCATGTCTACTTTATTCCAGATCCTCCAAAGTGCGTATTTTCTTTTTCTAAAAAGCTGTATGTTTTATTGAGAATTAAGGCAAAAGGAAAAGCTAGACTAGGTGTAGTTGACTTGTTTTTTTCCCCTGTCATCCTCCCTCCTTTTCTCCTAATAAAAGAATGTATGAGTTGTATTTCCATCCCTCATTATCTTTCCTACTTGAATTATCCAATTCATGAGCATCTTGGTGGATTTGGAAACTACTTTATGCACCTATGGGGGATTTGACTAGATTTAGTAAGCCTACTTTTTGACCTTTTCGAATGACATCCTTATGCATTCGAATCTCTCATGTAATTATATATTGCAGAAACCTATTACTTCACAAGGTTGGCTATTGTACACTTATTCAATATAGATTAGTGTTATGCTCCAATTTCAGTCTCCTTTGATGTTAATTTTGCATGTTTGATTAGCAATTTTGTGAGTGTAATTGTTCTATCTCTTGGGTTCAATTTCCACATTAGGAGTTTGACTCAGTTTTTCATTTTGAAATATCTTTTGATATTTTGTTTGTTAAATTATTTCTACAATTCCCTAGGAACCCCTCTACCTTCACATATATTTCGTAGCAACTGTAGGCCTACCAACCCCAGTCGATAATTAAATATTAGGTGTATTAATCAAGACGATAGAACACACCCAACATTTTGGTGCCATTTCTAGGAAGTTGTTCTGTAAGGTAGAAAAATAGAATTGGCTTATGAATTTTAGTGATAGATTGGTGGCAGGGGAGCGGTAAGATGAGAGGTAAGAACTTATGCATCTGTTATAACAGGCGCCCCCAAACCCAGTAGCAGTAGGAGTGGTCTAGGTTTTTCGTTAGCTTGGTTTTTTATATGAACAGACCTAGAGATTTTAAACATAGATACATTAAAATTAGTTCTCCCAAACCCATTTCTTTTCAGTATTTTGTTTCTTTCTTTTATAAAAAAGAATTAGTATGAGTTTGTTTATTTTATATAAGTTTGGGACTCATCTTACAATTAAATCACTTAGTGGTGTTGTAAGCACCACCCACCCTGCTAACAAAACCGACAGGAACACTTGAAAGAGGAACCCCAATATAATACATGAGTAACTACCTATGTTGTGGGAAGATATGGTAGGAGAGAAATATTAATAAGTTGTTCCCTTTGAATTCCCTATTAGAGATCCAGGAGGAGTGGCACAAATACAGTACGTTCCCCCATCTATTTTACCAAACTTTCATGGACTAGAGAATGAAGACCCTGATGAATTTTTATTTCAATTGGAAATACTTTGTAGAGGATATGATATTAAAAATATGAAAATTTTTCCTCTTACGTTGAAAGGAGCATCCCTCTGATGGTTCATGAGCTTAGGTGGGAACTGCATTCAAACCTGGGAAGATATGAAACATATGTTTTTGAAAAGATACCAAGATTATTGCAAGGTCAACAGGGACATATTTGAAATAACCGAGGGAGAAGAAGAAATTTTGGAAAACTATGTCGAATGCTTTCAATACAACCTTCAAAGATCAAAACTAATACAGTTGGGGAAAGGTACCTTGAAAAGAATTTTACTTAGAGGAATAAAAAATGAATATCTAGAAATTTTAAGTCTTATGGTAACAGGTGATGTATTTTAGTTATCACATGATGATGTCTGTGAAATATGTAGAAGATATTCAAGAGGAAAATTCAAGATTGGTAAGAATATACCATCCTCTCAATTGTTGCAGCCTCATCTTAACCCCTATCAACCTTGTTCACAAAGATTTTCTGTCCCATATTATGATCATAGGTATACTCCCTCTTATGATGCAACACTCCTGTTCCTCCACACTCTCAACAAGATTTTCAACAATATCCTATTTACCCAGCAGGATCAACCACACAAGTTAGTTAATTGCACTTGCCACAATTAACTTCTCATAAACCCCCTCTATGCCCTACGCACATTCCTGTTCAATCCATTCCACATTATCACAGTAATAAAGCAGTACAATATGCTTACAGTGTTGAACTGCCACATTTATCCACCTTACCTACCTCACTACTAGAAATTGATATGATATCTGGAGAGGTTATAGATCAAGGAGTTGTAGAAACTGTGGAAGAAAATGAAGTTTCTACGTGGCCTCTTCCAGAAGAAGACAAGATCAACCTGGAATGCATCTCATTTGATGAGGGATAGACATTAGAACCATCATCAAACTCAGATTCTTTATGCATCCTAGAGTTTGATGGAAGACCTCGTGACATAGCAAATGAAAAGAGAACCTAGAATACATAAGTCACATTGAAATATGGTTCCAAGAGGTAACCAAGACACGGTACAATCCTCTCCTTCGATGCTTATTGCTGCTAAATCAAACAGGTTGGTTGGTTCTTCGTATCTAGGTAATCAATGCAATAATTTTCCCGTATGTGGATAAAATGTATTTTTTTAATTTTTCTTTGAACTTGGTTACATTGGAAGAATTCATATACTTTAATTGTTTTCTTTCTTTCTGAGTAGAATAGGATATTATGTAAATATATTTTTGTTTCTTTAGAATAAATAAGAGTCATTTCTAATAAATTGTTTGCAGGAGACTCTTTTTCTTTTTCATGAATAAATATGAATCATCTAACAAGCGGTTTTCCAGTATGATTACAAGAATTTTATCTATAAGCAGCTCATGGAGTAGTATTTGAAAAATGAAAGCATGCTCAAACATTCATAAGGTATCTTAACCTTTCTTGGGGTACTTTCGAAAAATGCAGCTTATAGTGAAAATTAAAAACACTTCCTTGTATATCATTCTTAACCATTTCTTTTATGATTCGGATAGTTTTGGTATTTTGATTCGGACATGTATATTTCTGATTTGCTATTTTGGACAGTTGCTTAACAGACCTTCTTTCATTATCATATTTTCCACAATCTCATCTTACACCTATGGATTACTAGTTCATCCTATACTTGTTATCAAAACTTGTCTCTCAAATATTTTGGGTGATAACTCGAGGGTAAGTGAATTTTTGTCTATGGGGAACATTACTTATCTTTTATGAAGTAGAGGTGTAGGGTCAAAGAACATCTTTAAGTTATTCTCTTTTGACATGCTCTATGGTTAAGGCCATTATGAAATTACTTATAAGTTTATTTTACAAAATTGAATTATGTGTTTAGTAGGGCTTAACATGCTCTAGTACCAATCTGCTTCCATATACTTAATATCATTATACAAGGCAAACTCGTCGGGGTACCGAACAGGCCTGCTAGCAGCAGGTCAATGCTACGTAAAAACTTAAAACTAGGAAGATCGAAAAATGCAAGTAAGCCCGTCGGGGTATTAAACAACGGGGCTATGCTTGCATGGTACCAAGGTAAACCCGTCGGGGTACTGAAGAGGCCTGCTGGCAGCGGGGTAATACCGGGTAAACACGATCTGGTTAATGCACTACTATGCACATAGTTCGTAGAATATTTATAATATAAAGAATTTTTTTCAGAATTTATGAATAAACATGTCACGGCCATTTGTTATGATGAGAATATTTGTAAGTTGGGCTTGGCCCCAGCCATCTAATTCAACAATTATCTACGATGTCATTATCTTATAAATGGGACCCATAGTTGTAAATATTACACACTCCGAGGTAAACTTAATATAATTTGTGATGACAAGATACCTTTAAAAAAAGGCATGGATGACTAACTTTTCCTATCGCATGCTTTCAGTTATATTATCAACATTCAAGTGGTCTTTCTAAGTAATGTTATATTTTTCATGAATATACATATCTGAATCATTTCCATTTACTAGTTAGTTTTTCTTTTTACAAAATAATAAAACAACATGATAGCACTCTTTTTATGTGGAACAATCAAATCTTCTTTCTCATGGCTTGAGGACATGCCATACCTTTGGTTTGGGGGAGGATTAGGAAAAATTTGTCTATATTTATTTTCATTATTTATGACAGATTTATTTATCTCTAACAAATGATGAGTATTTTTTAGGATAAATTAGCAATGGAACTTGGTTATAGCATGAAGCATATTTTTTTTTCCTTACAGAAAATCAATATGGAAGACTATATGAAGGATCAAAGGATGATCCAAATGAAATACCACATGAGGATCTCAATAAAACTTGGTGATATTATAGCACTTATGATTAAAATTTGCTAACCAAATTTTGTTTTTGTCAAATAGTTTTTAGTTCCATTGTAATGTTTTGACCTTAAATGTTTTTTTAGTTATCATTTCAGTATTAGTAACCCTATCCTTCTACCCAATCATGCATGTAATGACCGATTTTCTTGTTGATCAATCTAATTATAAATGCAATTTATACCTTTCATGTCATACATTCAACCTGTGCAAAATTTTACTTTGGACATGGTTGAACTAATTATAAACCTTATGAACTCACTTATTTATGCATATGCCCGTTGCTAGCTCACGTCTCAAAGTTCTTTATGACAATGTGATCTTTTATCTTTTTCTTTGCTTAGTGGGACCTGACATTTCTCCGGTTTGGGGGAATGTTGAGCCCATATTTGTTATCATTTTTGGTAGTTAAAATTATGCATTTAAACACATATTTTATCATCTTTTGCATAATTTATGTCCTACAGATCACTATTCAGCCCTAGGTATGAATGAATTTAAGGTTTATGCAAACATTGGTTATTATTATCATTTTCACGATTTTAAGTTAAAATTGGTATTATTGAGAGCGCATTTGATATATATTAATTTATATGCATTTGTTTACATATTATAATCTTTGGGAAAATCTTGCAGCAGACACACATTCAGCTAAGATCTGCGCAATCACTGTTTCATCTTACCATTCAGCTCAATTTGCACATGCCATGTTCAACTTATTTGTTAACTTCCACCACACCAAAAAACAACCAGTGCATTTGTTCTATATTTGCATAGAGCTTATTTAGCTCGTTTTCTAGCCTACTGTCCAACTCATGATATAGCTTGTTGTCCCGTTTTCTATCTAGATCACTAATTAGTCTGCGCACTGTTAATAACCAATCTCATGCATTAAATAATGGAACAGATTTGTAACCTACTTGTTGTCCACGCGCCCTCGTCCCAGCCTCAAGATTTCCTTCACAATGCTTTCGATCGATGCTAAACTAATTACCACCCACGCGTTTAAAGAATGGAACGATATCCATTCTAGAAGAACTACCATGTACATTTCCTGTGCTCTCCACCACTCCACAGCCACGATAAAGAAGGATCCCACATGCCATATCACGATGAAAAGAACCAGAATCCTGAAAGAGAAGGAAGATACCTGTGGGATGGGATTTGATTAGTTAAATGTCCTTTATAATCGACTAAATTTAGAAGAGCATTCGACCACTAAAGGGTTGACTTGCTCATCTCTGTAAACAACTATATATACCAGCCTCTACGTGAGAGCTTAGTTAGAGAGAGGGAGAATTTTTCCAGTTCATGCTTTGATTTGTTGTTCTTAAGCACAGTGTATCTCTATTCCATCTTCATTAATAGAAGTTGTATGCTTTGCTATTGATGATTGCGTTCAAGTAGAAGTTAGCCAGGCATCACCCCTGATTGCTGAGAGGGCCCCTCATCAACCAGAGGTTTCTTTCCTTTTCTTGTTTATTTCTTTTATTTTTTCTGTTGTAGTTAGTTTCATTTCCAATTTGTTTTGTTGTTCTAGTTGCTTCCTGTAATGCATTTTATTTCTAGAGTTGAATAGCTAGATTGCGCTCATAGTTGTTTTCCATTTGCTTTCTGTCATTTCATTTCACTTCTTATTATTCATTTTTGTTCATAAGAAGATAGAACATATTGCTTTTATTAAGTTGAATAGATCCAGCTCTTTTTATTTCTTTTTCTGTTATAAGTTTATGTAATTTGAATTTCAGCATGTTTATTAATAAGTGATGATTCTTGATGTTCATGTATTTGTTTATGTTTATTTTACTGCTAAATTTGATGATTATTTACTATCCTTATGCATCATATTTACATTTGCATCAATCAGCTGATCTTGGAATCATTTTAGAATAGTTATTTCTTAAATTTAGTTATTTTCTGTATATAGCCTCTCATTTGGACTGTGTGTTGGGACTATCATTCAGACCTTCCTTCCAGACTATTGTCCAGCCTTTCATCTGACCTTTAGCATTCCTAATTTGTTTTCAGCCTGTTTTCTATTTTGTTTCTTTGGATTTTTTATTATGCTCTCATTGTAGTCATTAGATAATGGTAATGTTTCTTATTTGAACCTTACGTTAGATTGTTTAAAGTGTTTATTAAGTCTTATCCATAGTTTTCCTCTTTTCACCCAATGCTTTGAGTTATGCTTTGTGGTTTTGTTTCTTTTGGTTTCCAATTTTCTTCTTTAATACTGCTGTAATGTTTTGAAATTATATTGTTGGTTTGGTTTGATTTATTTCTTTGTATATGGATTTCTAGGGTTAGGTGTGTTAATTGCTAGTACACTATTACCTTGTAAATTAATCATAGCATAGGACTTGTTTCTTTCACTATGTATTCATAGAAAATACTTGTAGACTAAAGAATTAGAGGAATCTTCTTTAATTAAGTATTCTTTATTAAGTTTTCTACTTGTTTATAAGTTAGACATTTTTCCTTGTATGCTTGTTCCCTTGTATAGTTAGTTTCTGAAGTTGTTTATGAAGCTCTCCAATTCTAAGATTAAGAAGAAGAATAGTTAATTAATAGGTAGTTTACTTTCTTAGAGTAGTATTGTTTATATCCTTACTTTTCAGTATTTTTTTATGGAGTAGCATACTATAGGGTGACACTGCTCTAGCCTAATATTCTGTTTTGGTTCCAAATTACTTTAATAATTGAATTGTTAGGAGTTTGACTCAGTTTTTCATTTTGAAAGATATTTCGATCTTTTGTTTGTTAAAGTATTTCTACAACGCCCTAGGAACCCCTCTACCTTCGCATATATTTTGTAGAAACTCTAAGCCTACCAACCCCGGTCGATAATTAAATATTAGGTGTACTAATCAAGACAATAGAACACACCCAACAGTCGCATTGAATCTTCTCAAAATTATTATGTGTTGCAATATTAGAAATTTTTATACTACATTCATTATTTACAAGTTAAAAAAAAATTGAATTCACAACACAAATATTTACTTTGTTGATGGTTCCAACCCATATTTCCATGGTGAGATATAACCCATATAGTTCAAGGCTGCAACAAAAGGTCACTTATTATCCTTAGTGTTAGTGGAGGCTCGGTCACGTGTTCAACTTCCATCTCTAGCAAGTCTTCTATAGAGTCTAAATGGGAGACTGTTGCTTCTCACTCCAACTTTGATGAACCATTGTGTGATGGATTTTCAATTATAAATTCTCTATGTTATTCAATTATATTAGTATTTTTATTCTTTAATTGAATTATAATTTTTCTGAAATAAACCTAATATCCCACTAAGCCTAATAACCCATTAATCATTGTTGACCTTATTTGTGATGCTTGACTTAGAAACCTAATCCTTAACACCTCTAAGCCATAACCCTAGATAAAATATTGATGTAGGGATTAATATAAAAATCCTCATTGTCATCATCATTACCATTGTCACCATGTTGTCTCCATCATAATCAACATCAATGTTATTATTTTGATCTCCATCTCCACTTTATTAATCATCGTTGCCATCATCAATAACAACATCATCATTTTCATCATCATTTTTAATATCATCACCATGACCATGACCATCATCATCATTATCATTGGCATCATCATCATCATCGCCATCACCATCTCAATCATCATCATCATCATAATAATTAGGGGGTGATTAGGGTTGGGGGGTTAGGTATTTAGAGGTGTAGGAGTTATAGAACTTCTCATCATCATACCACTTAGTAACATGGTCACATACACCTAGGACAAACTTTCATTTGTTTTATACTTATGTCATATGGTCCAAACCTTGGTTATGTTGGTCTAGCAAGGTATTTGTGTGTTTTGAACTCATAAATGCACCTAAGTGCTCTCATTTGACCATTATGGAGACACATGTTCCCTCATTTATGAATTCTCAGTCCTTGATACGCTCTCCATTCCTTAAAATCGGGAACTGGTTGACTAGAGGCTCCCATGCATGGTATTTGGGTGTTTTTGGCCCTTTTGGATCATTTATTGCTGCCTAGAGCCACTCCCACACACCCATGCACTCTGTTATGCCTAGCCTACCCTCATTTATGTCATATAATTCTTAGAAAATGTTCACATGACCATTCGTGACTATCTGAGGTGGTTTGGGAGCTCATTGGTCTGCATAGGAGGGTCTGAGGTCCAATCTAATCCTACCACATGTATGCATCTAATTTTCCTCCAAAGGGTAATGATTTTCTCCTATTGTATTATAAACATGTTCCATACATATTTACATGTTGGGAAGTCATAATAAACTCTGTTATTGACACCGTTTCTATGTGTTAATTTCACTCTATTCACTGCTTTTCTACATAATTTGTGAATATCTTGAGTTGTGAGGATTCCATTATCTCCTAGATATTGTTGTGAATCATATTTTCACATGGTATCAGATCTATTTGGAGCTGCAAATCTAATTCGTAGAGTTTGATTTTTTGTGAAGGGTCTCCTCTAGAAAAATTCGAGTGCAGTGCATTGCAGGTAGTTCCAGTGTCTTTGTCACTCAATGTGCAAGAAGAAATGGAGAAGTGTCACGCCTTTTTTAACCCATTTATTTATTTTGAATGGAAGGTTGAAATGGTGATCCAAATGAGGTTGAAATGCCTCTACAAAGTAACCATGGGGACTGAGACCGAGTCCAACTATGCTATGGAAAAATCAAAGTAATTCAACAACTATTGGATGAGGAATTCTGGATGCTTTGTATCAATATTTTGAGGGACCTTATCTTCCATGTAGACAGTCTTACCACACCCAATGAATTCTCTCTCAAGTTCGAGTCATTGTTTGGGAATACTGATGAGATGATAGGACACCAACTCAAAAATGAGTTGATCTAATTGAGCCCAACTCACTTTGCGACAATCTAGGATTTCTTCACAAAGTTCAAATCGTTGGTGCTCCAACTAAAATAGTGTGCCATTGAGAAGATATAGGAGCAGCTGATATTATCCATTCTTTGAAAGCCAGGCCCTAAGTATTCATTTCACATTCCACTGAGTAAAGATCACAGTTTGAAATTGGAGAATGCCTCCACTAGAAGACTCCATGGAGTCTTTGACTCAGGAACAAGACAATTTGGTCCAAATGGGTACCATCAAATCCACCAAGGATCAATACCTTTCTGTAGGTGTTTCGAATCAATCCAAAGGCAAGAAGAAATCGAAGGATTCAAAGTAGTAGGAGAATCCCAAATCTTCATGTGGGGGTTTGAATCCTAGCAAGGAGAAAGAGAATAAGAAGCAAGAGAAGACATAATGTACTTATTGTCACAAATTTTGGAATCGATAGAGTGCATGCATGAATAAAATCATTTACATTATGGTGCATCTTCTTGAGAAGAACAACATTACTCTGCTAGAAGGCACAAGGAAGAAAGAGGGAGGTTCAAGCTCAACGAACAAGTAAATATGCATGCTTTAGTTGTTGGATATTCAGGTTCTTCTTCCTTCGTCATAGATGCAGGTGCCTCAAGGCACATGGATTCTATGCAATATTCCTTCTCGGCCCTACATCCTTATAGTGTTCCATCCATCCTCATGGGTGATGACTCTAAGATCCCAGCCAAAGGACTTGGCATGATCGATCTAGACAATGGGTACTTCAATAATGTGTTGTTTACGCCCGATTTTACAACGAACATACTCTATGTCTATCAAATGACACACACAGGCCCCAACCAAGAGAGTAACATTTACTCAAAATGGTGTGGATATCTCATAAATCTCTACAAGCCAAGTTGTTGAAGTTGGTTTTGTTGACCATGATTTGAGAATGTACAAATTCTGTCACTTCCTTCCTTGCATTGTAGGATGCTATCTCACCTTGGAAATATGGGCCGAGATCATCAACAAAGTAGAGATTGGTTACACAAATTAATTCATTTTTTGTTCAATTTGTAAAGAATGAATACATTAAGATTTATAATATTGAAACATGAAATAATTCTAAGAATATTCAATGCCAAAATTTGTTGACCATGGATCCTTTCTAAACTCTCTTTAGCTTCACTTTTAGCTAGATCGATATTATTTTTCATTGATAATTATATTAGAAGGAATTCCACAAAATATGGTAATTGAATGTCACATTGTGAATCCTTCATACTTAAATGCAAATCACACAATATATTCATACCAAAATGCAAATCATACAATCTTTTATGTGTTGAAATGCAACTCACGCATCTTGGTAGGAACAGATTGTGTGAGTTGTATTTTGGATTTTGGTATGAGGGATTCATAGTGTGACATCAGTAATTACCATATTGTGTGGAACATCCTATAACATAAATTTCAGTGAAAAGTAATATAGAGTCAAGTGAAAGTGAAGCTAAAGAGATATTAGCAATCCTCGATGGGATATCAACAAGTCGCACTGAATCTTCTCAAAACTATTATGTGTTTCAATATTAGAAATTTTTATTCTACATTCATTCTTTATAAATTAAATAAAATTTGAATTCACAACATAAATCTTTACTTTGTTGATGTTTCCAACCCATATTTCCATGGTGAGATATCACCATATAGTTCACGGATGCAACAAAAGGTCACATATTATCCTTAGTGTTAGTGGAGGCTCGGTCACGTGTTCAACTTCCATCTCTAGCAAGTCTTCTATAGAGTCCAAATGGGAAACTGTTCCTTCTCACTCCAACTTTGATGAACCATTGTGTGATGGATTTTCAATTATAAATTCTTTACGTTATTCAATTATATTAGATTCTTAGAAACTGAACCCATTAGATTCTTTAGTGTAGCCCCACATTTGGGGCATTATGGTTCTAGCATGGTTATTAGAGTAAGTGGAAAGCATATGTATCTTAAGTGGATGATATGTGGTGAAGGTACTAGTAGAAGAGACGATCTCATGTCACTTTGGGGTGTGCTTCTATTTTCTTTCTATAAAGGTTTTTTTTTTTGGGTCTCTTCAAGTGGAAGGAAACTCTAGAGTGGTTATTGATTGGGAAGTGAGGAAATCAAACCTATAGGTGGCTAATTTCACACACTTGATGTACATGATTATGGATCTACATGTAAAGTTGAATCATTTAAATTCCATGCATATGTTTAGGTAGTTCAATTATGAAGTTGATACTTTGTCCAAAAAATCTATTGGACTAATGGAGGGCCAACTTTTC
>LPNX010714936.1:0-25656 GCA_001517045.1 Pseudotsuga menziesii
CAAAATAGTGCATACCCTCTTCGACAGAACACAAAAAATTTATATTCTTCTAAGAAATTGTCCAACCCCAAAATTCCCAACCCATTACATAATTATAGACTGTGTTTGGTCATTTTCCAACCCGCACCCACTACCCTATCCCATAAATGTGACTATACAAATTCCTAACCACTTAATCAACCTTTCGGCTGGACTTTGTTAGAATAGTTTTCTTTCCTTTATCCTCAGCTGAAACTTCAGAGATGGTGACTTTTCCTAACCACTCTATCACAAATCCATTCACACTCCGACCGCTTCATCAATTTGGTACCCAAAATATCCCAAACTTTACCTAGGGCCAACAAGCCCCCAACACTCACATGTGGCTCATCCCTAGCAACTTTACACTTAAGATAGTGGCATGTTGAGCTTTGACTGAAAGTCTTGGTAGACTTTGTTTACCTCTTCAACCCATGTCTACACATTTTCCTTCAATTTTCGTACTTCCTCAATAACCTTAGGATTGATGTGCTCTAAACTGCGCACCAAGGAATCTATGAGATCTTGCTTAATCTCCAAATGGTCTGGTCCAATGGCCTTAGAGACCTGCTTGACTTTAGTTTGCATCTCTTCGACTTGCTCTGTCTTTTTCTTTTGTTGCACCCTTAGCTTGTTAATTTGTTGTTGCAATTCTTTATTTTTGGTAGCCTTTCTCATCCTCTCAATTGGTGGCAGAGTTTTGAGCGAACTTCACAAATTATCCATACTCTCTTGAGTTGTGCCAATTTTGGTTGTAATGCATTGCATCTTTGCATCCTCCAACAAGGCTCCCCACAATTGAGAAACCTCCTCATAGACTTTCGCACAATATGCCTGGCCTTGCTTAATTTCTTGGGAAACCTGCTAAGCTTCCTTTTGTTAATGTTTAGACACTTTAGGAGGTGTGCTAGGAACTAACTCAGCTCCCAGCTCTTCAATTTTCAGACATAATTCGGTGAGGACTTCCCCAAGTTGTAATATTTTGGCCTCAGGTGTTACGAAGAAAACTTCCTATGGCTT
Organism: Pseudotsuga menziesii; assembly: GCA_001517045.1. Classification (NCBI taxonomy): domain Eukaryota; kingdom Viridiplantae; phylum Streptophyta; class Pinopsida; order Pinales; family Pinaceae; genus Pseudotsuga; species Pseudotsuga menziesii. The sequence continues at coordinate 1,039 of LPNX010714936.1, forward strand.
GGGGTGTACCACAACAGACAGAGAAACCGCAGAAATCAATCCCTTCCCCATATGCAAGAGAAATACGACGTCTAACACTAAAGGATCTCGAAACATACCTTATTCCAGACGATTGTAGTAGATCCTCGTTGAGCTTTTTCCAATTCCGCTTGCGTTTGCAATTCACTTCTCAACAACAGCAAACAAGGAAAGCATGCTATATCATATAGTGTTAGGCCTACTCTAGAATATATAATCAATGATACATAAGCAATTAAACACATACATGGATTCAATATTCATTTAAATGCACACCATTGGACATGAAAAGATATTTATATTAAATAAATCAGAGATTACACAAATGACAACCTCTATCGGGACGTCTGCAAACCGGAGAAACTGAGTCCTCCACCTGGGCCTCCACCACCTCAATCCTCCATCTCTCGATAGCAAGCTCACAAGAAAAGGCAAGCTTGGGAAGAACACAAAGTGCTCCAAGGGACAAAGGGATGTAGGACTCAAGTATAAGCAAGCTACGACAACAATGGACTATAGTTTTCTTGCTCTTCAATTCCTCTTCTTTAATGTATCCAAAGGGTTCCTTATATAGTGCTTCAATGGGGTAATGGAAGGTCAAATCCGAGTGATCTCGAAGCATATGGAAGGCCAAGAGACAAGTGACTCAGATCCACATCAAGGAAAACTCCAAAAACATTTGGCCTTTTGCACACATCCCGATGTACGCGGGTTTAGGGGTAATATCCGTGTATATACGCGGGAAAGGGATTAAAAGTCACATACAACAAATCATGACTGTTTTTAGTGATGATCTTGGAAACATCAAAGGTATAAAAATAGTCCATGGGGTCCAAAGAGTCTGCAGAGGGACAGGGAAGGCCATAAAAGTGTGATCAACCATGTGTGGTAAAATCAGTTATAACAGATGCCCCCTAATGTGTGAGGTCAGAGGGGTAACATGATGGACGAAATACATTATAAATCCATCCCAGAAGTGGAGTGATGAATAACTAGGTGGAAGAACTAGCCATCCAACAGTATAATACAATAATCAAACTCTGCACATGACTGCAAATACATATAGAAGTCCCGGATACATAAGAGTACAATGGCTATGAATAGGCATGATATACGAACTGTGACATGTGTGCTCATCGCCACGTACAATATACAATATATCAGAATCTTCATGATGAATATATACAAAGGACCAAGATCTCCATGAAAGTTGAAGATATACCATGGATCAAGATCTCCATAATGGCTGAAGATATCTGACATACACTAGAATCAAGTCATGAGAGCTGAAATCTCATGAACACTGGCACGATCAAGGAGGTAGCATATAAGAAATGCCACCAATATGAAAATTATTCTACACAAATGGCTACGAGTACATGCCCTACTATGTGAATAGAGGTGTTGAGGTCGAACATAGTAGTCCATCATCTGATTACCGGTCATTGATGTATACCGTTAACAGACGCGAGATCACCCACTGATAATGAAAATGGGAATCAAGGTACTAGAGTGCAATCTAACAAGTGTGAATAAATGTGTTGAGGTCGAACACTTGGAAGAATCCATCGATCAAGGGACATTGATGTATTCCCAAAACTGTCGATGGTGAGAGAACCTACCACTGATGACTGTAAGTCTCAAGGCACTCAAATGACTCTAGACTCCTATCCCAGAATAAATGATTTGAAGTCGATGGGATGGAATCTGCTGGAAGGAGGGCATTAAGGCATCCCCCATCAACCAACATGAGGTACTCAGCAACACTGTATAACGTGGACGGACTCGCACAAGATGTGCACGAACCAGTAATAGTACCAGGAATGCCCAACATGCAAAGTCAAGAAAACTGAGGAATGGCCGACTCAGGCTTCAACTTCCTTCAAACAAGAGCATAAAGGTGAATGGTGTCTGAATGTAGGCAGCATGGACTCATTATACAAAACTGGAACATCTTTGGGACGCATGAGGCATCGACAGAGGCTCCATAGGGATTGGAAGCTTAACCAGTCGGTGGAGGTAAATTCAGAGATACGAGTACAGCTCCTAAAGTAAAACTACTAACCCAACCAATGGATGTGGTATATAGTGCTCTGTTTGAAGGTGACACGACTCGACTGCTGCCAAAGATAACATATTTTCCTATCCGCCTTTTTGGTTTATTAATTTTTTTAGACTTTTTTCAGATATTTTGAAAAGATTGAAAAAGAATAAAAGTGCTTTATAGTTACAAATCTAGGAGGAGACGAGTGTCAATGGGAAAACAAACTAGTTCCAAGCAGTGGAACATACCTATGCTCAATGAAAGGAAACATGTGCAGGATAATGACACTCGAGGGAAAGTCTCCTCCCAGTAAAAAAAATGGGGAATCAAGATGCAAAAGATATATAAAACGACTCTTCTTGGCTAGACATGAGACAAGCTCAGGCTATATGGCTGATAATCAAAGTCAGGGAAGCCGGCATAAGGCTCAAAAAGGCAAGCAAAACTCATGATAATGCAATTACAACTTGACATATATAAGGGAGTCCTGGGGAAAAGGCCAGCATAAAGGTCAACAGGAGTATGAAGCTCTTGCTCAAAGTCATGGCGGTACTATGCAAAGACTCCCACACCCTAAAGGAAAAATGTTGGTATGGGAACCAAATGAAAAACATGATCTAACTAGGGTACCCACGTGTGGTAAAGCTCTACCATTCACATCGTGTCACTTCTAAAAGGAACAACAAGGTTATGTGACAAGATGGAATGGGTTTGTACCTAAGGTTAAAATGAAATGGTCATAAGGTCATGCAAAATGCAAACAAATGTGAAACCTAACCTATATGCCAGTTTAGACATCATACTTGCAGTAGGCATGAACAGATCAAAGCCACGGTCAAACCGCACTCAAAACGGACTCCTACATCATCAAATTAGTTCAAACAGTCCAAAATGGTCAAAAACTATAAAAAGTGGGTAAAAATTTCAAAAATGTTCTATAAATAGTAAAAAAATTAAAATTTTTCATATCATTTGAAATTTTTACCCAACATAGTGTATTTGAGCTCAGAACCTCAGAAGCGAATTCTAGGAGCATCGTCCGAAGGAATCTCTCCCCGTTTGATCCAGGTAGACTCTCATGCCCTCCTCTTCCTATTCCATGCAAATTTTTTGAATTTCATGGTCCAATTAATTTTTTAAGCCATCCATAATTGTGCGTTTAGGACGACGCGAAAATCGGGTTTTTTTTCTGCGTATAGGGGTCTCCATACGCGGAAAAATCACCCAAACTCACGTACATACGCGGCTGTTTTGAGAACAGTTGCATACATACACGGTTGTTTTGAGAACACTCGTGTATAGGGCCGTAGACAAGGTTTTCAAAGGCAATAACTGATCAAAACTCTGGTTTTTTGTGCAGGATGGTGTTAGAGTGGAGGGAAAGAGAGCATGGTGATGTGGAGGAGGCCGTGCAAGGTGATCTTATGGCCCAACAAGCATTACGAGCATGTGGTTTATACAAGTTTTGGTGTCTTAGCAGCTTGAGGGCCAAACCAAGACTACTCCAATTGTTGGTGGATTATTGGGATCCAGAATTTGAGACATTTCAGATTGACGAGATGTCACTCAGCATTGAGGTTGAGGACATATACTTTATCATTGGTTTGTCCCGACGAGGAGAGATGGCGAATCTCCGATCTCATGGGCTAAGAGGCGGGTTGACTATTGATGAGTACGTAGCTGTGTACTACTTTCTGGAGACGAAAAAGGTTGGGAGTCAAATCTCGACAAACTCTATCCAGATTTTGGGACTGAAGGCCATACTTTTGGCATTAGGCAGGATTGCTGGGTTAGCTTCACTCCACCAGGCCTCACGGCCAATGATGTTCTATGTGGTGGAGTGTATGAGACCTATAGTGTATGACTGGAGCACGACGCTATTGAGCAACATGAAACAACAGCTCAGTGACTGCAATATGGGTAGGGTGTGGAACTTTGGGTTCGACAACATACTGAGCACGCTCTTCTTTGAGTGGGTACCAGGGCTAAGCCCTAGAGTGGACATTGTTCCACATGGAGTTCAGGATCTAGCCCAATGATGTTGGGCAAATGTTATGCGCAGACTGGGCAGAGGTAGGGTGGCTAACCCATACCCAGCCGACTTCTTTCCATGGTGGTGGAGATAGATCATCACCATAGATGACTACCCCTATGCAGAGATAGACTTCCGCGGAGATCCAGATATGCCGCTACCACCAGAAGAAACTTATGGCGACATAGGTAAAGAATCCCAAACCCTCTTTTTAAGTTTTGAATTATTTAATTTTTTTGTATTTTTTTGATATATTGACTCAAAAGACATATTTTTGGTGTGACGACACATAGTAACAATCTGTCATGTGTATACATATGTAGGACCACGGCAGCTAGAAGGTTTCCCTCGTCATCGACAGAGGGGGAGAGGAGACAATATCATGGGTGCGGATGTGGAGTGGACACTCCAAAGAATTGACACGAACTTTGTTCGCTTGACACACAGGGTACCCATGGCGCAAGTCAAGAAATTTCCTGAGGCCATGCAATGTTAGGTGGTTGGTGTACCACGAGCATGGGTTTGACTCTTTCGACAGCTAGTTAGAGCCGTAGTGCTATATCATGATCATAAACCCCCTCTTCCTCAGGCTTAGAGACCCGAGTGTATTCATTTTTGTATGACCGTGTATTATATTTTGGTGGCTCGGAAGCCCCGATTTTGTATTTGACACTTATGTATTATGACGTCACTTTTTGGATATTAATAAAAAACTTTTATGATGATCGGTTTTATTTATATTTATATGTGTGTAAAATGTATGCTTGTGATATGCTTATGGTATATGATACAAATGCCAATCTAACACATAGTTAGCATATGAGTTAACAACTTGATTAAAAACTCTTGGAACATGAATGTATATTATATTCTCAAATTTCCCTTCTAGTAATCTCACGCGTAAGAATATTCGTAATAATGTCGGATCCCTAATACGATACAAGCGATTAAGCTGTGAAACCACTAAATGTGAATCAAGACGTACCTCAAGAGAATGAACACCATGTGAAATGGAATCACGCAGTAACTCAATAATGACACTATATTAATCAACATTATTTGAAGAAGGCTGTAAACATATGTCTCCTGAAGACAATACTTGACCCGTAGGAGAATAAATCACCCAATCAGCCGAAGCTGAGTTTTGAGTGTGGCGGCTAGCACCATCGGCAAATCCTATGTAAATGGAAGACTCCATCGACATCTACCATACAAAACGAAAGCTAATCAACAAACCCGATCACCATAAGAAAACCTAACTATGCAATGCAAAAACTGTACAATAATATACAACAATTATCCTTGGCTGAAGATCATGCATAGTATTTTTTGGGATAGAGCCCATTTCTAGGATTCTTCAAGGCTGTCCCTTCATAATCAACCAGCTCATAAGCGCCTTTATCTAAGACTCGTTTAACCACGTAAGGACCATGCCACATGGGATTAAATTTCCCTTCCCCCACGAAAGGACCAAGCCACCTTCATTAAACCTCCTTGGACGGACAGACTTATCATACTGGACCTTGACGTGATGCTTGTTAACCTCTAGAGCCACTAAGGCATCTCGACGCTGCTCTAAGTGGACCAAACATTCTTCCAATGTGGAAGTGTCCGGTAAAAGCTCTACAGCTAGCTTCAGAGAAGGGATTTCGCATTCAACTGGTAAAATAGACTCCACCCCATGCACAAACTGATATGGAGAGAAACCAGTGGTAGTTTTAACCGTGGTTCTATAGGCCCACAAAGTAGGATACAACATAATATGCCAATTGGTCTTGCTTTGTGTGATGGTTCATTGGAGAATAGACTTAAGTGATTTATTCATTGCTTCAACTTGTCCATTCACCTTAGGGTAATAAGAAGATGAATGTTCTTGCTTATAACCTAAATTGGAAGCTAACTCTTCCATCATTTTATTTTGAAAGTGCCTACCATGGTCAGTGACAAGCTCTTTCGGAATGCCAAAGCGGGTGATAATCTGGTTGAACACGAAATGTGCGGCTGTCGCACCATCGGATTCAATTGTGGGCATAGCCTCTGCCCATTTTGTGAAATAATCGACAGCCACTATAATGTGATGATGCCCCCCAGTTGAAGTTGGGTTGCAATCCATAAAGTCAAGCCCCCACTTGGTGAAGGGACCGACGGTGACAATAGGATGTAACGGGGCTGGATGCGAGTGCATATTGCGTGCAAACACCTGGCAAGGGTGGCACTTCTTGATCGCATTAACGCAATATTTGAATATGGATGACCAAAAATATCATGCTCTCAAGATTTTTTGGGTTGTATAAAGCCCAGATAAATGACCACCACACACCCCTCTGTGGAAATCATTTAGCACAACTTTAGCCTCATCATGGGTTAAACAACGATGCAAAATGGAATCTACCCCACGGTGGTACAAAGTGTTATCCACTATAAGGTAGTTCTTAGCTACATGACATAATCATCATCTCTCATCCCATGAAAGGTGAGTAGGGACCTTCAATGTTTGCAAATATACAATGATATCCCCGTACCACGGGTCCAAAGTTGAGATAAGGAAAATATGCTCATCGACAAACATATCCTCATAAACTTCCTCCTCCTCCAAACTTGGAAAATTGGATATGAGCTCCACAAAGATCAAATATTTCTTCGATTTCGCCAAAACGAAATCGAGATCAAACTCTTGCAAAATGACAATCCATTTATTGTATTTTCCCTGAATCATCCTTCTAGTGAGGATGAACTGAAGTGGATTGATATGAGCTATTACTAAGGTTTGGCGAAGGAGAATGTAGTGTCTCAAACGCTAAACCGCATGAACGGTATCCAAGGCTAGCTTCTCCACATGGGAATAGTGAAATTCTGCATCTATAAGGTTTCAACTCAAATAATATATGACATGGTCATGGAGCTCCTCATCCTCCTGAACCAAAACCATACTAACCGTCTCCATGGATGCGAACACATAAATCAAGAAATCACGGCTATAGTCGGGTGGAATAAGCATGGGGGCCATTGCTAAGGCTTGCTTAAGAGAATCAAAGGACTCCTAGGCTCTCTCATCCCAGTAAAAAGGAGTGTCCTTCTTCAAAAGACGCATAAAGCCTTTAGTCAAATTGGAAAAATTAACCGCGAATCTCCGCAAGAAGTTTTCCATGCCTTGACTGAAGATGTCTAATATTATGCGAGGGAGACAATTGAAGTATTGCCTCAACCTTTAAGGGATCGAATCTTATACCCTCCTTGGACACGATGAACCCTAGAAAGTGACCAACTGTCATGCAAAATATGCACTTATGAGGATTTAAACGAACCTGGTAATGACGACATCTTTCGAATACTAATCTCAAATGATATGGATGACGCACTCTCAATCAAGAGTGAGCAACGAGATCATCCAAATATACTTTGATAATAGTTTTGAGATCGTGAAAAATTAAGGTCATAGCCCGCTGAAATGTAGCGCTGGCTTTTTTAAGGTTGAAAGACATCTTTCGATATGCAAAAGTACCCTAAGGACAAATAAATGCGGTCTTATGCTGATCCTCGGGCTTAATTTGAATCTGATTATATCTGGAAAAACCATCCATAAAGGAAAATACCTTACTCCCAACACACTCATCCAAAATCTAATCAATAAATGGTGTGGGGAAATTATTCTTAGGACATGCACGATTTAGGTCACGGAAATCAGTGCATATACAGATTGCTCCCTGCTTCTTATCCACCAGAACGGGGTTTGAAACCCACTCCGTCAAGGGAATGGGATAGATAAAACCAACTTTCAAAAGTATTTCTATCTCAGCCTTAATGGAGGGTGCTTTTCTAGGATTCACCGCACGCAAACGTTGTCGAACCGGTTTTGCATCCGGATAGGTTTTGATCTCATGTTCGACAATACGAGGGTTGATACCTGGTATTTCATTATATGACCACGAAAATATGTCACGAAACTCTTTAAACACCACGATATACTCCTTGATCTCATTATGGGAACAATCCACCCCAATGTAGACATTCTCAACCTTACTAGGATCGCGAGAAATATTGATAGGAATAGTTGGTGATACATTAGCCATGTTTCCATCAGCCATCGAACCAGGAGAGCTTAATGGAACCATGGGGCTACCAATATTCTAGCTAAGAATCTCCCTAAAGTCATCACACTCCATACGATCAAGCTTAGGAAGAAAATATGATCGATGATGCAATTCCTCCCAAGGTTGCTCAACTGTCGACATGGCCTCAAGGATAGCTTCATCCGATGGAAAAACATCATTGAGGAAATCATGTGAATGAGATGACTCTACTGCCCATGCCGGTAGACATATGAGTCCTCCTCCTCTATCTGTGAAGAAGAAGGACTAGGCTCTACAACATGATCAATATTTGCTTGACAAGCCACCATCGTTGTAGGAAACGATACGTCAGTCTTAGTGAGCACACTCGAAGTACTCAGTGAAGGAAGAATCCAAGGATCTTCCATATGGGTAGTGCAAAAATATACCGAATTCAACGAGGATTAAGCCCCACCAAAACTAGACCCCATCATAAAAACGGGTGCAGTTCAATTAAAGGTTCTCATAAGAGAAGGATACATACCTACGCCCACACTCCCAGTTGCCAAATGAGAATGATCGATAATCGGGATAGAAGCACCTGATGATGCATTGACACTCGGATTTTGGAATGACATTTGATCAATCGTAACAATCCTCCCATTAAACAGAAATCATATCACTCGAAAGAGGGAAGAAGCTACGGCTTGCATACTATACATCCAATTCCAACCCAGCAAAAGATTGTAGTCAAGGGGCGCATCAACCACCTCGACCTCAATCGCAACGGTCTTCCCTCCCAATTGGAATTTTAAGGATGGAAGAATTCTGTGTGGCTGAAATGATCTACTATCAAAATCTATCAACATAGTAGCGGATTGAGACAACTCGGGAGAATCTAATCCCTTACAACAAGACAAAGACATCACGAAAGCGGTAGCACCTTCATCAATGACAGTGCACTTGACAATGTTGTTAAGACACTCTACATGAATCAAAAGAGACATATAGTAAGGAAAGTGATGCTGTACTCCCATGGTTTCAAATTTGATCATAGTGGAAGAGTTATCATCATTGACCCCAAGAGCACATAATAGAGCTTTCCTCTGTGGAGGACAACTCTGAAGCACTTCTAATGCGAACATCACACAAGGAGTCTGGCCCAAATCCTTGACAACTGAATAGTTATGGGTGGCTTGGGCATTAGGATTGTACCCGGAATGCTTTAAGACTCCCTTAGGAATGTGAGGTGGAGCTTCAAGTTTATCCATAGGATTTTCAATTTGCAAAGGGCTCTCAGGTGGGGAAGGTTATTTTCCAAGTTCTGGTTGTGACAAACCATAGTCTTTTGTAAGGGTCACAACCTTAGTAGCACTCATCATGTTGATGCATCCATGACCACTAGAGGCCTCCAGTGGATTTTGATTTCCACCCCATGCACAACTATGATCAATGGTCCTCAAGTTCATATTTTGATTGTTGGGTAAAGGATTAGTTAACACAACTGGGCCCTATGCTATGAACCTCGACGCATCTTTCATATGAGGGCACAAGTGAGTGAGATGGTCCTCCTTACACAATTTGCAAGGAAACTTCACCTTACATTTAGAATGCTTGTCTCCCCCAGCATTAGTGTTCTTTTCATTATTATTAGCATTTTCATTCTTGTTCCCACCCTTACGATTATTTTTTCCTTTTTTCTTATTCCTTCCATGGTACTGGTTGCCTTTCGGGTTCAGATTTTGCACGAAAAGTACATTCACCGATTGGGTAGGTTGAGACAAAGCCATAGCTTGTCCCAACATAGACTGGTTAATTGACAATTGGCTCACTTGTTTCACAACCGAGTCCACAGGTTTGGTACTTGTATAGCCCACTATACCATTGACATGTGGTCTAGGCTTGACCTTGGAGTCGAAATTGGATCTAGGAGCATTGGGTATAATCTCATACAAAAGTTTGGATTGAGCATAGATCAAATCCAACTCTTGTGCCCTAAAAATAGTCTGTTCCTCGTTCTGAACTCCAGATGTCGAAACATCCTTCGCTATATATGGTAATAAAGATTTGAGGAACCACTCAAGAAGAAACTCTGGTGGTATAAAATCTTTGATTAACCATTTCCATCTTCTTGAATATGATCCAAAATGTGTGTGGTTTTATCTTGCCGAAAGGTTGACAAGAGTTCGGTACTGACGTCGTAACATACGGATAGCTGGAAATGATTAAGGAAAGTTAGTGCAACATCATCAAACATAACATAAGCTCCCCTTGGTAACTCTTTATACCATTTCGCTGCAGGACCCATTAGGGTGCATTGAAATAACCTCAAACGAATGGAATCATCACGTAAGGAATTGGAAGAGAACCAAAGGTGGAAAGTGGTGACATGCTCACCAGGATCTTCACCAGCTTTATCTTTGAACTTGGGAATGTATGAAGGAAGCTTGTTAGGGACAACCGACCATGTCGGGTTATGAGACACAGCATCATTGATCAATCTCGACAAGTCAGGAAAGTTCAAAGTTGCAAGGAAAGGGAGCCTAGGTTGAGCCGGTCAATTCAATGCTCCTTGATAGTTTTGATTCGTTTAAGGTTGATTGCTATAAATACCATGGCCTTGGCCATAATAACCTCCTCCCATTTGACCCATGTAGGGTTGCATGGAAGCATTATGATGTGGGGTGCCTTGATTACAAAGCCATAATTGGAAGAGTAAGCGGGTTGTTGATACCCGTACCCATATGGTTGATAGTTTTGTCCATAGTGCGGTCCATACAAATGTCCATGAGAAGCTCCATAAGGTGTTCCATGGGATGTACCATGAGAATGTCCATAGTTAAGGGTATGGGAAGCTCCAGAAGTTGGAACATGAGACGATCCAGAAATAGGTACATGACCTACTGAAATAATAGGAGGTACTTGACTCTGAGATACTACCGTGTGAGCAGTCACAGAATGAACATGGCTAGTAGCAACATTCTGGCCTATAAAAACGCATTTGAAGGAACAAGATTTGAAGATGAAGGGACATGTGAAGGAATGTAAGTGGTGTTCCCAATGTTCACTCGTCTTGGTTTTGGTATCCGCATAGGATTACTAACACTAGGTATAGGATGAACATGTGAAGTTTCCTCTACCACAAGGATGGAGGGTGCAATGTGACTAGTGCCCCCAAATCTCTCAACATGGAAAGGGATTGGAGTGGCCCAATGTGTAGTGTTAGGATCAACTTTAGACTCAACATGATGTGCCTAATCAGGTGTAGGGATATCAGACATTCCATATTTAACATGAATAGTGCTTATGGGTTCATGGTGAGTCTCGTCGCCCGGAAACCAATTCCGATGACCTGTGAATGAGGGATCATTACCAGATCATGAAGGTTGTTCATGTGAAGCATCATATGTGATAATAGGATCTTCCTCCCCAACCTCGTGAGGCAGAGAAGACATCTCTGGAATCTCATCCTCATGATCTCCCATGGTGTGTGAATCAAAGTGAGAAGTAGTTTGCCCGTAATGTCTAGTTCTCTCTCCCAAAGGAGGAGGAGACGTGGAAGGTGGAAGTCCTGCTAAATGATGAGAACGATGGGGTGCCGTGCCTGAATCGACAATGACTGAAAAAATAAAAATACTCGATCTAATTACACAAACCTTAGGCAAACTAGCGTGCACAGAGCATACACCTATAAAATGTAAAGCCAAATCGTAGGCAAACAAGGGTAGGATATGTGAGCTCCTGAATGAAGCAGGTATGTCTCACCTAGGAGAGGCTTGAGACTCCCATACACAACAAGTGGAGGTTCTTAACCAATTATAGTGGCCCTCAGCTTCAACGCATATAGCGACTGTGCTGTCTGACCCCTGCCTGGCCAGGACACCTGGAGAATAACCTCTGCAAATACCCCCTCAATAAGCTAGGTAAGGAAAATAAAGTCACCTCAATATAATCAATGCTTAGGCAGACAATCGTAGGTGGGATTGACCGTATGGGCAGGATAACAAAGCCTTAAACTCTCAAAAGAGCCCCCAAATACGAATACAATCCTGAAAATATCTCCGGTGCTACTTAGTTACAACCAGGGGTCATCCCAATCATAACTACTCACACTACCTCGTGCTTAACTCCCTTGTAAGAGGAGGATCCTAAGAACACTAATTATATAAAGTATTTCACACTCTTACCTGGACAGACACCTAATTGTTTTGTTTAGTGGTCTTGGAGAATTGACTCACAATGAACTATTCCAAGACCCTAAAACCTAGTCTTGTTGGTGCACCCTAAAAACGAAAAGAGTGCAATTCATTTTATTATGCATTGTTTTTAATTGGATTTATTACTCAAAGGGTAAATGATCATGCAGCTAATGATGTTATGACACAACAAGAAGTAAAATGCACACCTAACAATCAATGCAAATGCACTGTGTTGAATGAAAAACAGGGTATGCTACTACGTGAAGTGCAAAATTTTCCTTCAAATGTATATGCAATCATTTCCTATATGAAAATTTGACTAATATTCACCAAGCAAACCTAATGCAAGTACGATGCTAAATGCAAAATGCAAACAATGCATAACAACACAAAAAAACAAAATGTTTTTGTATTTTTGAATTAAATGAGATAAAAAGCAAAAGTATGACTCTACAAACCTCAGACTTTGCAAGCACTCACAAACAACAACCAATCAAAGCACCAAGGTAAAAGAGACCTAATGCACTAATCCCAAAACAAAAAATAGAAAATGAAACATCAATGGCATCAATGGTAAAATCAATTATAACACCAGGGACCATTTTTGCAACAATTGTTTCTTCTGGGACACTACAATAGGAAGAATCAATGGCATCCTCCAACCTCTTCCAGTCCTGATGTAATTTTTCCTTCTATTGTCGGAGTTCTATTGACTATGTTTCTAGGGAAGTAGCCTAAATTCTAAATTGCTTCATCTTATCATACATAGACTCCTACCGAGCCTTGATTTATTTCGCAACCTTGTGTTGAATGTTATGTAACATGAACATCGACATAATAGACATGTCTATGTCAATGAAACTCATATTGTACTGCGAAATTTATTTCTTCATTGCCAATGTTCATAGTTGTGGGACCATCTAAACTCTCCAATCCTTTGTCGAAGTTTTAAATTATGTTGGGCGATCTTTAGATGGACCTGCCTCTAACTGTCTCAACTCTTGTTGAATAGTGGTCTCTAGCGAGGTGACTGCAATGAAAACCTCTTTAACAGTCTTTCATAGAGTTTGAAGGAGGTCAATCAAACAACCAAAAGTATTTGTATTCATTTCATCTTTTTTCTTCCTAGTTTCTCCTGTGACATCAACCATCCTGTCAAACAACATTTTCAAGTCGTCATTGGTTAATCCCATCGCACTAGCATCTTTGGCAGTTTTTTGATTCTTCCCCTTCTTCACCAACTCGGTATATTTATGTTCTCCCCTAGTCTCGGTTCGTTAGGGTGGCACTAGATGCATGGTCATTGTCATTATGTGAGATTGGTGGTTTCTCTACTCGTTCATCTTTCTTCCCACTCTAGTGCGCCCCATAGTTACCTTCCTGTCGGGGTTCGATTTTAGTGGAGAGTTGATCATCTATGACAGGTTCTTTCCACTCTGTTGGCCATTCTTGAACAATGGCATAAATTTCTCCTTTAATTAAGTTTGAATGGCACCATTAATGACTACCTTTGTGGGTCTTGCATCACATGAAGGTAAATATGTTGGGGTCCCACTGTAAATCTCATGATGTTTCAGTATTTTGTAACTATAGAAGCCTGGAACAATGCGATATTCTCAACATTATTTCGGAGTGCTTCAACATGCATATAAAACTTGACATTATTATCTATTCGCCTCCTCTTTCTCTCATAAAACCATATATTGGTGTACCTTGCTCCACGACAAGGGGATGACACTTCCATCCCCTAATAATTTGGTGGCTCCGACCAAGCCATAAAAGAAATTAGAATGAGAAACCAAGAATAAGTAAATGGGATACATTTCTCCTAGTTATAGACATATTCAGCTAAGATCTCGTTAATAGAAATGTCACCCAATTCATCTAAACCCCTCCAATGCACTAATCAGCTGCATCTATAACTCTAGCAATCGCTTGATTCGACCTCATCTTCCGCAAGACTTTGATTGACAGGGATTTTGATGCAAACCTTACAACCTAATCATTAATGGAATTTGTGTAGAAACCCCTCTTATCCCTTGTCAAATTATATTTCTCCTTCATCCTTCTTGGAATATTATAAACCCACTCCATAATTAGGATAACAATATTTAATCATTTCTCATTAATTTCCTATCCACTAGCCTATATAGTTGGCATCAACTTGCACCACTTAGTAAATACGTGCCATATATACTCCAGGAGTGGCTTTATCTATCACATGCCGCAATTTTGTAAAATAATGTTATCTTATTTTGATTTTATTCCAAGACATCATGTTAAATTTAATGCTAAGTTGAAACTGATGACTTAGCAAAGTCAAAAGATTTGGAATGTAATTCTAAATATTTTATTTTTAAATAAATAAAAGTGGAGACAACAGCTTGGGAGAGCTGTTAAAAAGAGTGTTACTGGTCAAGTTGGTGGAAGGAACTAGGTGGAGAGAAAAAAGACAAGTGGCAGCATCCTCAAACACTTCCTATGTTGCAGGTGGCAACTTCCCTACATTTGGGGTCATGATCCCCCAAGAAAGTGGGATCAGAGCAGGTGGCTCAATTAATGACAACTAACCCAAAAAGACCTAGGCAATCTTAATAAAAATGCCCAATGTAGAGAGCTGAGGCTACTCATTCCAGGAGAAGAATCATTCAGGTGAATGCACTTCAAGGTATTCATTGGGAAAGGGAAATTTGAAGGAAGGTGTTTGAGGGGTAAACTGCAGGAAGTTGATCTAGTACAACTTTGCAGCTAAAAGATCTTACTGCAATATGCAAAGTTGGTATTGAGTCTCAGGACTAGTACTTTGTTGATTACTTCACCTAGTTCTAGCCAAGGAGACCAGAACAGGCTTGGGGGTCTTGAGAAGTCGCTGTTTGAGCGCTCTCCAGGAGTTGGTAGGGAGGAATGGCCTCCCATTGCTGTTGTTGTCCAACTTTAAAGACATGTTCCATTATCTCTTAATTTTTGTGTTATGGTTTATATCTGTGTGTGAGCAATTAATGAATGATGTTATGTTATGTTGTGTTGAAATCTCTTAGTTATTTCTAGACTGAATCTTTATTTTGATGAAAGATAAATCCTACCTATGTTTTTCCCCATCTGGAGTAATCTAGATCGTACTCTAGCACAGGTAGTGTGTTTAAGTAAATGAAGTATGATAGGAATATGAATGAATCAAATATTTATGTTTTTAGAGTAATGAAATGTTACTTCTCAATAGATAGTTATTTTCTACAAAGTAAATGAAATTGTTTTGTAGACATGTTGTCAGAAATAGACTGTGTAAATAGCATGTTAGTATAGAACAAGATTCATATTACTGATTGACATTAGTATGTTTACTATATAAATTATTTTTCTACACAGTTTCTATTTCTATAAACTGTACTTTTACATTAAAATAGAAGAATTAGTTTTATCAGTTGAAAGTTATTATTTTATGTTAAGAAAAGATATAAAAATAATACAGATAGCTTATCTTCTTCTTTTAGTGACAACTAATCTTCCTACATCTATTTGAAATATAGTTAATAAGATGATAAAGGTTACATTATTCCTTTCTTAGTTTTAATAGCTAAAGGACAGTAGTAACTTAGGGTTTAAGTTAATATTATAAGAAACTATCCTTATACTTTTGCAGACAGTGTAAATATAAAGAATACTGACAGGTAAGAAAGTTCTTTCATTTTTTGTTCTCTAAGTAAGTCTACAGATACAATTGAATTAAATAACAAAAATATTACAGACTACTTTCAGTTGTAATCACTATACAAATAAGAACCAACATAAACTTAAGAATAGATATTATACATAAATGATAATATTATAAATATAAATAATATTATTACTATCCTTAAATAGTGGTATTTATAAATTAATAAATTATAAAAACAAATTTAAGAAAAACTGTACAACAGTAATACAAATTTACAAGATAATAACACAGGAATTAATATCCTATTTAAGTTAAAAGGGAGTAAACCCTAGCTCATGTTCCGAGCATAAATTATAAATATTTTTAATACTATATTAACCTAGGTTATACATAGGTTAGTTCTTTTAAACTACTAACTAAAATTGTTATGCACAAAAATAAATTACATTACTGATTAACTTGTATAAATGCATTTACAAGAGAAACAGAGTCTTCTAATAACAACATACATTTATAGAAATAAATGTAGGGGTTCAAACCCTTAAAACCATTACATTACAAGTACAGACATAATAACCAAAATTATAACAATTATATAACCATCATTAAATAGTCAAATAATCTACTCACAGTCCTTTAAGGACAGATAGAATAAAATAGAGAAACAATATAATTATTATCATAAGATTAGTATAATAAGAAGAAGGGTTTTTACAGGTCAAACCCTAACCTGTGACTTCCATCAAACAAACAAGATTTACATCATGACTGTAAGTAACAACCTTAAAATTTAATATATAAAACCCTTACAAAATACTCAACTGAGTTTAAACTTCATTAATATTTAGGAAGGGTAAAAACCCTACATTACACAGAGTATAACATAAGCTCCTAACAACCAAAACAAGTTTACAGCGAAACTACCTTTACAAAATTTACAACCTAAACCTGACTGTGAAGCCAAGCTTCGACTAAGCACTATGCACATTACAAATTGCATCCACCCTATCAAGGGTTTGGATTTAAGTATTCTTCCCAATAACCTGTAAAACAGTAAAAAACATAACATAACTCGTGAGAAGACGAGAAAGGGTTTTCAAACCCTGGGTGAGTCCAACGACCACCCTAACTTTAAATAAGGGAGAATCCATCTTTCAGACCACCGGGCTTACCCAAGTTTGAACCACGAGCCACGACCGTTGCAAGGGATGCCTTTTTTTCCCTTGTACAAGCTTCACAGCTACGAGCACCTAGATCAAACAACAACAACCACTATCAGTAAAACATTTTACTTGTTTAAGCTTGAAATCATTCCTTATAACTTGCAGTAATAAAAGAAATACATTATGAAAATTACCTATAAGTGGGAGAACATCGAATAGCTTCACAAAGCACTATCACCTATAGATGGTGCAGTGGGGAAACCAACAACCCTCAAGAAGCTCACACAGTGGCGAGCCATGAAGAGCCGAGAAGGAAAACTGAAGCAGTCACCAAGCTACGCAGGCTTTGGAAGAAGGTTTCACAGGCAGCGAGATGAAGGTAGCAGGAAGGATAACTCCACATATTGCAGAGAAAGAACCAGCAATCAAAACCACACATTGGAGAACGGAGGAAAAACAGAGTCAAGGCACAAGGCAACGGTAACCAGGAGCACGACGGCCTCCATGGGAGACAAACCAAGCAACCCTAGAGCCAACGTAAACCGCGGGACAAGAATGTGTTTGGTTAGGTTTCCAGTACATTATATATTTTCCAGACGTGGATAGAATTCAACCACGTAGCAACAAATTTATCCATGTAGCGAGGGTCGTGTCCTATAGTTCCTGCATGGAGGCATTATATCAATTATTCGTTTATTGCAGCATGGGTTAAAACATATTGTCAATCCAATAATTCGTAACGAAATCCCTAATCATTTGCACGGTGGGTTATATTAGCATAATCACAAGTTTATCATCATGGAGGGTTACATTGACCAAGCATTGTGTCACGTATAAATCTTAAATATAAGCCCGATGTGGATTAAGCATAAACCCTTGCTACCAACGACATTATATTGTCATATAATAAACATCGCCATAATGGTATATTTGGTGGCACGACCATATTCTAAACATTGTTTTGATAAGATAGAAGTCATGTGATATATGTTATGTTTATAGATTAGGACAAAGTTAAGTCTTTAGTATAGTCATAAAAAGAGTGCATGTTAACTATTGCATGACTTTAGTGTCACTAGTAGCAAAGTTAAACTATAGCTTGGGCATAGTAAACCCTTTTGCCTTAAGAATATTACAAGTCTAAAACTTATAGATGGTATCTTGTAATAATGCAAAATAAGTTAAAGGCTATATGTAAATACGTTATAATAACAAACATTTGGTAGATTGAATGTTCATCGAACAAATCAATTATGCATATCTGGGAAATATAATTGAACTGATAACTCAAATAGCATCGAAACTGTGAAGTAGTACAAAGCTGAAGATAAGAATGTTATCACAAAATTCTGTCACATAGTTTAAGCGACATTACTTTGATATTAATAGGGAGTATAAATCAACTTGGTTTTATGTTCATGTAGAATGTCTAGTGGATAGTAAGATAATTATAGAGGTAAAACTGATAATTGGAATAGGAACGATCCTATTAAATGCAAAAATTAATAGAACTCAGAGTTAGACTTGGGAATAAAGTAGTGGTAAACATAAGCTCTTATAGAAGGGTATGATGGCCATAGTTTTACACTTGAATGTTTTTACAGTCTAAAAGATAACAGGCTGTAAGTATCTTATAGAAGCAAATTAAGGGTCAATAAATACATAGGCAAGATAAGATACTATTGCTTATATACTGACAAAAACCATGTTTATAAATGTTACAAATCACTAAACTAAAGTAGAAATACTTGTAATTGAGATTCTAGTGTATAGAGTCGCAATTATGTTGTATTGTCGTTATTTATTTTTCCGAACTTGTTTACTCGAACAACTGATGAAAATCAAACGATTTTACCTTGTAGGAGCTGTCTAGTGTTTAGCAACTTTTTGTTCTAAGCTTTTTAATTTGCAAACAAAATACTGCTCACACTAAAATATCTTTTAAAAATTATACTCAATCGATCATACCTGTAAAAACCTATAAGAAACAGTATTCATTTACGTTAGCACGATTGCTAAGTAAGCCCCGGATTCAAAAGTAGATTCCACCTACTGACATAAAAGAACTAATCAATAAACTGAAGCAAACAACACACAAAAATATTTTATTGCTACAAAAAAAATAAACTGTTAACTTATTAATTTAGAATTTAATGAAACTAATTACTTGACTGTTTCTTTTATGCCAACTGTTAGCTGTTAGTAAACCGCAGGTTTTAACATTTATTGTTATCTCAAAAATTTTAAAATTTTGTGAAAGTTTTGGGTTTTGACATTATCCTAATTCTGGATAGATCCTGCCTACTTTATTGACTGCCAGATTTAGTACTTGTGCCTTCCTGCATATTCTATCTTTATCTTAGTTTATTCCTTATTTTCAATGGATAAAATAAAGCTAGTCAACTAGGAAACTACTATATTTTGTTGCCAATCCATACTCCATGATTTTCTCTCCAGATTCTATGATTAGAATTTTTTTCCATCACTCATGACAACTCACTCATGATTCATCCAATTTGTGAGGTCCTTGATAGATTTGGAGAGCGCTTTAGCCACTTATGGGGGTTTATCATATTTAGTAAGCCTTCTTTATGAGATAGCATGAGTTTTCTTCTAGCAACTCAATTTTCCTTTTTAAGGATGTATTACTATTGTAGTAATCATCAATTCATTTGATCAAAAGTCAATTATTATTCTTCTCTTGTATTCAATCTCATTATTCTCCTCTCTATTTTATTTCTTGTGCATGCTTGTGAGAAATATCTTGTAGCTTGATCTTTATCTTGTTTTTTCCCACATGGTATTAGAGCCTCATTTTCTACAATCCTCGTGGCCATATATTTATATTTTTCCTTCCGATGAAGAACTGATTCGGGTTTACCCCAACCTTGGGAAACCTGGTGATTTGGGAAATCAAGTCGACATCCACAGAGACTTGGATGTCTAACCATAAACACCTATCATGAAATCATACCATCAATTGTTTAACACAAGAATTTACCTTGGTATTCCTTCTAAAATGGGGTAAATGAATTAGAGAGAGAAGACCCAACCATTTCAACTGTTGGATGTGGAGCCTGATCTTCCAGATCCAGAGATATTATTCAGTCGTGTTTGTACCCCAGGTGTATTGTACACTCATTTACCTTGCCTTGGGGTTCAGGGCAGCGCCCCGAAAAAGGAGGTTCAGGGGAAACACTTGTGAGATACGTGGGTTCAGGGGAAGCTCCCTTGAGAAACGGGGGTTCGAGGGCTCCCCGAGAATTTTTTTTGGGATATGTGTTGGCCAACAATTTTACGACCTGTGGTATTGGGTTAACCCTAGAATTTTCCCATTGTATTTCCCCTATAAAAGAAAGCATTGTAAAACGACTGAGTATGGTATTGTATTGTATTGGAAGAGATACTGTGAGAGCATGAAGAGGAAGTGCAACGGTTTTGCTAATGGTTGTATCCCTTCACCTTTATGGACTGTAATAAAAGAGCTGGCAATTTCTTTGTGGACGTAGACCATCATTTAGGTGAACCACGTTATATATATGTGTCTCTTTGTAATGTTTTAATGTGTTTTGCATCTTGTTTATGATTTAAATGTATATCTTTTATTTCTTTTCGGTCCTATTTTCTAACATCAACCTTCTGGCCTAGTTCATACGAACCAACTCAATCGAACCACCTTCCATGGAACACACAGACTCCATGTAATTGGTGGTCTTAAATTTAGGATACTTCATCAAATCATGGTAAGAAAATGATGGCTTCTTCAAATTAGGCACGATATTCTCTGAAACTCAAACACCTTTCAAGATAACAAACATCACCAAAAGATATTTGGCATTCTTCTAAATGTAGACATGGGGTACATCCATCTTTCTTGGAAGGACATATCTAGGTAATGTTCTACCAGAACCTGACCCTGATGCTTCGGTATCATGCATTCCCTTCGTGCCTCCGTTTGGGTTAACTAAGCGGTTCAACACCATCTTCTTCTTAGGCAGATTGATCGTAAACTAAACCGAGGCCACTTCTAGATGCTCTTCGACAATTGGTATAGCCTACTGAACTTTGACAGCAGATCGTTGGACAATATTAGTGTTGTATAGAAAAATCTCCAAAGCTGCAATTCGTTAGTAGCTTAGCTCAACTTTAGGAAACTGTAATAGCTTTAACTTTCTATGCACTCTTTAATTACTTGATACAATGAGTTCGAATGGCTAATGAACTGCATTTTCGAATTGATTAACGCACATTGCTAGCATGTCTGATCATGTGTGCAATGAATATGACTAGATCTTGGTAATGATTATTAGGGTGTCGGTCAATCTTTTCACACACTTGATTCTTTTCACTTATTTATGAAAATATTCCACTGATGCTGCCACTACTTCCATCATAAAAGAAGCTATTTAAGATGCATTAATTGCAAACTTGATGGGTCAGAACACCAAAAAAATGGTTTGCGACACAATACCATCCCTGACAGTTCACAAACTTTGAAAACATAAAACTTTTGATAATATCAATGTATGGGCTAGTACCCTGACTAACTGTGACAAATGAATACTTTGAAAAACCTACCCCAGAAAAACTCTGACATATATACAAGACTACAATACATAAGAAAACTTCGACATGTCTATAGAAACTTCAACACATAGAAAAAGGTGGGGTTTATAGGAATTTATTTTTTGACTAAATACTGATTCAATCAAGGAATGTTCACCTACCCTTATAAGGTTTTAGCCGAATCCCATTATCTAATACTTCTAGGGGATTCCCATTTAACTTTTGCAATTGAACTAGACCCCCCTCGGTGATATAAATAATAACGTATGGACCTAACCAGTGTGTTTGGAGATTACCAAGATGTTTCAGAAACTTACTGTCGTAGAGGAGAATGGGGTCATCTTGCTGGAATTGCTTCTTTTTAATGTGTTGATCATGACATGCCTTCTCTCACTCTTTTTGGACTTGTTGGTGAAATCCTACAATGAAGTGATCTTCTTCTAACTAGAGCAACCACAAAAATATTTCCTCAACCACACAAGTATCAACCATACTGGTGAAGAAATATATCTTTATATTGAGCATAATGTATTCCATGAGCATAAAAAACTCTTCTCCATAAACTAGCATGAATGGTGGTTGGCCTGTAAACTTCTTGTAGGTTGTTCAATAAGCCCACAATGTCGTAGGATTTTTTAAGTCCCAATCATTGTGGTTCACATTACATACTTTAGTTATAGCATTCTCCAAAATTTTGTTAAAAGCTTCAATAATACCATTTTCCTATGGATGATACAAAGTAATCTTCACATGATGTATATGAAATTATTATGTAAGTGCCTCAATAGTTTTATTAACAAAATGAGTACCTTGATCACTTAAGAAAATTCTTGGACATCCAAACCTAGTAAGCACATTTTCGAACAAAAACCTCGTTGTAGTCACAACAGTGTAATCCTTCACAAGAGCTACCTCAACCCATCTAGTTAAACAGTTTGCTGTAGTGATAATGTATCTGGATCTCATCCTTTTTCCTGGAGGATTGATGGGACCCACAAAATATACGAGCCACTTGTCGAATTCCTACAACGTCACTTGTGGTACCAAAGGAATTTCATCCTAGCATGATGGTTTTCCAATTCTTTGAAAAATTTCATAGCTCTTGCAATACTCATATACATCCCAATGCAAGGTACACCACCATATCCCATCCCATAGTATTTTCTGCACATCTGCTTTCCCTTCATAGTGGCCTCCTACCACCCCATCATGATATTTTGCCAAAATCATTGGCCGCTCATGCTATACTACACAACAATGTAAAATCTCATCATGTCTATATTATATAGCTGACCAGTTATCAGAAGGAAATCTACATATTTAACAACTAATTGCTTCTTTTTTACTATGTTATATCCATCTTATGCTTTTTCTATAGTAAAAAAATGTATAATGTCTTCATAATATTCATCGACCATATTTACTGCAAAAATATGTACATCTGGAAGGTTGTAATCTAGGTTGGTTGACTCTTTCCATAGTTCTAACCGTGACAGGCGATCAGGTCTAGCATTCATCCTCCCTAGCTTAACAATAATTTCAAAATCAAACTCTTGGAAGTGAAGGAGCCATTGACAAATCTTCCTTCCCAACCCTTGCATATTAACCAGGTACTTCAAATAAGAATGGTATGTGAACATTTTGAAATGGCCACCCAGTAAATAATGCTGTAACATCTGTAACACATAGATCATGGCAAGCCATTGTCTCTCTACTGTAGTTTAGTTCTTCTTATCCATCTACAATTTCCTTCTAGAAAATGTGATCAGGTGGTCAATGGACCCTTCACTTGGTTGTGCAAGACTTTCCTTTAAAGCAACTAATGATGCATCAACATGCACATGGAATTCCTTATTCCAGTCAATAAAACTAAGATTGGAGCTTAAACCATCTTCTCTTTTAACGTGTCAAGGCTCTTTTGACACTCTTCATTCCATTTGAACTTTGAATCCTTCTTTCACACCTTCTCCATCGGGGTTGCAATTTTAGCATAACCTTTGATAAATTTTTGGTAGTAACTAGTATGACCCAATGTATATTTCAATTGCTTGACTAAAGTAGGTGGAGGTAAATCCACTATAATAGTGATCTTCATCAGATCCATCAGTATCCCTTCTTTGCAGAAAACATGACCCAAAATTATATCAAATGGTGCACAAAACCTTGAATATATTTCTTCAAATTTAAAGAGATATGGAACTCTCTACAACGTTATAGCATTAATATGAGAATTTCAATGTGATTCTTAATCAACCCATTCACTTTCCATTCATAAAAGTATACTTTTAGGAATTTATGAATGAACTCTTTAAATGCAACAACAACTATCCCAAAAAAAATAACATGGGAATTGCTAAGATCGAAAGACATTAGAATATATTGGGAGCATCTCCACTCTATCTCAAAGGTGGTTTTATGTTGATCTTTTTTAGCAATTCGAATTTGATGGTATCCAGAGAACCCATTAGTAAAGGAATATATTTCATGTCCTCCAACACTCTCTATCACCTCGTCTGTAAATGACGTCGGGAAAGGATAATGCAGGTAGACATCATTCAATTTTCGTAAGCCGACACAAATGTGAACTTTACTAGTCTTCTTATCTTGAACAACCATGTGACTAATCCACTCCAACTCTTTGATGGGCTTGATAATACCTGCATCCAACATTCCTTCAAGCTCTTCTTTAACCTTTTCTTTGTATCTTGGATTCAGTCTATATGGTCTCTGCTTTACTAGTTTAGCATATGGATTAAAGGGAATCTTCATTTCCCCCAGGTCTCCAACAATTTCCTTGATTTCAGAAAACATCACAAGAAACAGATCTTGGAATTCATGCAACAAGTTTGTAATATTTCCAATATTCTCATCATCCTAGTAGTCATCAATATT
>LPNX010714936.1:25834-47776 GCA_001517045.1 Pseudotsuga menziesii
CCATTTCCTATATTAGGAGTATGCTGCCACTTTACTAGTTCCATGGGGAACTCATCCGAGGTGCGCATACCACTTGATGTGCTAGTTTCCATGAGTTTAGGATATCTAGAGTACAATCCCTATAATTTAGGAACCCACACTAAGCCATGGAAGTCCCATCATTAGTTCACCCTAGTCTATATCAAGTTATCCTCCAATGGGCATTAGTTAGTTCATATCCAGTTAGTCTAGTGCCATATTTGCATAAATTATAGAGGTTAGGTTTCTTTTCCTACCTACTTTGACCAGTTAATTGATTGTGAACTAATTTAGTTTTCTTCAGTTAAGCTAAGAAACTCCAGTGGTGATTTTCCCACAGTTAGTGAGCTCTATATTTAGTCCAAGTTGGTGAATTTAAATCATGGGCATAATGGATTCAAATTCTCCCTATTGAATCATCATTGTATTACACAGATTAATGAGAATGAGATTAATGGTATGCTGGCCAATTTTTGTCTCTTAACTGTTCAATTTCACCATGATTGTTTGATCATTGTACATTTAATTTCTTCTTCCTCCTTAAACCTTCTTTCATAGTGAGGTTCAGTCCATCCTGAAGATCCATAAGCTTTTCTAAATTAAACATGGTATCCGAGCAAGTGATATATCCAACTTCAATCCTTAGAAACTTCCATTGGTGCAACATAAGCAATTGGGTTCCACACAATTTCTGGTATCTTTGACTTGCTCCCTATGGATTTTGTCCATTGAATTCTATCTAGGTGTGATGCACCCAAAGAATGTGCACATGTTGAAGTAGAGAGTGATTGAATTGTTTTTCAGGTAAATTAAAGAATTCAGAAGAATTGTGTTGCTCCTTAAAGATGAAATATGGAGAATTCAACATCCTTGACACCCAGGATCCTCACACCTTTCAACTATATTGATTGGAGGGATGACATGCATATTTTGTTGTGCAAGAAAGGTCTCTATAGGGTTACCATGGACAAGGAGGTCAAACCCCAGTAGATTCTTGAGAAGTCGAAGTATCTGAATGTAATATCCCAATTGATATTCTACCCAATATTTATAGTTGTGAAGACTCTTCATTATACAAAATACATGCATGCCATGCATCCACCAGATTTCCAAAAGCGTGACGATAGCTCAGAGGTGACGCCCATGCAACATAAAAATGTCCTTATCTGGTGATAATATTCATGTTGGAGATCCAATATGTTTATGATGATACTGATAATTTGCAGGAGTGGTGGTACAAGCCCCTTGGAGATATAGGATGACACATGCACAAGTTCAGATCCCTCTTGATACCCTAGCAAATTATTTTTCCCTAAGTTGGTGACATCCTCCCTCTTCCGCATTTATGCTAATAGCTACTTTGGATGTGCAAAGGATGGCTTGATAATCACCCAGTATAGTGATATGATCCTGCCTAGAAGAATGATAGTGACATGCAGAAGGAATGTTAAATTTATATATCCCAATGAATTGTTGTGGGTCTTTCTAGCTATTTCCCAACAGAAAAATTTGACCTGTAGTAATGTCCTTCTCCGTATGCTAGATCTATGAAGATGAATGAATGCAATGAAAAGATGATAATAGATCTTAATGATATATACATAAGTGATTAGGGAAGATAGATTTTGCTACCGAAAACACCTGTTAGTTGTTGGCTCACACCCCTAACCCCAACTTGTTGCTACGACTACTGTTGTTGCTGCTCTAGAAACCAAAATCCAAGATGAATAATGATCATAGATATCCTTTTGGTTCGAATAACCTTCTTATATAGATTTTATGGTTTACATGTAACTTTTAGGGTTTGCACTTTACTTTTTGCATGCATGCAATTCTAATTGCTCGCTGAATTATGCCATATGGAATAAGGCCTGCATGCTCCACATGCTTTATGATATTAACTCTGATGGCCTTCTTTACTAGACTGATGACTTAATAATATTGAATACATGTTCATTTATGCTCCTAGTATTAAATTCCTTCGGTCAAGTCCCTTTTTCCTTAATACCTGCTCGAACCTATGGGAATTAAATAGGTTAACGAGTGTTTTTTATGCTTATGTAGAAGAGGAAATTACAGTACTCCACACTTGAAATTGTTTGTCCTCAAGCAACTGTAAACTAGGATTTTTCTATACATGATCTCCTTCCCATGTGGTATCTTGAATAGGTAATTCTTTCCATTTTACCAAGTATTCTCGAATTACCCTGTGTCTAAGTTTCCTTTCTTGAACCTGTAGAATCTTTTCTTGAATCAACACTAAAAGTCCTTTACCATCTAATGGAGGTTAATTGGTGGATGGAGTGATGTGTTGCCCCACTATTTTCTTGAGATTTGATACATGAAATACATAATGTTATGAATTTTAATTTCCCTTGGAAGCTCCAATTCATAGGCCACCTCTCCAATCTTTTTGACTGCTTTGTAAGGACCATAGAAGCGAGGTTTCAATTTCTCCAGTCCTTTTTTCTTGAGTGAATATTTTCTGTAAGGTTATATTTGTAAATATACCAAGTCTCCTACCTCAAAACTATACTCAACTCTGTGTGTGTCTGTGTATAATTTATGTTGGTTTTGAGTTGTCTGTAACTTTTCTTTTAGCACTTTAAGAATATCTCTGCTGTCTTGTACCCAATAATTTTCCTTAGCTGCTTTTCTATCTCCGAAGACTAAATCTACAAAGTTTAGTGCCTCATAGCCATATAAATCCTTGAAAGGAGTCATCCTAATAGACATATGGTGGGTGGTATTATAGCAGTACTCACCTAGGTGTATCCATTTAATTCGTGTCCTTTGTTTCCTTGCCACATAATTTCTTAAATCTCCCTCAATCCATTTGTTGACTATTTATGTATGTCCATTGCTTCGAGGTAGATAACTTGTGCTAGTAGCTAATTATGTTCCGAGTAATTTGAAAAGCTCCTACCAGAAGGCATTGGTTAATTTATTATCATGGTCACTAAAAATAGTCTTAGGTAGTCCATGTAATCTGAAAACTTCTCAGAAAAACAAGTTTGCTACCTCTGATGTGGAATAATCCAAAGAAATGGAAAATAAGTGAGCAAATTTTTTCAATGGATCTACTACCACGTATAAGAAATATCGTCCCTATACCTTGGGTAAAGGTGTAATGAAGTCCATCGAGATGCTATCCCATTTACGCTCAGGTATAGGTAATGGCTGAAATAACCCTTCGTATGAGTGTGATCAATTTTATTTTGTGGGAACATACTGGACTCTTAGACATGCTATATTACATCTACCTTGAGGCCTTTCTATGAGAACCTCTCTCTAATTTGTTTGTAAGTTTTCAAGAAACCATGATGCCCTGATAATGGTGAATCATGCGATTCCTATAAAACCTTTTTCTTTAAAGATGATTATGGAACTAGGTATATCTTATTCTTGTAGTAAATGATGCCATCAATCACCTTGTCTCAATCATACGGCATTTGTCTCTCTAATAAATCACAAGAAAAATTATTTTTTGAAGATTCAAACAAGAGATGAGACCTCTAGTTGGTATATATACTCATGAGTGATATAAAGGTTGTTCATCTTGATAATGCATCAGCTACAACATTGTTTTTTCCCTTAACATATTCTATTTCAAATTCATATGCATGTACCTTGCTGACCCATTTTTGTTGTCGTTCATTCAACTCTTTTTGTTCTAAGAATTATTTCAGGATGTTGTGATCTGTCTTAATTTTAAACCTTCTTCCTACCAAATACTGCCTGAATTTTGTTAAGGCATGTAAGATTGCTAGAATTTCCTTGTCATATATAGATTAGTTGTGTTAATAATATTTATGTTTTCTACATTCAAAGAAGACCAGGTGATGGTTTTGCATCAATATTTCCCATATTCCCTCCCCTGAATCATCATACTCTACTATAAATGACTAAGTGAAATCGGCTAATGCCAAAATGGGACATGAACTCATAATTTTTTCATCTTTTCAAATGTATGTTGTGCCCCTCCTGTCCAGCTGAATTCCCCCTTCTTTGTAAGATCTGTGAGTGGTGTTGTTAATTGAGAAAACCCTTTAACATACCTCATGTAATAAGTGCAAAGGCCCTAAAATCCCTTCAATTCTATTACATATCTTGGTGTAGGCCAATCCAATATAGCTCTAATTTTTTCCATATGAACCTTTACTCCATAAGTGCTTATTACATGCCCTATATATAAAATTTCTTACATACCAAAATCACATTTAGAAATTTTGGCATAAATGGATTGTTCTTTTAAAATTTCCAGTACCACATATAGGTGTCTCCAATGTTCCTCCCAAGTTTTATTGTAAATTAAAATGCATCAAATAACCCAAGTAAAATTTCGACGACTGAGCCTTGAAGGCGTGGTTCATGCAATATTGAAAAGTTGTCGATGCGTTGGTGAGTCGAAAAGGCATGAATAAGAACTCATAATGACCAAAGTGGCAACAAAAATATTTCTTTGAAATATCTTGATCCCTTACTTGACATTGGACCACATACATCGGAGTGAATGATTTCCAAGATTCCTTTAGGCTTGCTTTCGTTACTTGGAAATGTCTTCTTTGTGTTCTTTCCTTTTGCACATCCCTTGCATACTCCTTCATGTTTTGATTGTATTTTTGGAAGACCTTCAACGACTTTGCTTGCAAGTGGTAGTGCCCTATAGTGCACATGTGCAATCCTTCTATGCCAAAGTTCATTTGGCTCTATTGAGTCATGAACCAAAGCTTGTTCTAGTTGGCCCTTTAATATGTATAGTCCTCCCTCTTGTTCTCCAATTACTACTGCTGTTATCCCTAAAGTTGAACCTAGACTACGAGGGTTCAAGCTTAAGGAAATCTTTTTCAAAAATGTACAAATCAATGAAATCAAATTGAAAAATAAGCTGGTATGAGATCAAAGCTATTGGAAAATTCACACAATTATCAATGAAATAGGCTGGTATGAAATCAAGGCCATTTTGTACAGATCACACAATTATGAATGAAATAAGCTGGTATAATACAAGATCTATAAGAAAATTAAAACATTATTGAAGAGATAGGCTGGTGTGAAATCAGAGTTATAAGATAATCATACAAAATTTAGGAACTGTATAACATAAAACCAAGTACAAGGTTCAATACCTCAGTAACTACGATCACAAAGTCATGAACTGAAACTATCTCTATGTTTAGAAAATATAATGATAATTGCATTTCAATATAAGCATCACTGTAATGGAATCAAGGCGACCATATACATGATAAGTCATAAGAAAGACAATTTATAAAATACAAAGACACATCAAAATCATGCTCATTCAAAGTAGAACATGTTATCGAAGATGTACAGTATTCATGTTATACAGACATTGATTTAAAACAGAGCCCACATAACTCCAAAATTCCAACCCCTTCTCCCTTCTCGAGAGACCCTTAAATACAAAATAATGTCTTCCTTAAACTAACCATAAGATCCTATATCTAAGGACCGAACCTCCTCAAAAACAAGGAAGTCAATCCCTTTTAAAAAGTAATAAAGTACAAGTGTAATAGATGTGTCAAATAACAACATAATTTCAAAAAGAAAAAAACAATTTAACTTCTAAAGGCTTCTAGAAGCCTCTGCTAATGTAGCTAGGTCACTTAGAACCTGTGAATGCCTCTGTAGTCTGGCGAATTCAGCATCCTTATTGTCCTCCTTGATTTGAGCTTTGACTTGTTCCAGCTGTTTCTGAATGGCTCACTTCGCCCTTAGAACATCTTTGGAAACCATCAGCAGCTTTTGGTATTCTGCCTCTTTGTCCTCCAGGTCTTCATGAAGTCTTTTGTTGGCCACCATCAATTTTTCATTTATGTCTTGCAAATATCTTGTTTGTTCTTGGTATGTTTGCAATGACTTCCTACATTGGCTTAATTCAGGAGATATTTCTAAGTCTTCTTCTCCTATGTGGACTCCTTCCTGTAAACCTTTTGATGCTGAACCATCATTTGGAATATCATGCTTGTCTGTACAAAACTCTTCTGGCATAATGCCTGCTATGCCCTGAATATCAATAAACTTTTCATTATCTACACCATATTGGTCCCCTTCTGTATGCACTGTTTCTTCACTACTAGCATCATAAATCACTACAACATTCATGGCATCTTCATGCGCTGCCTCTTTCTCTATCTGCATCTTCTTCCTTAGCCTGGTTCTTAGCTTCTCTGTCTTGAATAACTGTTTACAAATCTTATTCTTTGAAGCTATGGTTTTCAGCATATCACTGAGTTTCTCTGGGTATTCATTTGTGTAGGAGGCTTCATGGCACAAGCCTTCTTGAATGGTTTTCTCAACAGTATGCTTTTCTTCATTCTCAACAGTTTTAACAGGCTTCTTAGGACTTATTATTAGCTGTTCAGTATCATCCATGATTCTTTTGCCTTTTTCTTTAGGGTTGTCTTTAAACCCTAACTCTTTTAACATGGATTCCCATGTTCTCTCCTCCTTTTGCAATTGAGCTAGAATCAACATTTTAATTAAGCCTTGGTGATAAACAGAGCGAGCAATATGCTCGGGATGGTTTTGAACTCTAGAAATCATCTTTTGGAGGATTTTAAACAAGTAAAATGGGAGATTTACCTGTATAGTTCCATGAATATGCATTAGCAATTTTAGATGGCACTTTAATACTCTATCATATCTACCATCACATGTAATGTAATTCTGTATCACCTCCAAAGGAACCTTCCATCCTAGCTTCATTTTGCTAACGTGGACACCATTTTTCTAGTCAAGATTTTCACCTCCTAGCATTAGAAATTCACTAAAATCGCTTTGGAAATCCTTCGGTTTGAACCATTTCTTCCCCTATGCAGGAAAACGTATTGCCTCAGCAATAGAATCCTCATTTACTTTGACTGTTAGGCTTTGTAGCTGCAATCTTTCATCTCTGTAATTTTCAATAAATAACATGGTAACTTGTGAATGGTAGCCTTGCGATTTCTCACAAAAATTAAACCATCTAGACTTCTGCATAAGTTTGGCAGACCTGGGAAATTGCTTTATCCAGTCTATGTTGTTTGGTTCTAGCTTGCAAATGAAGCCTCCAGGATTTCTCTTCACTATAACCTCCTCTGGTTCTTCCTCGTCGGATGCCTCCGACATTTAAAACCCTAAAAGAATTCCAACCCTGCTGTATGGACCGACAGGGCTTTAAATCTCAGACAAAAACACACAAACTAAGCTTTGCTGCAGTTACCTCTGTGGTAAGTCTTCACTCCATGCTTACATCTGGCCTGTTAATAATGCATCTATACTTGTGCTAGTCCTAATTTGATTGATTTGCAGGATTAACACAATGAATATGACAGTGAGAATAGAACCAAAAAGCCTCATAGGTCTTACCCTTAAGCCTCTGTCAGTAATGCAAATCAACAAGTATTTTACACTATACTGCCCCGAACATGAAATTCTTTGTTGTAACTGCTTACTCTGAGATGCAGGGAAATATATACGCTGTAATCCAGCCCTTAAAACATAAAAGCCATCAAAGTTTGAACAAACCCTAGCTGCTTAAAACCCACATGTTGCTGCTTGCAACCAATGGAGATTTACAGTACACAAATGAGTCTGCGATTATTCTTCTCCAGTTAACTAGAGAAGTAATGAGATAGATTTTGGGGAAAAGAGTGAGTTAAATTGATTCTTCCACGTTCAGTACTAGCACTCATTGCATGTATTGTTGAAACTTTCGAAATGACAACATGTGTACCATTTCATAAATGACACCATACAACTCATCATTTTATGGACAAGGGCGCATTTAAAACATGACCATACCGAATGCCAAATAATTATGCATATGACCAAAGTTTATTATCCCTTTACATTCCATGGTATTAATAGACAATAAACTTTTCAATGAAATGCCCTTTCGAAATTCTGCTGCTAGTAAGTGAAATGCTACCAGTTCATGAAATGCTGCCAGCTTTAACAATTCACCATATAACATACAATCTCTTGCACATACATAAGTTCAGGCCAAATGAATGAAGATTTTGATGACTCAGGATAATAACAGAAACCCTAAAGGCGTTCAATCTATCATAAGGTATAGAACAAAGGAAAATTAAAACAATAAAAACAAATCAAAATCAAAGATTTTAAAACTAAAAAGTTAAAACAACCTTAGAGATAACAATTGCATCATCAATAGTCTTTCCTTTTGGCCACATGAGAACTTGTCCATTTATAAATGCAACTCTCATTCCTTTTGCATCTAATGCAGAGATGGAGAGAAGGTTCTTCTTTAGTCCTGGTACAAATAAGACATCCTTTATTTTCATAGACTTTCTAGAGTCTAATTTGTAGGAGGATTCTCCACTACCTTTTATTGGATACTAGTAGTCATCCCCAAGTTTCACCTTGTGGGGTGATTCATGTTCTGATAGTTTCACAAATTATTCTTTGAATCCCATCATGTGTTTGGAATTCGCACTGTCGATAAGCCAAGCATTGCTTCCATGTGTGATGTTTCCCATGAGAGAGGAAATCAAAACATATTATTCATCACTGTCTTGTTTGATTCTCTTCTTGGAAGGATCATCATCTTCTGCAGCATGAGCATGATGTCTTTTCTTGTTTCCCTTCCTGTTGTGAGATCTATCTTTGTTTCTAGGACAATCTCTTACAAAGTGTCCTATTTCATCACATGTATAGCAAATGTATTTAGACAAATCTTTGTTATATTTTCTAGTGTTTTTCTTCTAGCGAGAGGGCTTACCTTTGTGATGGTTTGTTCTTCTTTTCTTAGATTGTACTATGAGAGCTCGATATTCACTTCCCATATTTTCTTCTCATGATAATATTTGAGCTTCTTCTTGTGAGCATTCTTCCCACAGTCTTCTAAAATTGATTAGCTTATACCTGGCACAGATCCCTTCATTGAAATAGTCCCATGCCCTAAGGAGACCATTCAAGGTGGTCATCACAATTTCTGCATTCTCTACTTCTTCATCTACTACTTCAAGATGTTCCTTGATCTGAGAGACCCTTGTAAAGTAATACTGGATGGTCTCTACATTCTGGATATTTACATTCTTCAATTGGTTTCTTAGAGTCATCTTCTGGTTTATGTTCTTCCCTTCAAATAACTTGGTCATGGCATCAAACATCTCTTTAGGTTTCTTTAGGAAGGACACCTATGGTATGAGGTGATCCTTGATTGAATCAGCAATAATCCTCTTAGCCATGACCAATTTCTTCTTGTGTAAGGCCTTAGCCTCATCTCACTTTCGAATTGGAACCTATTCATTGATGTAAGAGTCCAACTCATTTTCTTCTAGGACCAGGGAGATCCTATACTACCGATCTCAGAAGTTATCATCTCCCTCAAGATTTTCATCAAGTTTGGTATGATGAGACATCTTAACAGAGAACCTCAAATGGAAATGCAAAATATATAGATCTTACCAGGTTAAGATGTTGAAACTGGATCTGGAGCTGAATTTCTGCAGAGTTGGTTTTATGGTTTAGGAGCATATTAGGTTTTTACTTTTCTGGAGTTCTACCCAACCAAAACTTTGATCTTGATCTCTAAACTTCGATTTTGGGGAGGATATCAATCCAGGCCCGGGCTCACTCAAAAATTCCACTTCGGTGGAAATCCCTAATTTCCCATAGTAGTGTCTGGTTAAAAACTGAAAATGCTCAGAATTAGATTCTGCTTCAACAGAAAGATGGGCCCTAGAGAGGAGGGTCATCCTAGCCTCCATTCGATGAAAATATGTGGAGAGATATCCAAAAAGTAGGAAGCCCTAGATTCAATAGCTGCACAATGTCTTCTTCTCAGGTTAGCTCTAATACCATGTTAGATTTTAACATTTAAGCACAATTTAAGCTATATGACCTTAGGATGTTATCTGAGAGAATAACAAGCACAACAATCAATCACAAGGGGCAATGAACAAAAATATTTTCCTCGGGGACACCATAAAGGAGAAAACCCGCAACTTCCTTGGAGATAGAATCAACACCAAAAGTAAAACCCAAAGACAGTAAGATGATCTCCCAACAGCAGTAGCCTCTCTCTCTTTTGTCCCAACTTCTTCTTTATTTCTCAGTTATGCGCTACAACTGAGTGTGAGTGAATTTTTGTTAAATAGAGAGGCTCCCTCTCTATTTATACTAATTCCTGACTTGACAATAACTCACTAGGGTTGACTTCTCTAGGAGAGTCTAATAACCCTAGGGCCCCACAACTGTGGGGACTTTAACCCTTGATCAATAATTAGGGTTACACTCTATGACTTTACATGACTTGTTTACATTATTAAATATCCCTATAGGAACATCGGGGAATGACATGACTCAATTACATTATAGATACTTCCCTATATAAATATCAGGGTACAACACATAATATATACAAGTGAATACATTTTGAAGTTACAAATACATCAACATATTTTATACAGAAAGCAAAAACCATTCATCATCAAAGAAATAATTGATAAAGAGTTAGAACGATCTCACAATTGTACGGAACTAAATAGAAGTAATTCCACAATTGAGATTCCACACAATCCAAGCAAAAACCTGTCGTGTCCTTTCCCAGCAAGTAAGTACTTTATTAGCAGAAAAATGAGTTCTCCTTCTAAATATTCCAGCTCCTTTTGCTAGCCAAAAAAATCCCTTTACCCTAATCTCTACCTTTATTTATAATACATTTACAATTTTTCATCTAGTGACTTATCGACTTCCCTAACCCTAGGAATTCCAAAAACTCACGTTTTAGTGCTCTATACTAGAAAATGAAAAAATAAACAGAAGGACAAAACTTTCAAGTGGGCCCATCCAAGGTTGAGATATATTCCCCCCATGCATTGGCTTCCTCTGCTATAGTATGATAATTTATCGGCTCTAACATTTGCACGATCACTTCATGTACGACCAGCTGGGTCTCCACACGTGTCACCCTTTCTGGAGTGGTTCTTTATAAGTCTTCCAATATATACTTGCTAACAGAATCTTGTTCAACCGAAGTTCTAACATCTTCTTCATTGATGATTTCCATTTTTTGAATGTACTGTTCATCCTCATGTAGTCTATCTTGTAGATATGCCACATGCTGGTCCTTGTTTGGAAATCATTGATCTTTGTAGCTGAAGAAAGTTGGCATCTATCATGTACTTGGCACATATTTTTATAGAACAACGTACAATTTTCCAGAGCATTTTCAATTTCATAGTTCAATCTTACATAATATTTTTTACAAAATTCCAGGAGTGCCGTTTCTATTTTTAGGCCTCCAACTATATTCTGTGGCAAGTGTTTGGGAAATGTCAAGTTGGACTCTATGCAGGTCAACTAGATTTGAACCTTTTCAATGAATTTTATTAGTCTTTTTTTGAAATTAAGTGACTCTATTACGATTTCATTCAATCTTGTTTCTTCTAGCTTTACCTTATAAATTTCACCATAGAGGTTCACTTGAACTTGGTGTATCTTTCTCCAGATTTTGTAGGCCTGGTGCAAGTGATAGAAAGAGCACTTCAGGGTGCTGCTTCATTATGGGATCAGGTGTGATCTCTTGGTTTAGTAGGAAACAATCTTGCGTAGCACTGAGTACAGCTGAAGTAGAGTATGTCATACCTTCTTCAACTACTTGTGAGGTAGTATGGCTAAGGAATCTACTATATGATTTATTTGATCTCCAGTTGGATGCTACTTGTATATATTGCGACAACCAAGTTGTGTGAAGTTGTCTAAGAACCTAGTGTTCCATGAAAAGTTGAAGCATATCGAGATCAAATATCACTATATCATGGATATGATGTAGAGAGGAGCAGTGAATCTCCAATATGTTGCGATGGACAAACATATAGCTGATGTGTTGACCAAGCCATTGGCCAGAGTGAAGTTTGAGTACTTCAGGGAGAAGCTTGGTGTTCTCCAGATCGAGGTTCCCTCCAAGGGGAGGTGATGAGTCTGAGATCCATTCTGATGTGACTATGGGATGTGTTCCCACATGATCATATGTAAGTGCAGAGCCATTTTGATGTGACTATGGGATGTGTTCCCACATGATCAAATGTAAGTGCAGAGCCATTTTGATGTGACGATGGGATGTGTTCCCACATGATTAGATGTAAGTGCAGAGCCATTCTAATGTGACTATGGGATGTGTTCCCACATGATCAGATATAAGCGTTGAGCCCTTCTAGAATGGATGTGGGATGTGTTCCCCACATGGATGGATATAAGTGTTGAGCCCTTCTAGCATGGATGTGAGATGTGTTCCCCACATGGCTAGATATAAGTGTTGATCCTTTCTGACATGGTTCTTAGATGTGTTCCTCCCATGGTTAGATATAAGTATTGATCCTTTCTGACATGATTCTTGGATGTGTTCCTCCCATGGTCATATATAAGTGTTGAGCCTTTTCGATATGGTTCTTGGATGTGTTCCTCCCATGATCGGATGTGAGTGCTGAGACTTTCCGATATGGTTCTTGGATGTGTTCCTCCCATGATCAGATGTGAGTACTGGGACTTTATGACATGGTTGCTGGATGTGTTCCTCCCATGGTCAGATGTAAGTGCTGGGTAGGCCATTCTGACTTAGGGTCAGATATAAGTGCTGAAGAATACCTACATGGAGGCTAGGCCTACAACCAACATGAAAAAGGGTTGGCTATGTAGAAATTCCTATGATGAGAAGAATTGAGAGATAGCACCAGTGATGATCCAGATCTAGTGATGATGATCTAGCAGTGATGATCCAGATCCAATGATGATTTAGATCTAGTGATGATGACCCAGTAATCATCCAGATTGAGTGATGATCCAAATCCAGTAATGAAGATGACTTGAAGATGAAGATGACTTGAAGATAAAGATGACTTGAAGATAAAGAGAACTTGATGACGATCCAGATGATAAAGAGAAGAAGACATGTGCTGATAAATTGTGTCAAGAGAATACCTTCCTAGTTAAGAGGGAGTGTTAATGTATTTGTAAGTTCAGAATGTATTCACTTGTATATTTTATGTATTGTACCCTGATGTTTATTCCGGGAAGTATTTGTAATGTAATTGAGTTGTGTCATGCCCCGATGTTCCTATCGAGAGATTAAATAATGTAAACAAGTCATGTAAAGTCATAGAGGGTAACCCTTCCTATTGATCAAGGGTTAAAGTCCCCATAGTTGTGGGGCCCTAGGGTTATTAGACTCTCCTAGAGAAGTTGGCCCTAATTGTCAAGTCAAGAATTAGTATAAATAGAGAGTGAGCCTCTCCATTTATCACACATTCACTCACACTCAATTGTAGCGCATAACTGAGAGAGAAGAAGTTGTTGGGACAAGAGAGAGAGAGATACTACTGCTGTCAGGACATCATCTTACTGTTTTGGGGTTTTTACTTTTGGTGTTGATTCTATCCCTGAGGAAGTTGTGGGGTTTTCTCCTTTATGGTTTCCCTGAGGAAAATATTTGTGTCTATTGTCTCTTGTGTTTGATTGTTGTGCTTGTTGTTCTCTCAGTTAAATATCCTAAGTTAATGCTAGCTTGAATGATAAAAATCTAATAGTAATTTCATAATATCGAATCATAGAATCAAAGTAATGCTGGCCTCCATCAACTAGCCCTGCATGGTTGCATGTAGAGAGAACACAAAGGAATGTGACATCATTCAGTTTCATTCTTGCCAGCTCAATTTCTGAAAAGAGCTCTAGAGCCTCCTTTACTAGCCCATGCTGTACGCATCCTATAATCATTGCATTCCATGCAGCCAAATTCCATTAATGCAAATTGGCAAACAAATTGCCTCTTTTATACACCCACATTTCGCATACATTCCAACCAGATAACTGCCCACAAAAGTGTATGAATCGAATCCATATTTATGCTAAGGAAATGAACCTACCTTCCCTGATCAAGTGTTGTGATGTTCGCGCAAACAAAAAGCATAGTTGAGAAAGTAAAATCATTTGGCCTCAACCCCATCATCAACGCTTACCAAAACACCTTGAGAGCCTCTTCATCTTGGCCATTTGGAGCATAACATGCAATCATCCCACTCCATGAGACTACATTTCAATCAGGCATATAGTCAAACACAAGCCATGCTTCCTTGAGAAACCTGCATTTAGCATACATATCAACAAGGGTACTACCCACAAAGATATCCA
Source organism: Pseudotsuga menziesii (assembly GCA_001517045.1). Lineage (NCBI taxonomy): Eukaryota > Viridiplantae > Streptophyta > Pinopsida > Pinales > Pinaceae > Pseudotsuga > Pseudotsuga menziesii. The sequence goes on from LPNX010714936.1 coordinate 40,013, forward strand.
AATCAAATCCCATCATGAGAATACAAGCATGAACCTGTCTGCCTCTCTTCCAAAGACGCAATCCCACACCCGCCTTAATCACGCTGGAAAATGTGATCTCATTTAGTCTCATTCCTACTCTCTGCATCTGCCAAAAGAGTTTTAAGGATTTCTCCGTAGGCCCATTCTGAACAAACCCAATAACTATGGTGGTCCATGTGATTGCCTCCCTCTGAGGCATTATGTCAAACACTTTGCGCACATCCTCAATTATTTCACATTTGGCATACATGTTGAAGAAATTGTTTCCTATGAAAAGAATTGATGAAAAACCAGAGATAATGGTGTGGGCATGTACCTGTCTTCCCTATGCAAGTTCCCTAAACCTTACACACCATTCCAAAAGAATGTGATAGCAATTGTAGTTCATTGTAATAGCTTCAATTAGAATGAATTTGTTTGGAATTAAGATTCGAATATGGTTTTTATTATACCCAACGGATATTTTAATGGTTTTTGCTTCTTCCTGTGTTGGGTTTTCTCTTGGCCATTCTTTCAGCAAAGCATTGGAAATGGAGGCAGTGCTAAGCATGATGGATACTTTGGGTTTGATTCAACCCTCCACATTGACAAGCATTTGATTAGATATTATTTGATGGGAAAATAATATTCAATGTAGTTATCACAGGGTTGTTCGTTTGTGAACACCCTGTACTAGACAATTTGGCTTATTCATGCACTGATGATTAAAACTAGCCTGCATTAATCAAAAGTAGCTTGTATTGATCAAAATTGTTGTTCCCTCCTCTAAACAAAAAAGTTTCAATATGCATTGTTTGTCTTTACTAGTAAAGAACTTGCTTCCTGATTCAATCATTGAGGCTTTGGAATTACAGATTTAGTTATGTTTATAAAACCCTAGACCTCTACAGGTGTATTTTTTGGGGGGAAATAAGAAAGAAGGGTATATCCAAGGCCTGATAGGTTGTATACTCTCAACTATTCATAGCTTCTGGTCTACTCATATGGTCAGAATAGCAATACTGATCCCCCTTTTCCCCAACCGAAAATTAACAAATGCATACAGACAAATATGAACTAAGATATATACACAGATTGAGCTAGGATATGATATATGCAAAGATCGAAATTGGCACCTAGAAATGATAATGCATAGATTTATGTTGGCACCTACAGATCATCAAATGTGCATACCAAATTGAGCTAGAGATCATACTCACCATTGTTGCAGATCGCACTGATTCCTCCGCTCCTTACTGCCTTCGTCCTAAACAATAGAAGAAGAAATTTAGGTCTCACTTGGGGGTTTATCAAATCAAAAAACTATAATGACACCTTCATTATAGCTGACCATTTTATCAACGATCCAAGTTACGATGGCATTTTGTGGACAGAGAGCTCAGGGTAAAGCAACCCACCAGCCGGGGGCAGGCCCTCGGTTCAATTCCTCTACCAAGAGTTACAAATCATAACAGAAAAGATAAATCTATCCCATAATATTTACATAAATAAACTACACACACCTCTATAATTTGCAGAATTACGTTGTCTCTGTGAAGGAGCTTCCCCTAGAAGCTTAGGTGCCAATTCCAGTGCATCGCATTGGAAAAACTCTAGACCCAATATTTTATATCCTTCAACAAAAACTTCACAGTTTCTAGTTCCAACCCTCACTGAGTCCCTACTGACTTTCATGAACTCAACAGTCACAGGACCATCTTCTGCATACATATTTGTGGGCTCCTTGCATTTTCTATGACTCTTGGGATACCCTCCTGTAATGTTTCCCTACATAGTTTTGGTATATGAAAAATATGAGATTGGCTTCGATTTTTGGATGCCCTAGGATATTTCCAGTGGAATTGTTGGGGAAGCATTGAGGGTACATTCATTGGAATTGTTGCAATGGTTGGTTGGTTTTATTTTTCACATCGAATGGGAATTTCCCAAGTTCCCTTGACAGCTCGTGCTTCACGCATGCAAGGATATTTGAGCCATTTCATCTTCACCACATCCACAACAACAACAACAAAATGAATAAAAAAAAACACAATAGGTAATAAAAAAACATAGAAGGAAACAAACCTGAAGGTCTAAACATTGCTGCCATTCTGGAGGCAATGAAGACTCAACGTGAAGCTCAATACAAATATTTGATAGTTTCAATTTCTGTCCACCTACACCAATCCCATCACCAGGAAGTGGAGACTCAACATGAAGCTCAATACAAATATTTGACAATTTTAATTTCACTGACACCAATCTCATCACCATGTTTAGAATTTCCTGAATTCCAATTCCATTTACTCTATGCGTCTTCAAGCATCAATTATATCCAGACAGATTCCTTCTAAATCTGGTCTTCTTAGCCTAAGTGTATCGTAGGATAGGGTTTTGATTCATATAATGGGGCAAGGGTTCTATTCTTGGTGGCTATCTCCCTCACCTGTTCTTACCCTTCCCTGTAAGTTCTCTGATTCATTCTACCCTGTAAATTCATTGACACCATTTCCCTCTTCATTGCATAAAAACCCTGGAATCACCATTGGTATAGACATATTAGTGTTGAGTGGTAAAATGATTTTAAGGAATACTATGATTTTAAGTATTTTTAATAATATAAATAATATATAGAAATATTAAATAATGTTAATTTCAACTTGTGATTACTTTCATTTCTTAAGGTATTTGGTTTTATAAGGAAAAAATGACTAGGTAACAAAAAAAATTAAATTTTCAATGATATGCCTCCAATAATTTACATAAACCTTATAAGTGTGCTCCATGCCAAGATATCTTCTTGAATATACCCCAAGTCAACACCTTGTTATATAGTTCCATCTACTGCAACAATGTGGTTTTTAGAGGAGTAGAGGTTTTTCACAAAGGAATACACCACTTACTCTACTTCTTAGTCCTGATTCAAGAACGTGGCCTTGTATTGAACGCTTGTAGTATAATCTCTAGTATGTTTCCATGACTAAAAAAAGGTATCTTCCTCCTCCTTTAAGTAAATTAAACTCAATTGATCACTGATATTTCCACAAATGAGCTCTGTTTGAAGCTACAAAATAAGAAAAATACACATTATATGCATGTTATTATTCCATGTTTTATGGTTATATATATATATATATATATCCCTTGTATATAAGCTAATATCAACCTAACTAAAACTATGTGTCGTATCTAATAAAAATAACTCCACTAGTTCAACAAAAATTGGGTCACACTTCCTTTAAATGTAAAATGTTTGACATATATTATCTATAAAGCATAATATGCACATCACATAATAATACAAAATCAATCCCAAAGTGTGAAAAATAAATTAATAATGTTAAGGGTCTCTACATACAATGCTTGTTCATTTTCCTTGTTCCCTCCGTACATAGTATCAAAAATGAAAAAAAAGACAAATGGGGAGAAAAAGGGCGTACGACCATAAATAAATATCATAAAAGGAATCATATCCAACCCCCTAATCCCAAATCCCCTAACCCCATAAACCCTTAAATAGCCTCACCCAGAATCCCTTAAACCCTAAGCCTCTAATCCACCTAAATGTAACCCACTAACCCTAGTTAACCCCTAACTCCTAAAATCCCCTAACTGCTAAATCTCATAATGTGACCATAGTGACAATCTATGTATTTTATGCACATATATACTAAGCAACTAGCATAAACAATCAATAACATCTAACATCTCATGTAACTAACCTAAACATTGAAGTCTTATACTAATATATGTATTCATTGCACCTACCAAACTTATAGGGACAAATCATGATGCACCGTAACACGTCATTTAATGAAAAAGATGAAACTTGTAGTCAACATAAAAAGGAAAATGAATAGGGAAATAACAAGGACAATTTCATTCCAACAATACAACCATTTTTTATTCAAGAAGCATAAAGGGCATTTCTCTCATAGAATTTCCCCCTCTATTATAATGCATGGATTTCATTTTATAGACATTATGCCTCTATTAGTCTCAATAGAAGAAGAACATTTACATTTGCATTAAAATTTTATTTAGTGTGTCAAACTCAACATTACATGTCCTCCAAACACTTACGAATCTTGATAGGATTATATTTTGAGTTGAGAGAAAGAACTCCATGTTATTGATGGATCTTTGACATCACAACAATTATTAAGGGTTTCATTTTTCTCCTCCTTTAGCCAAACATATAGAGAATCAATGGATTTGGTTTTATAAATTAGGATTAATATAAAATTTAATTAATTTATGTTTTATATAAATATAATAATTTGTGTTTTATATAAATATAATATTTGTTTTAATGGTATTTTTGTTATAGTAGTATATATAATAAACTTGGATCAAGGACGTTGGCTGAGAAAAGTTGTTCACATCGTGAATTAGGTGGGTGGTGATGTCTGATGCAAAATTTACTTGGCCACTAATGCATAAAGGAGGTTTAACTTGATAGTGATAATGAGAGGTCATCGCTGCATTATACGTATCATATTTTGTGAGGTAAGGCATGTAAGAGGTCGAGGAATCAAAATATTTACCTGAAACACTGAGATGGGGTCGTGCCTCTAACTTATTGCATATGGATCTGAGACTGGTTCTGGGTCAGCACCCGATTTTAATTATAATTGAGTCTTTGATGGGTTAAAATATTTTTCTTAGCGCTTCCACTGATTCAATTATTATTGGATCAACTACTGTGATGTTTAAAGGAACTGAGCCTGGTGAAGCTACGTCGACTGGTGCAACCAGTTAGACGGTTGCATATCATGATAGTTATATTGAAGTTAGAAAAGCACCTCAGTATGGGACTTGGGACTCTTACATTGAAGGATCAACAACTAGCTATGATGATTCTAGGTATCGATATGGTACTGGTTCTAGTACCTAATTCATAATTGTAGGAACCTAATTTTCCTTTGGCGTGCGCTTAACGGTTTTGTTCATTGGTGCAACAGGGATAAATATGGTCTAGAGAAAATTCATGCAATTTCTTTGTTGGATCTCTTAATATTGAGGTGCATGGCACCAATATTACTAATAGAAGGTAGACAATTTACAAACTTTACTAAATTGTAACACTTTATTGTCACAATTACAATTTTCCATGACACAATTAAAAATGACTAACATAAATGACTAATTCATATTCTTCTATCTAGTCATTTTTTATGTCATGACTAAATTAGTCGTTTATGTTAGTCTTTTTTAACTCTGTCATTTATTATCTAGTCATATTTTTTAACCGGTGACCAAAGTAGTCGTTAATTTTAGTCGTTTATAGTTGGGTCAATCAAAATTGTTCATATTTAGTAGAAAATCACTTTAAAAACCTATGGTGACTATAATTTTTATTCACATAGTAGCTAATTACTCATTGTTTACTAGTGAACACAAGGCTGGGAGATCCCATGCCTCTCCAAGCACAAGCATCCAAGATACTAACTGAGGCTCCTTCATCAACAATACAACAAGCAATTGTGTATTGTTCAACTTTGACCTTTATCTGGAAAGGTGCATCAGAAGGAAGGAGCGACTCAACTAGGCTATCCCAATCAAAGGAAGCAATCCGAGAGCTTGGTGGGGGTTGATCCGAAGCGACTTCAGTTCCCCCTTGTTCAGTAAGTTCTGAACTAGCAGTGAAGAAAATTTGACTAGCAAACAATTCACTCTCCAAAGGAAGAGTGGGATCGATTGACAATGGATCCAATTGAACTGCTTTATGAAAGTCACTCTCTGAAGGGAGAGTGGGATTTCCCAAAGGTGACATTGGTTCAATCACATTAGGATCACTCTCTGAAAGAAGAGTGGGATAGAACAAAGCTAATATTGTTTCAACCAAAGGTTGAGTAGATGGTTGAGAAACTGTAGGTTTTTCAGGAGAAGGAAATCCTTAAGTCTCAAACCACTCCCTTCGTACCTCTGCGATAGTAGGGAACTGATGAGTAAGATGATCTCCCTGGCATAGCTTACAAGGGAACTTACGTTTGCACTTCAAATGAACAGTTTTCTCAACGGTGTCAACATGACTAGCAGTGGCTGACTGTTTTCTCTCAGCATGACCTACAAAGGCTGAGAGTTTGCCCCCAGCATGACCACCAGAGGCTGGGTGGCTGGGTCCAACCTGACTAAGAGAGGTTGGTTGTTGAAAAATTTTACAATTTTAAAAAACGGGAGGACTATGAATCCAAACTCTTCACACCTCCGCAATGGAAAGGAATTTATAAGTAAGGTGGTCTCCCTCACAAAGCTTACAAGGAAACTTGGGCTTGTGTTTTGAATGGGAAGTCTTTTCAATAGTGTCAACATGACTCGCAGTGGCTGACGGATTGTCTTCATCATGAACCACAGAGATTGAGAGACTTCCCCCAGCATAACTGTCACATACCCCAATTTTGTAAAATAATGTTAATTGTTTAATTTAATTTCCTAAGACATTATGTCAAATTTAATGCTAAGTAGGAACTGATGACTCAGCAGAGTCAAAAGAAGTGGAATGTAATTCTGAATATTTTATTATTAATAAATAAAAGTGGAGACAACAGCATGGGAGAGCTGTTAATAAGAGTGTTACTGGTCAAACTGGTGGAAGGAACTAGGTGGAGGGAAAAAGACAAGTGGCAGCATCCTCAAACACTTCCTATGTTGCAGGTGGCAACTTCCCTACATTTGGGGTCATGATCCCCCAAGAAAGTGGGATCATAGCAGGTGGCTCAATAAATGACAACTAACCCAAAAAAGACCTAGGCAATCTTTTAAAAATACCCAATGAATAGAGATGAGGTTGCTCAGATATTTTCCAGAAGAAGAATCATTCAGGAGGAATGCACTTCAAGGAATTCATTGGGGAAAAGGAAAAACTGTAAGGAAGGTGTTTTGAGAGATAATCTGATAAGTTCAGGATTAGTATTGAGTTTGAAGACTGGTACTCGATTATTGCTGCACCTAGTTCCAACCAGGGAGACTAGAGCAAGCTTGGGGGTCCTGAGGAGTCGTTGTTTGAGCGCCCTCCAGGAGTTGGTAGGGAGGAACGGCCTCCCATTGCTATTGTTGTCCAAACTCAAGAACAGGTTCTGCTATCTAATAATCTTTGTTTTAATATCTGTGTATGATTGAATGTTATGTTTGTAGTTTATGATGTGAAAATTTAGATGGTTTAGTAATGAAGTTATTATTAGTTTGTTTAGTAATAACATCTTTTAGATGAGAAATAAAACCCCACCTGTGTTTTTCCTCATCTGGAGTGATCCAGACCGTACTCCAGCACAGGGGTAAAATTATAAATGAAGATGATATGATGAAATGTAGAATAATAGATTGTTTCTTTATCTATTATCAGAAGAGATATTTTTAATAACAGTAGTATGTGTTAGTAGATAAAACTATTGCCTTGTACAGTATTTACTTTCAGTAGTTTTATTATTTTAAACCAAATAGAAGAATATAATAGTCGCACTGGAGTAGGGCTAGACTAGATACACCTGCTGTTTAAACTTTACAACTTATTTCTTCCAGTTTAACATAATTTAACTACTATATGTCTAATAACAAAACTAAAAATAGGAATAGTTAAATATTGATTAAATTCTACTGTCAAACCAAGCTGGTTTAGATTTTATGTATGATTAGTAATGTAATCATTTCTTTATTTTTCTTTATTAAACTAAGTTCGAACAATGTCTAGATCTGTTAATCTATCTTTCATAAAGTTTAAATGAATATTACCATATATATATTTACGAGATAGATCCTAGATAG
>LPNX010714973.1:0-39208 GCA_001517045.1 Pseudotsuga menziesii
TCTATTTCAAATGTTTATCCAATCGGTTAAGTTTAAGACATAGTGTTAATTAGAGATTATAAGCAATAAGTTTGTTGATAAGAAATCTTGCATAGAGTTCATTAGTATTATTAGGTAACTATTACTTGGTGTGATGGTTTTGGGAAAAAACATTTTGATAAATAAATTTTTAATAATATATTAAATAAAAATAAATATTTTAAAAAATGTTATATGAATTTTTTATTTTTCTAATACATGGATATTAAATGTAACTAAAGAAACTAAAGAAATCATTGTTTTTATATTAAGATTAAGTATTTTAACATATCGATATTAAATGTAACAAAAGAAAACATCAATTTTGTATTCTAGATTAAGTAATGTAACATTAAAAAAAAGGATAAAAAGTTACTATATTATCATTCAAAAACATATTCCTAAAAGTCAACACCATATGTCTAATTGAAATTGTTGTAATATCCAATTTTGTTATGAAATGTACATTGATATTATACAATTAAATACGACTAAAGGAAGCATCATTTAGGTCTTCAAGATATGCATTGATCTTGTATAATTAAATGTTTTTAAAGGAAGCATTGTTTGAGTCTTCAAAGGTAGGTTAGGTATTGGAATGTCAAAATATGTTATGTATATATCAAAATATGTTAGGTATTATAATGTTAAAATATGGGTAAAAGGTGGTTGTATTATCATTTAAAAAGGTAATACTCTATGTTTAAATGAAAGTGAAAGTGTTTTTATATTGGTAGCTTTGTTATATGTGTATATTGATTTTTTTTATGAGTGTATCTGGCGGCGCTAAGAAGATAGGTGTTGTAAGGCCGCCTTCTTGTTAAGGAGATGATGCGCATGCAAGCCAAACAACCCCGAGTAATAGTAACAATAAGAGAGTAAGGAATATCAAAAGGAAACAAAAAAAGAATCCAAATTGGAATATAATAAGGGTTCAAGGCGAAGCTGCATAGATTCAAATTATGACTACAATTTCATAGTACTATAGTTCGTTCACTATAGCGGCAATAGAATTTCATTTCATGCACTATAACAACAATACAATGGATTTTGTATGCTTAATTTTGTATGCTTAATTTAAGTTTTGTTTTATTTGTAAGAACATTAATAATAGTATTGTTAACTTTGGCTCCAAGGAAAAAAGTATTGTTAACTTTATAGTTATGAAAGTTAAATAGTAAATGATCAATATTTAAGGTGGTCATTTAACATTTTTATAGTTTAATTGTTTTTATATTAATTTTAACTATAAAATATTTAACAATATTTTTGTAAAATCAAATTTCTAAAAATTTCATATAAGTTTTTGAATAGTTTTGGCAATGTTTAGAGTAAATTATTTTTATCATGTAGAATTTGGGTAAAAGCTTTTTTTAATAAACTTAAATAACAACAAAAACAAAAATAATTGAAACAAAGGTAATTTGAAAATCTTCTTTCATACTATAAGTTATTTTAAAAAAAAGTTTTAATCATAAATGTTTAAAAGTACATTATTCTTAATATTACTATTTAAAGTACATTATTCTTAATATTACTATTTAAAATACAGAATAAATTATACTAGAAATATTTACATAACTTGCTAAAATTTCAAAAACTATTTTAAAGTATATTGTATTTTGATTGATTATATAAAGTTAAATTTGTTTCATTACCACACCTAATATCATTTTTACATTAAATATGAGGTTTCATAAAATTTATTAAAATCTCTTTCAACCATTGTAAGATGTGTTCCATTTTGACATTAAATATGAGGTTTCATGAAATTTATTAAAATCTAACTTTCAACCATTATAAGATGTGTTTCATCAAAATCAAGTTTTTATATACAAAGGCTAGATAAATAACATGTGTTCCATCAAGGCTAGATAGAGATACATAAAGTCTACATAATTTCTTTGAAAGAGATAACACACTAAATTATTAAGATAAAGACAAGTCGCCCAAGTCGCTTGCATGTCTTTTTAATACAATCTCCTTAATATTTACTTAATGTATATGCTACACAAAGCAGTTCCAAGTCCATAGTCAAAATTGGGAAAGCTAATTGTTTTAAGAAGAACATAATATAAGAATACTAGTTGTTACGAAGTCACTACAGATTTGGTCAATTTATTCCATATTTTTGAACCTCCCTCCCTCTGTCGTTGCCGGTAAGGATGAGAATGTCAAAACAAAAAACGATGACGTGAATTTTTTACTTATATTTTAGAACAATAAACCAAACAAAATTAGAAACGGTGTTCATCCTCCCTTAAATTAAATAACTACCCATCTCGGCCCTTTTTGTTTTCCTGCATAAACTTTTACAAAAAGTTATTGATGGTATTAAATTATTACTGAAAGGGGGTTAATCAATCATTACATAGATATGTTACAGGGGTTAATCAATCATTACATAGATATGTTCAAATTATGCAGCATTTCAGATCAAAACAATCACACCAACCAACATGAGAGAGCACACATGTTTGAGAACAAATGTATTTCTATATGTACAAATATGAATAGTTAGGAGATTACAATATCTCATTATGAGCACCCACCCATTTCATATGTTAACTTGATCACAAGTACAACTTGCGGTTTGTTGGTACCAACCTGCAACAACTTCAATCTGCGAAAGCTTCAGTTAACGATCTTCAGACACCGACCTGAACAGATATCTGTATGCTTGTACAAACTACGACTTGCAGCTTCAAGCTCCAATTCGTGGAAGAATTGTGCTCTTCAGGTGTGGAAGTTACAACTTCATGTTATTGTTCTCCAGCACCCACTGGAAGGAGATTGTGATCCCCTGAATTTTATTTGCACCCACAAAAAGGATGTTGTTGCACCTTGAATGAATCTCTCGGTACCTACTGGAAGGAGGCTACTAATTCTCTGCTCGTTTCCCCATCTAACATCCCTGATATGAAATGTGATTGTATTGCAAATAGAAAAATATTATTCCTTTCGTTATCCACTAAGTTGCACTTAGGGGATTTTTCAAGTGAGCCACCAGGGATCGGAACAAATCAGTGTTCTTACTTAGTGCTCAGGAAGTTTCATGGTTTCATCAGGGCTAGTTGTAGTCACTTTTTTGCATGTTCACCACCCCATCAGGAGAATTGTAATAAATGACATAGCATGATGTTTTTTTTTGTAATAGGCTTGGCCTTCTTAGGACTTGGTCATCAAGGTCATCATCCTCAAATGTTTTTTCCCTCATCAATCATGTGACACTTTTTTAAGCAACATATAATTCTTGAGTTTTTCACTCAAAATCCTCCAAAGCCAGGATGGTGAAATTTGTGATTTTTTCTTAAAAGGTTATTAAAGCTTAGGGTCTATGTATTATACCATGCTAGTCATAGTCCTAAAGTTTCGTGGACATGCGCTAAGTCCTTCATAGGATTTTCTAACTTTTAGTTTTTTAATAAAATCATCGATAAGATGTATTTTAATTGTAAAAGTTCAAAAGGTTATAAAATTGAGCCTAGGGAGCCAATTTGGTCATGGGGATGCTCGTTTTGGACCCAGAGCCCCCACTCTAAACCCCTAAAACCACTTTTGAGAGTCAAATTAGTAATTTTCAATTATTAATTTTTATTTTCTCTCCAAAATAACTCAAAGGGTCAAATAAATGGAAAATTTGAGAAAATCTAATTCCTAAATCAAAGGCAACTTTCCTGGGACTTGTCTCGGAAGTGATAGGGTTGTTGAGGATATTGTTTGGGGAAATTATGAGCATAGAGTAGCATCTTCAACCATCAAAGGAGAAGCTCCAAGTCACTCCCACAAAAGGGTGTGCATTCTCTCATGGAGGGTGTGTCTTGCCACTTGGATGAAGTGGTTAGAGGAGGTGGAGGCTTCCCAAACCAAGTGGGATACCTCAAGAGAGGTGGAAGCCTCCTCTCCCATGAATTCAAACCTCCCCCCACCTATTTATCAACTCCCAAATCCACCTCACTCTTAGCAAATTCGCCCCATTGGGGTTTGAGTTCCATTTTTTCCATAAAAGGAGGGTCTTTCTCCTCTTTCAAAGGGATGTATTGAACCTCTAGCCATTGTATTTTTGTTGATGATATTTTGCTAATAAGATTGAAGGCTTTGGAGGCTAGTCTGTGTGATTGCATTGTGAGCTTGTGTCTTGGTCAAATTTGAGGTGAAATCAGTTAAATCTCATGCTTTATTTTTTCCAAATGATGTGTTTATATCCAGTTAAATTTTAATAAGTATTTGTTGCTGTCAATTTACTTATGTACATTGCATTATCAGAATTTTGTAGGAGTAGCAGACTGTAGTTGGTTATACTTATGCTGCCCTGCTTTTTTTTATTAATGAGATTGATTAGATCTAACCTTGTTCGTGTGAGAAATTACCTCGTTTTTGCAGGATTATCTCAGGTGAAAGGGGTTTGGATCTCGGTTGCATCCACTTCTCTTTTACAATAGCCATTTTGTTTTGTTTAACCTTGTTATCTTGCGGATCCCTCTCTCCTTCACTTCTTTCAAGCACAGGCTTGGGAATTTCGCTCTTCTTCTCTAAAAAAATCAATCTTTCTTCTTGGTTACGATTACTTGATGCTTAGTAAAACTGGATAGATAATTCTGATATCTAAAATATGATTTTAATTAGGCATATGTATTAGATCTAGATTCATTTTTAAAGCTTCATCTTAAACTAGATCCGATTTAGTCTCTCAAAGTGTCATTTTTAATAAAAATATTACAATTTTTTTAGCATTTTGAGTAGTGTAGATTATGCATTTGTTTTGATTAATTCACAACATTCTAATACATTTAACTTTATGGTTTTTAGCAAAGTTTTGAGAAAAGGAGGAGGACATACTGTTTAAATTTCGAGTTTTGGGTCACCTAGGACATCAAAAAATCCATCCTCCATCCCTTTTCTTCTTTCCTTTTTTCTCCTGGAAGCATTGTGTTGGGCTAGAAAAAGTACACAAGGAAGAAGCGAATGTGCAAGAAAAAGGATGAAAAGTACACGTGCGACATGAGAAAAGCAGGCTAAGAAGGAATCGATGCAGATAAGATAAAAACATGTGCATGACGGAGAAAGAGGTGGAAGGAAAGCTGCGACGAGGATGCTGCAATGAGGAAGACAGATTCGAGTCAGTGGAAGAGGCGGGTAGAGAAGTTAAGTCTGGAAGACGGAAGTCAAGGAAGATTGCATAAGGACGAGCCAACAGGAGGAGGAAGGAGAGTTTTGTGGCTATTTATGACTGGTACAGCTGAGCTGAAAGACATTTCTGTGGCTAGTTAAGGCCATGGTTAAAGTCTTGCAAGGCTTTTGCGGCTAGGTATGGGCCGACATTGATGTAAACTGGAGATATTTTGGGACATTGATGTAAACCAGAGATTCAGAGAAAGAGTTAGAAAAAGAACACTCAGAGGGGAGTCTAGTAGAAGGAGAAGGCTGTTGAGCCGCGGATCCTGCAGCTATGCATGTGGACCTCCAGTAGAATAGAAGAGTCGATCCAGGTTGTGTGCGGATCAGTAGGAGTAGAGAGAGAATAAACTAGAGAGCATGAAAGCAACAAGATTGAGTCAAATAGACATATCTAAAGAACAATTTGCATTTCACAAACTGCAAGGTGCTATAAACCATTCTCATGCCAGATGAAGAGCACCTTGGTGGTTTTTCCCAGATGGGTTTCCACGTTATTTACCGTGTTATGTGGATGAATGTGTTTAATAATGAATGTTGATGTGAATGTTTGCTTACTATGCATTATTACAGTTACTGTTGAATGAATATCGCAGTAGGAACAATCAGTGGATGCATGAAGGACTAAAACACTATTAGAATGTTATGTATGTATTTATGACTCAGTTGTTAAGATAAGGCATGAGTCGCGCGATGTATGTTGAGTACAAGGAATCAGATGCGTCGCGCTATTGCTCCAGTTGTAAAGTCACAATGGTAAATTCATGTCATGCGCCAGTTACGACTTATTGTTGTGCTGTTGTCGAGCAGTAGCAGACTCCATCCAGTCGTCTTTGTCGAGCACCTTGGCCACGTGCATAGGGACTAGAATCCCTCACCAACTATGGAAACATGGTTATGGAAGTTACCCATAAAGATATCTCGAGTGAGACTGCGCCTGCTTCGCGGGTGTTGTCGATAGAGCTTGCTCTGTCAGGCCAATGTATTTTGGTGTCTTGTTGGTATTATGTTGTTGTTGAACCGCGGGTCTAGACAAGAAGAGAAATGTAACACCCCGGTTTTTACCCCGTTTCATTAGATGTATATGATGTATATATTGTAAATAATCATGGTGCGGAGCTAAAGGCCAAGGCCCCACCATCGATTGGTTATGCTATGTTTCGAGTTGAAATTGTCACCGATGGTATATCAAGGCATGCGGCATACATATCAAGTTTTGTCATCATGTAAATATACATCTTTAATTAAATGAACCCAACCAGCTATGATCACTGCAACCATAATGAAAAGGGCATGATTCTCATAAGGATAAGGTTGGGGAATGTCAAACTTTGGCTATGGGGGGGGAATCCATGTGTCACCACCCTGTTTGAATTGCCCATCTTTCCTTGTCTTATCCAACTACCACCATTAAAGCTCTACTGTTAGTTGGGGCAGTTATGGCTAGGAGTGGAGTGTGGCAGGACTGTCAGTCCTTGCCAACACACACACTCCACTAGCGGATTGAACCTCACGATGGGCAGAAGAATGACTACGCCCCTCATTCCACTCACTCCACTACGCCATTCTTTCCCTTGGTTGTTCATCCTCACGTAGGGACGGTAGTCTGAGATTTGCCACGCACTTCTGACTATTCCATTCTCTCCATAGTCTGTTCATTCTCACGCACATGCATCTTTTTTGTTTGATCTCATGCAGCCAGGAGGGGAGTCGTTTTTCGGTTGTCATTCACATTTTTCCACAAAGTGGAATCTGGTGTGTTTTCCCTCTGTATTTTTGGGGTATGATGTAAGTTTCCCTCATGCACTGGTTGGGAGACTATATTTTCTTCTCCAGTGTGGTCTGTGTAAGTTTTCTCAGTGGCTTCGTTGCCCAGGATGGACTATTGTTTTTCCCATGTTGTGAGTTGTGTTTACTGATACGTTTTGGGACTATTGTAATTCGCTTGGGAGTCGTTCTGGCCACGATAGGGCAAAGAATGAATCAGGAGTCGTTTTCCCTGTTTAAGCTGTAACTGCTAATTAATTGCATGTGTGCAATGGTTGGTCTTCGGACTGTGTTGGGAGCAGGGATGGGGGCTTGAGTTGCTTGATAAACCTGGTGTGTTTGGAAACCACACAAATAGAGCTAGAGGGCTGGCTTTCTTCTCCACAACCCCTGAATATCACTGAAAGGGAAGTCAGTGCCTGAGGGATTATGTAGTAGAGAAGGGGCTGATTCCTTGTGTTGGGTGTGTGTGGGTGTCTTAGAAGTCAGGATAGTTCTGGTGTAGGTTCTGTAATGAGCTCACCAGCTTAGCATTTAGCCTTTCCCAACTCCTGGATGGCCTGATAAACCCAACTGTGTTGGCTTGGCTGTGTTTTTTGTATCCTTGGCTATGTGTAAGCCTGCTTGTTCCTTATTCCTTGGAGAATCATGCCCAGCTCGGGGGTGGCAGCATTACTGAGAGATTAAGGAGCACACTGGCCTATGGTTGGTTGGAATGTTGCAGCGATGTAGCTGGTTGTGGAACGAGTTCTTTATAAGATAAGTAATCTTGTCTATTTTACTTCTGCAATCACATTATTGTTAATGAATATGATGAACATGTTGAATGCTTGTATGAATGTATGTTTCTTCCGTTGTGTATGATAAATAATTATGTATCTGTGTATGTTCTACTTCAATGCATTTTGCATTTCAACATTTTATGAGTGCACATGTTCATGGGGCTGGTTTCCTAGATGGTTAAGGCCATGGTAGCGTCCTCTGCCGATCGGAGGGTCGGGGACGTTATAGTGTGGTATCAGAGCTCATGTTGCAGCATGGGCCTGAATGAGCCATGAAAGATGCAGTGACATAGGCAGGATTTCTTTCTTCCCAACAAAGATCAAAAGTTTATGACAAAAAACTTCCATAAAAATTTGTCTAAGTGTTTGAACTGTCGGATCATCGGAACACTTAGTGGGAAGGAATTCTGATGCAGCAGAGAGCTAGGCAGAAGCACACCCGATGGAGGATAGTGGAATAAAATTGCAGAAAATTCTCTAAGTTTTCGTCGGCCGTTGACGGAACTTAGTGGATGCGGGAGCCGCAGTTTCGACGAAGATCAGTCGAAGACCGTCGAAACACCGACCCGATGTAGTGGTTTGCACTGTCAATGCACCGAAAGAAGGTTAGTTGATGAGATCACCGATGGACATCGATGGAAAATAGTTGATCGAGTGCCCACCATTGCGGATGGCTAGACAACTACGCGTCCAATGGGTAGAGCCTCCGTCCACCGACGCCATAAAGAAAGTTTAAATTTTTTTTCTAAGGCCCAAAATCGTCGGCTATCGGAAGAAGATAGTGTTTCATGCATCCGTCATTGCAGAAGCCTAGAGCACTAGTCTTCCGACATGAAGAAGGTTCAACTGCCAATGCCGGTCAAAAATCAGCTCGCCGATCGAAAAACATTAGCGGATTAGATCGCCGATCGGGAAAGGATCGAAGATGATGAGCCACTGTTGCGGCTGCTGAACGAACTAACCCGGCGATGCTTTAGTCTTCCACTTGCCAATGCTGAGGTGTTAGTGGATTATGGAGCCGACAGGGTCAGTGGAATATTGAGAAATTTTTCACCGATAGAAGAAGAAATTTTCAAAAAATTGTCTAAGTGTTGAGGCCATCGGTGATCGGCGACGGTTAGCTGTTTGGATCGGCGGAAGCTAGTGGATTGAACGTCTGTCGTTGTGGCTAGCTAGTGAACTATCCTTTCGATGGATAGAGGCTTCAACTGCCGATTCTGTAGTGATTAGTACTTCTGACAGTCGATGAATAGAAGGTGGAAGAGCCGATGCCGCGGAAGACAAGGCAAGAAGAAAATTCAAATTTTCTCTAAGGCACGGGATCATCAACCATCTGTCGATATGTTAGTGAATTGGATCACTGATCGAAACAAGTTCAATGAAGGTGACTTGCCATTGCGGCTGCTTAGTCAACTAGCCCTCCAACGCTGTAGCAACTAGTGCTTCCGACCACCGATAGACTTACGGCTGCGGAAGACTTAAGGAGATTGTTGGCTGCCGTTGCAGAAAGTTGGGTGACAAACAGGTTATGCTATTACCGGACAGACGTAGGATAATAGACCATTGCAGGCTTGATGCGACGGAAGGAATCAGACAAGTAACTCACTGATTGGAAGTCTAGACGTTTGACCGTAGAAACTGAAGTAAGAACACTTTCCACCATTGCGGAAGCCAAGATGACTAACCACCCAATGCACAAGACATCCGACCACCGATGCAACGCATAGGCTGGTTTCATCGCCGATTAGGTTCAGAGAGTTGGATGCGGATCCGATACAGCAGAAGGAAATAGGTGAACAGTCCTCCACATCGCCAATGCAGATCGGAAGTTTGGCGATTTGCCCGCTGAAACGCCGGAAAATTTGTGCGGAAGAGACTTGATGAAGAGAAGGAAACTTTGGGTTTTTCGAAGTGGAAATTTTCTTAGCAAATTCTAACTATTTTAGCATATTTCAGCGGACTGTCGGTGGATTACAGGGTTGAAGACGGGGGAGAGGAAAATTTTGTGCTTTTAGCATAATTGTTGTTTTATGAATTTCCAGAAGAAAAGGTAAGTGATTTTGATTTATATTAATATTATGCATCTAACAGTTTGATACAACACATTTGCATCTAACTTTAGATAACTTCCAAGAGCAGTACTCCAAAGAGAACAATGTGGTAAATCCAGAGGTGGTTCAAGTATGAGAACCCATGATGGGTATGATGCTCGGGATTCTTACGAGCGAGCAGAAGATGCCATGGGAGAAAATGTCCGTAATGGGAATGATGACATAGAGTCTAATGGAAGGAGATTCTAGGGGACACCATCCGAGGTTGCAGCCACCATGAGAAGATTGATCAAATCCCAGGAAGAGCAGCATTAGTTGAATGCTGCAATGTTGCAGAGTTTGATAGACTTGCAAAGAAATATAGACTCTGGACGAGGTACAGCAAGACCAGAAGGTAGTAAGAGTAGTACTAGGAGAAGGAGAAGGACTTCTAGTGGATCATCTGATTCTGAAGAATCCAGTGGGGATTCAAGTTCTTCTTCTCACAAAAGGAAAAGAAAGAGACACCATAGGGATCTCTCTCAGGATGAATTTAAGAAAGCTAAACCTCCTACATTTGATGGTGAGGTAAAGGCTGGACAAGAGGCTAAAGCTTGGCTTCCTGGGATAAAGAAGTACTTTCAAGTGCATGACTATTCGGGAAACATGAAGGCAAGAGTTGCCATATTCAATCTGAATGGAAGGGCATCCATTTGGTGGGAACACTTCAAGCAAGTAAAGAGGATCAGTGAAAGGAGGCTTAAGTGGAAACAGTTCAAGAAGTATTTCAAGTAGAAATACCTCTCTGACACGTATTATGATGACAATATTAAGGAGTTCCATGAGCTGAGATTGGGACAGTGGACCATGGAAGAATATGCAAATAAGTTTTTGGAGTTGTTGAGGTATTTTCGGTACATCAAAGATGAAAAAGTGAAGGTCCAACATTTTCTAAGTGGATTACCTCAGTCCTATAGAGATAGAATCGAGTTTTATGAACCTGGAACTCTTGAGTAAGCAATAAGGAAGGCTAAGTATTGCTATGAGCAAAGCAAAGGTAAGCCGAATTACCATAATGCATGGAAGGACAAGAAGAACGAGAAGTTTGACCAAAGAAAGAAAGGTTTCAAACCTTCTAACTTTAGGAATCAATAGAAGCAACCATCCCAAGCTGCGAGTAAGCCAGTTGGAGTGACAGGAGAAAAACCTAAAGATCCACAATAGAATAGAGGGCCACTTTAATGTTGGAAATGTGGAGGACCCCACATGCGCAGAAATTGTCCACTCGAGAATGAGAGTGCAAGGCCAGCTTATAACATTCAAGAAGCAGAAATAGTGGGTCAAGTAGCAAGAGTAGTCCCTAGGATTTATGCAGCACTGGAGGACCGCCAGGAATATCACCAGTCCATTGTGGTTGAAGTAGCAGGTAAGATTGTTGAGAAATCTATTTCTATTTTGATTGACCCCGGTTCCATGCACAGTTACATTACTCCTAGAGTAGTGGAAATTTGTGCTTTAAAAAAAGTAAAGCATAGGAAGTCTTGGTTAGTTCAGCTAGCCACTGGAACTAAGAGAAAGGTTAGTGAAATGGTAGAGAAATGTCCATTGGTCATGAATGGATTGGTCCCTTGTGTAGATCTGAATGTTCTACCACTTGGTTCTTATGATGTTCTCATTGGAATGGATTGGTTAGAAGCTCACAGGGGGTGAAGCTTGACTGTTACAATAAGACTTTCGAATGCTTGAATGAAGAAGGGAACCTAGTAGTTGTGAAAGGTATTCCAAAGGTGATTTCAGTATGACAGGTTTCAGCAATGCAGTTAAAGAAGTTCTGTAGGAAGGGTTTCCAGTTGTATGCAGCTCATATTTTGGAGACATTAGATGATGAAACTCCTAGGTTGGAGGACTATCAGGTGTTCCAGGAATTCAGGGATGTGTTTCCTGATGAGATTCTAGGGATTCCTCCAAAGAGGGACATTGATTTCACAATTGAACTTGTGCCAAGAGCAGCACCAATGTTCAAGGCACCCTACAGGATGAGTACACTGGAGATGCTAGAGTTGAAGATGCAACTACAAGAGTTGTTGGAAAAGAAGTATATCCAACCAAGTGTGTCTCCTTGGGGAGCACCAGTTCTGTTTGTAAAGAAGAAAGATGGTACACTCAGGTTGTGTATTGATTACAGACAATTGAACAAGGTTACTGTGAAGAATAAATATCCTTTTCCTAGTATTGATGACCTCTTTGATCAAATGAGAGGAGAAAAGGTATTTTCCAAGATTGACTTGAGGTCTGGTTACCATCAGGTGAGAATCAAGGATGAAGACATTCATAAAACAACCTTCAGAACAAGGTATGGACATTATGAGTTTGTAGTGGTAGAATTTGGTCTCACAAATGCACCATGTACATTTATGTGCCTTATGAATAGTGTCTTCAGCAGGTATCTGGATAAATTTGTTCTTGTCTTCCTTGATGACTTTCTTGTTTATTCTAAGAATGAGGAAGAACATGAAGAGCATTTGGGATTGACATTGAGATTGCTCAGGGAGCATCAAATATATGCAAAACTAAGCAAGTGTGAATTGAGATAGAATTCAGTATTTGGGTCACATTATCTTAGAGGAGGGTATATCTGTGGACCCTGAAAAGATTGAAGCCATTATGAAATGGCCTACTCCAAGAAATGTGATAGATGTAAGATATTTTATGGGACTTGCAGGATACTACCAGAGATTCATTGAGGGATTCTCCAAAGTTGCACATGCCATCACTTCTTTGCAAAAGAAGGGGATGAAGTTCGAATGGACATCAAGGTGTGAAGAAATTTTCCAACAGTTGAAGAATATTCTCACCAGTGCACCCATATTGAAGGTTGCAGATCCAGAGAAAGACTTTGTGGTGTGTACCGATGCATGCAGACAAGGGCTTGGAGGAGTCCTTATGCAAGACAACCACGTGATATGTTATGAGTCAATAAAGTTGAAGGACCATGAGAAGAACTATTCCACTCATGATCTAGAGCTTGTAGCCATAGAACATGCTCTCAAGAAGTGGAGGCATTACTTGATGGGTAGAAGATTTGAGCTTAGAACAGACCATTGTGGTCTGAAGTATTTGTTTGATCAGCCTACTCTGAATGCTAGGAAAGCAGGATGGCTGGAGTTTTTATGTGAGTTTGATTTTGAAATCAAGCACGTAAAGGGAAAGGAAAATAAGGTAGCTGATGCACTCAGTAGGAAGGTGTAGGAAATGCATGTGGCATCTCTTAGTATTTGCCAATCAGATTTGAGGCAGCAGATTGTTAATCATGTTGTTGGAGATGAATTGTATGAGCAGGTAAAAGACAAATTGCAACAACAAAGTCTTGAGAAAAGGTATGAGGGATATAAATTGGAAGAAGATGGGCTTCTCACTTATAAAGGTAGAATTTATATTCCAAATGTAGCAGGTTTGAGGAGAGTTGTTATGGATGAAATCCATCAAGCTCTGTATTCTAGTCACCCAGGATATCATAAGACAATTGCTATAGCTAGAAAGCAGTACTTCTGGCCAGGAATGAAAAAGGACATGGCTGAATACATTTCCAGGTGCATGAAATGTCAACAGGTAAAGGTTGAGCATCAACATCCAACAGGCATGTTGCAACCTTTGCCAGTTTCAGAATGGAAATGGGAAGTTATTTCCATGGATTTTATTATAGGATTGCCGATGACTTGGAGACAACATGATTCCATCATGGTTGTGGTGGAAAAGTTGACAAAGGTAGCGCATTTTATACCGGTTAAGTCTTCGCATAAGATGGATGACATTGCAAAGATATTCATGAAGGAGATATTCAAATTGCATGGATTGTCGAAGGCAATAGTCTCTGACAGAGATGTTAAGTTCACTTCCAATTTTTGGAAGGGGTTGTTTGCAGACTTGGGTACAAAGCTAAACTTTAGCACTTCACACCATCCTCAGACAGATGGGCAGATAGAGAGAGTTAATCAGGTGCTTGAAGACATGCTTCACATGTACGTGATGGACAAACCAACCAAGTGGGAAGACTACTTGCACTTGGTAGAGTTTGCTTATAACAATGGGAAATAGACATCCTTGGGGATGAGTCTATATGAAGCTTTGTATGGGAGAAGGTGTAGGACACCTGTGAATTGGGATAATCTAGTGAACAAGATTGTGCTTGGACCAGAATTTCTCAAGGAAATGGAGCAAGAGGTTGTAAAGATCAAGCAGAATTTAAAGCAGCACAAGATAGACAGAAAAGCTATGCAGATAAGCATAGGGTGAACAGGGAGTTCAGTGTTGGGGATCATGTTTACCTCAGAGTGAGGGCAAAGAAGAGTTCCTTGAAGCTTGGAAGTTGTGCCAAGCTGTCACCTAGATACTGTGGGCCATTTGAAGTGCTTGAAAGAATAGGGCCCATTGCATATAGAATTGCATTGCCTGCTAGAACTAGGGCTCATAATGTTTTTCATGTTTCCTTGCTTAAGAGATATGTACATGATCCTAACCATGTGATAAATTGGGATGTGATTCAGGTGGAACCCAAGGGAGAGTTCCAAATTGAGCCAATGCGCGTCCTCGATAGGAAGGTCACAATGCTCCGGAACCGGGACATAGGTCAGGTAAAGGTGCAATGGGAGCACTACGGACCTAAAGAGGCTACATGGGAGCTGGAGGATGCCATGCGATTGGCACATCCATTTTTGTTCAATTTTGTGTAACACTGAGGCGATACCAATGTAGCATTATTTTCAAATTTTGTAAAGCACTGAGGACAATGCTATTGAAGGGGGAGGGGAATGTAACACCCCAGTTTTGACCCCATTGCATTAGATGTATATGATGTATATATTGTAAATAATCATGGTGCGGAGCTAAAGACCAAGGCCCCACCATCGATTGGTTATGCTATGTTTCGGGTTGAAATTGTCACCAATGGTATATCGGGGCATGCGACATACATATCAAGTTTTGTCATCATGTAAATATACATCTTTAATTAAATGAACCCAACCAACTATGCTCATTGCAACCATAATGAAAAGGGCATGATTCTCATAAGGATAAGGTTGGGGAATGTCAAACTTTGGCTATGGAGGGGAAATCCATGTGTCACCACCCTATTTGAATTGCCCATCTTTCCTTGTCTTATCCAACTACCACCATTAAAGCTCTGCTGTTAGTTGGGGCAGTTATGGCTAGGAGTGGAGTGTGGCAGGACTGTCAGTCCTTTCCAACACGCACACTCCACCAGCGGATTGAACCTCACGATGGGCAGAAGAATGACTATGCCCCTCATTCCACTCACTCCACTACACCATTCTTTCCCTTGGTTGTTCATCCTCACACAGGGACGGTAGTCTGATATTTTCCACGCACTTCCAACTATGCCATTCTCTCCATAGTCTGTTCATTCTCACGCACAGGCATCTTTTCTGTTTGATCTCACGCAGCCAGGAGGGGAGTCGTTTTTTGGTTGTCATTCATGTTTTTCCACAGAGTGGAATCTAGTGTGTTTTCCCTCTGTATTTTCAGGGTCTGATGCAAGTTTCCCTCACGCATTGGTTGGGAGACTGTATTTTCTTCTCCAATGTGGTCTATGTAAGTTTTTTCGATGGCTTCGTTTCCCAGGATGGACTGTTGTTTTCCCCATTTGTGAGTTGTGTTTACTGATACATTTTAGGACTGTTGCAATTCACTTGGGAGTTGTTTTCCCTGTTTAATCTGTAACTGCTGATTAATTGCATGTGTGCAATGGTTGTTCTTTGGACTGTGTTGGGAGTAGGGATGGGGGCTTGAGTTTCTTGATAAACCTAGTGTGTTTGGAAACCACACAGATAGAGCTAGAGGGATGGATTTATTCTCCACAACCCCTAAATAGCTCTGGAAGGGAAGTCAGGGCCTGAGGGACTATGTAGCAGAGAAGGGGTTGATTCCTTGTGTTGGGTGTGTGTGGGTGTCTTAGAAGTCAGGCTAGTTTTAGTGTAGGTGTTCCTAGCTCTATAATGAGCTCACCAACTTAGCATTTAGCCTTTACCAATGCCTGTATGGTCTGATAAACCCAACTGTGTTGGCTTGGCTGTGTTTTGTGTATCCTTGGCTATGTGTAAGCCTGCTTGTTCCTTATTTCTTGGAGAATCATGCCCAGCTCGGGGGTGGCAGTGTTGCTGAGAGATTAAGGAGCACGCTGGCCTATGGTTGGGTGGAACGTTGCAGTGATGTAGCTGGTTGCGGAACAAGTTCTTTATAAGATAAGTAATCTTGTCTATTTTACTTTTGCAATCACATTACTGTTAATGAAAACGATGAACATGTTGAATGCTTGTATGAATGTATGTTGCTTCCATTGTGTATGATAAATAATTATGTATCTGTGTATGTTCTACTTCAATGCATTTTGCATTTCAACATTTTATGAGTGCACATGTTCATGGGGTTGGTTTCCCAGATGGTTAAGGCTATGGTAGCATCCTCTTCGCCGGTCAGAGGGTCGGGGACGTTACAAGAAAAGAGGCCAACAAATGGTTCTGTTTCCGAGACCGTTAACCATTTGAGTCGAGGGACATGTTGTGGCATCTAAGAAAGAACGAAATAGAGGACTGGTTGGAGTCCAAGACGCTGACATTCGCAGGAAGAGAGCACAGGATCTCAGTTGAGTGCAGAGAACTGGGTATATCAGTACACATATTATGATATCCACGAGATATTATTTGCAGAGTTTCCTATTGTGTTGCACGAATGGTTGTCAATATTGGTAAGAAAGAAGACAAATTTCCAGAGAAAAGAAATAGTCGAGTGGAATGATCAGTTGGTGCGCGAGATAACCAGTGTAAGTAACACCATCTCTAGAGTTGTTGATTTTTGGGTTGACAGTATTTTACAAGGATATATTACTGAGTTTGCAATAGAGGCTATAACCTCATATAGTGAGGCTGAAAGAAAAATTTTCCAAGGACCCCAAAGAAGATATTTGTTATCTATCGGCACATGGATCAAGATGCTTGTTTATGAGAAGGGTATCCTGCAGTTGAGTAGTTGAGTCGCGTACTAGGGAGGAAGGATATGTTGCAGATGACCTGTCAAGAAAATGGGAAATGGTGAGTTGAGATGTTCCTAGGAAGTACAAATCCTGAACTAGAGACTGGATTCCTACAGAGTGGAAGGAGATTCAAATATGGAAAGAGGAGAAAGACAGAGGAAGGTCGACGAACTCCTAGTTTGTTCAAGGAAAGTGAACATAAACTTCAGTCACAAGTTGTTGGGTTGTAGGGTATACCCGAGCTTTATACCATTAAATTCACACCAACAAAAGACCCACAGTGTTGGCCCTTTCGGCAACAACCTACGAACAGGTTGCAGTCTCACCTGAAATAGCTACGGGGTGCCGCAGAATCAAGTTTCTGCAAGCAGAGAGGGATATTACTGTACCTTTAGCTTCTAACAATTATAATCATAAAATGCAGAGCTTTAACAGTTACTTATTTAGCTTCGCGGTTAGATAAACAAACAGTGCCTTGCTTAACCCTTTACTGGGAATTCCAGCGAAGTCAGTATTTAGCAGTGATCTTACTTATCATTTATATATTTAAAAATGCATAAAATAACATAACAACAACACAACAAAAACCACAACACACGATATAACGTGGTTCACCCCTAGTTTATGGGTTACGTCCATAGAACTGTGTTTTATTCAACTCTTTACAAAAACCACATTTCTGCTCTGCGCACTCAGCTGTAGATCCCTTCAAGTCCTCAAAGCCGCGCACACAGCTGTAGATTTCCTTAATCACCCAAAACCCTCTGTGCACACAGTTGCAGAGGTCGTCCACGCACACAGCTGGGACTTAACCTTCTTACCAACAAGCCTTAGCTTCGCATCAATTCATCTTACATCAAAAGCCTAAACTAACTTCTTTACAAGAGTGCTTATTTATAGTGCACTTATTACAAAACCATGGGCTTAAACCATGGGCACCCCGAACCCTAAACCCTGGACTTAAACCATGGGTTTATTACAAAAAGAAGGTTTTTACTCATCCCCGACACCCCTAAGACTGTTTTGAGTCGCAAATCCACTTACAACTTCCACAAAAACCACAAAGTTACCAAAATTAGGGACCGTTAAGGTGTGCGCCCCAACAGGCCCCTAAGACTCACCAGTGTCCCGTCCCGGGACACTCTGCTGTTTTTCAGGTGGGAGAATCTTGTTGGCAAAGATAGTGAATTGCTGGTTGAGGCCACGCATGATGTTGTCAGCTGCTTGCTCCTTCTCCACCAACTCCTGCAATGCTGTCGTTGAGGCTTCACTAGCTTTTTCTCGTGCAAATGCATCGTACTCCTTGAGAACTGTGAGCTGGATGTCCACAGCAGTACTCAATTCTAAGGCCTCGTTGATAAGGGGCTGCATATCATTTTCCAGCAGTGTTGCTTTTGTTCTGTACGAATCAATCTCCTGCTGGCGTTCCTTGCTTTGTTTTACTTTGAGCATTTTCTGTGTAGGGGGCAGGGTCTTAATTTCCACTTTTACTGCATCCAATTTTGCTTGTCACTGCTTGATGGTTTCCTACAGCTTCTGTACTTCAGGGTTTTCCTATAGTGTTGTCCAGGCGTCGACGCTTTCTTCTAGCAACTTGGCTGCGCTGCCAACGATATATGAGATTTTTGCTGCTGAAGCCTGAATGTCTGCGCGGTGTTGCTCTTTGACCTCTGGTGGGATTTCTAGGACAATGTGGAGTTGAAGCTCCGCAATCTAAGCCTCATGCTCTGCTTTAAGCTTCTCTATTTCACTGCGAGACTACTGTGCGTAGTCTTTTAGTTTGGTGATTCTTTGCTCCGGTTCTTCCTCATTCTGGATCTCGAAGTCAGGAAGAATTCGACACGCCTCCTCCAATACTCGTGCCAATGTGACTTGCTTACGTTCTGCGTCGCTCTTTCTCTGCTCTGCTTCCTCCAACTGTGTTGCGAGGCTATCGTTCTGCTTCCTGGTATTTTCCAACAGTATTTGTGAGTGGTGGTCTCGGGCTTGGATTTCCTTCGCGATGGCTAACTGACAGAGATGTAATTCCATCATGGACATCTTAGTGTAATCTATTCCAACTATCATGCTCATCTCCGCGTGAGATGCTGCGTTGGTTATGATGAGCGTGGCACTTGAGACTTGTCCCCGGTGTTCTCTAACTGGCCATTGTATTATGTCTGGCTGCTCAGGTACCGGGGCACTACTTGCTGTAGCGCTCATCGCTGATTTTCCTGCTAACTCCTTCAGCTCCAAGATTTGCTTTGTTACACTGGTGATGGCATCAAGATTCATATCTACAAACTCTGACCATTTCTTGGTGAGAACTTTTGTGGATTTCGACAGAGCCTGATTAAGCTCTTTACTTGTCAGGGTAGGCTCTTCATCGATATTCTTGTCTTTCGACGCTTTCGTTTTCTTTTGGGACTGAAGTTTGGTCACTTCTTCAGCCTATGGTGACGTGCGCTTATCTGGCCGATTAGGGTCTGAGATAGTTTTGACCGAGTCCTCCTCTTCTCCTTCATCTCCGCCATCTCCACCCTAGTCGATTTCACTCTGCTGCGATTCAGTTTGCTCTTTGCTGTCCTCTGGGGGGTCTTGCTGCTGCATTTGACTAGGGCCAGTGCCCACATTGGTGACCGGAGGGATTGGGATGCTGGGCTTTGTTCCTTCCTCCTTCAGCCATTCAGCCGGCCACTACTGAATTACCTCGAGGATGTCATCTTTGGTCACCACATATGGCAACTTCCAGGATTCCTTCTTCGGATCTGCGCGGGCCTGGATAAAGACATTGTGCATGTCGGCCCTGAAGTTGGCCACTCCATCATATTGAGATAATAGCTCATTACTAAGCTGGGGGGTCTTGACAATCTCATATGAGATACTCATGGCGTAAAAGGCGAACACAGTGTTCGTCATCTGCTGGGATGCTTTGTCCTGCGACACCCAGAGTGATGCATACCTCGCTACACCTGACATGCTTGGAGGTACATCCATAAACTGCGCCTCGGTGGGCTCTTTCCACCTGATCAGGGAAATAAGTACGATCAGCCATGAATAGTGAAAGGGTATACCTTTTTCCTGCGCGTCATGGGCATCTTCAAGAAATTACTTAGCGATGTATGCTTCCCAGTTGTAAATGTAGCCTTCCGCACATTTCGTAGCAATACTTGCAATCGGGGTAGGCACTTCATATGGTCTGCAGTTTCTCATCAATTTGCAGGCTAAGAGTTCAGCTGCGAAGCGAATGTTGTGATGCTGAATGGCCGAGGTTTGATACCCTCGCTTCCCTTTCGTCAGCCTGAAGCATTCCTTCATGCTATGTGCTAGCTTCACATCTTCATGCTTTCCCAAAAACTCAATGCTAGGGTCAGGTCCTTCCTTCGATAGGCCTGTAATCTGGTGAATGAGTTCTCTATTGATAGCGATTTTCTGGTTTCTGATCCATAGGTACCCATCGTGTACCAATGCCAATAATTTTTTTACCACCACGGTTACCTGTGTGCTGCGTCCGAAGTGGGGCACATCGAGCATCTTCAACAAACCAGCTTTGTCCAAGCCAGCAGCCCACTGTTTTACTTCTAATAATGTTGCTTCAGTCTCTTGATAGCAGACATAGTGTAAGTATGTCCCAGGTGTGAACTGTGTAAATTTCCCATGATCATTTGTATCGTGGTCGACGTACTTAAGCCGGTCTATTTTCCCTGTCATTGTCCCGACCAGCTGCACACCTGGTGGCAGCTGAAGGGGTGCGTAATGTGAAATTCTTCGTCCGTCGAGGGAGATGAAATCCTGGTCGAACTGGCGGAAGATATGGTGGACACTGCAATGCAATGTTCTCATCTTCTTCGAACGGAACCTCTGCTGAGCCAGACGGATTCATCTCGGGATCCTCCGGTGTTTTCCCTGATTGCTGGTGTCTGTCTTCGTTCCGCTTCGAACGAACTTCAGGTTTAAATTTTTTTTTCTGGTAGAGCGTGTCTGCATTGGCTGGGTCGGTGCTAGGGGAGTCTCTTCACGAGTTGCAGATGCAGGTGGGTGGATGAAAAGGTGCGGAAGACCCTCCTGTTCAAATTCTCTCACTAACTTCTGAAGCTCATTATCAGCTGACATGGATGCAATTGTAAAAGTCAAGAAATTGCAGAACGCAAACGCGGTGGGTGTGGGTGTCTTCTTATAGAATCCATCCACGACATCTGTCATAACTGTGCATTGATGATACCAAATCTGACATAGATCTTGTCCAAACGGCGGTAGATTTTCCAAGATCTCATTACTACAGGTAGTAACTACAGGTAGCATACCGGCGCCGCCAATTTTAATTTCTTCCAACTGTCGTATTTTAATCTTCGACACATCTTTCCTTCTTCGGCACAAGCAGTGACTCTGGCTGTGCCAAAATAAGGACATTCGACATTTCCTGATACCAGCGTCAACCTGGCTTCAAACTTCAACCCACGACAGAATGTCTTCCACCACCTCAATAATTCTTTTCATTATTGAGAACCCTGTCAGAGATAGGTCCTGATATTCATGGAGAAGTTGGGTCACTTTGCTCACCATTTCGTCATCCCAATAATCTCCAATGGTAGCATACTTAGGGTTTTATTCTGACCCAATTTTTATGGTCCGCGTCTTCAGGGGTTGAGTCACTTCAGGTGCCTCAACTGCTAGTCCATGTACTTCACAGTGTCCTTCTGACTCAGGAATGTTAATGTTGCGTGGATCGTCATCCTCATCAATTGCGAGGTTATAACATTCTATTGCATCGGATTCTTGTGCCTTCCAATCAGGTTGGTATTCTGATATTTCTTGATCATCAAATACTTTAGTATGGACCAACCTAACAGCTGCGTCCAAAGCAGGAGAAACCTCATTAATAGAAAATGTTAGCACAAAAATATCAACAAGACAATCCCAACTTACAGTACCGTGGTGAAGCTCAACTTCCGCATACCAGTTCTTTGCTATAGGTTCCAGGGTGTGCACAAACCTATGTACCCATTCTTCACGAGGTACATGCTTCCATGCCTCGTAGCATTGCTCCAAATGTCCCTGAGGACTAGTCTTACCATTAAACCTGCTTCGTACCTCCTGAGGTTGGTCTCTGAATCTTAGGCAAAGGGACTTCTGGCACGCTTCCCAACTATGAATGTACTTTTTGTGACCATTCCACCATCTGGTTGCTATGGCTCTAAATGCTGAATCCAGAGTCTCCATTTTCTGTGAGTCTAGTACTTGCTCTGAGAATTGCACAATAAATTCTTCTAGGTCTGTTGACCCATCAAAAACAGGTAAGGTTCTTGTCTGTGAGCCAAGCCATCTGAGAGACTTGGTAATTCTGGCACATCGATGGCCATGTAGCTCATACAGTCTATTTTGCCAATTCTCTAGGCCATCATCTGAATTTTTCATGCAGGAGCTGTCACACTGCCAATCCATGATATCTTCAGGAATAGGATCAACATAATCTTCTTCCTTCGCTGTGATATTGTAGATGAGGTCCAAAACATCCTGGTATTCATCTCTTACTGGCTCTGTGTATCTCTCTCCTTGAGAAGGATCTAATGGGACTATGACTCTCAGTCCTTTCCCTTCGAAAGTCATTTGTCTCTTCTTCAGGTTGATTACTGCATCATTATATATTGCCCATTCAATTCCTAGTAGTGCTGGATAGGGGTTGTTGTCATCAATTATTTCAATTACCTCAAAGTCTGCTAAGGTAATGAATTCATCAATATAAACTGATACACTAGGGAGTCTTCCTAGGGGCACAATCTTTTGCTGATTGGCTAATCTCAACTGTATAGGGGACCATTCCAGAGTAGGTTTTCCCATTTGTTCCCATGTCTGCTTAGTTAAGACATTTACTTCTGATCCTAGGTCCAGGATGACATCAGTCATGTCATATTCTCCTATCCGAGCATTCAATCTCATTTCCCTACCAGTTCTTCGGACTCTATGAACAGTTTTTTCCTTACCAGAACTTCGCTAAGGTTCGCAAGAAGCAATAACTTTTTGCAACTCATTTAAAGCATTCTGATTTCTCAAGAGCTTCATACAACTCTGTAAAAAGAAGGACAGTGTACTTACTTTATCTGTCGAAGCTTCTTGCGGCTGTGACTGCTGCTGAGGTTGTTGCGTAGGTACTACTGATGTGTTGGGGTCAGCAAAGTCTCTCTTGGCTTCCATAAATGTCTCCTTTTCTCTTTCAACATCAAATGCAGGGATTTTTTCTGGGGCCTTCCGAACCCAAGCCTTTCCAGGCTATTTCTCCTTGTTCTGCACTTCTGTTGTAGCTCCACTCCTGGTAACAACATTAATGGCTGGGACAGGTCGTTGCTCCACAACAATCAGCTGAATATTTTGAGTAGGGGCACTATTTATTTCTTGAATCTTCGCTATCAGTTGCGGGCATTGCTCAATCACATGGTCGACAGCTCTGCAATATCGACATGTCGTAGCTGGGTTCCGACAATCTCTAGCGAGATGTCCTTCCTGGTTACAGTTATAGCACACAACCTGGCCTCGACCTCTGCCAGCCATACCACCACGACCATGACCTCCAAAATCTCCACGACCTGATGTACTACCGTGGTAACCATATCCATCATTTCCTTAGCCATCATTTTGTACCCGATAAGCATCGTAAGTTCGTTCTCTCATGAGGTCAAATATGCGACACTCATCTTCGTTGTGTCCCACTGATTTACAGAACTTACAATAAGGGTTCTTAGGGACTTGCACATACCTCTGTAGAAGATAGCAGTCTTCAGGTCGATGCTGGCCAGTTGTCCTACAGATCTCACAATATAGAACACTAGGGTTGAACGGGTTTGGTGCACCAGAATTTAGGAAATTTCTTACAGCAGGACACTGTTCCTTGTCGTGACCCTCTGTTCGACATCGTGTACACCAAACCTCTTCGTGACTAGCTTTCCATTTTTTCATATCGCGAAGCTCCAGATCCATCGCTGCCAACTGCACTTGTATTTGAGAGATACCAAAATTATCTTCGACCGGGGCTGTTTCAAGCTTCATATCAATTTCCAAGGCCTCCTGCTGATCCGCAACCTTCTGTTGCATGAGTGGAGTCCTGATGTGCGGTAACAGAGCTGTGATGAACCATTCCTTATGTTGTGCTGGTCCAATAGTGAAATTGACTTGATCTAGCAGAACTTTGAACCTCTGATCAAAGTCCCACACTGATTCTCCTCGCCTCTGCTGGATTTCCTTTAGTTCAGTGATACACTGTGACTCTGATTTAGGCTTCTTAAATTCCTTTATCATTGCTGCTTTTATATCATCCAAGACATGGTTCTGAGTGCTGGAAAACTTCATGAACCAGGTCAGAGCACAGTCTCTGAAAGAAGTAACCACCTGTGCTCTTTTTGTATCTTGATCCGTAGTGTTCTTAGTAGTCCACACTGCTTCACATAAAAACCAGAACTGTTCTGGATCCTTTGATCCAGTTCCTTTGAAAATAGGGAGCTTAATGTCGTCATTCATATGGGCCATCGCGGGTCTAGGGGGGGAGGGAGGGGGACTGGTAGTAGGTGGGGGGGAACTTACTCGGGTAGACTGACCTGCGACGGGAATACTCAAGCTAAGGTTACTTTCAGACTGTGATGGGTTCTCAGGGATAATAGGTCTTCACTGCGGGGTTACCGGAGGGTTTCCAACAGAAGGGGTTTCTTCAAGCTTTGAGACTGCTGGACTTACAGGGTTAGACTCGGTATTCTGACCTAAGGTATAGGACTCAAAATTTCTCTTGTACCTTTTGCCACTTCGCAGCAAACCACTTTGCTCGTCGAAGGTACTTTCACTTGCAAACATAAGTTAGCAGTGCTAAATCTAACAGTCTGATTCAATGAGCAATATACATTTTTCAGCCAATAGCATTTTAATTCTCAAACTAAATGAATTCAAGTACTTACCCCTTGGTCCTTTGAAGAACTGCCGTTCGGCTTCGCTGAAGGATGTACTTGTGTCAATGGCGAACTTCGTCACAAATGCTTCAAGGGTTCACGTTGTCTAGAAATCAACAGCGCGTGATATTTCGTTGTTCACCCTTTTCAGTATATTAATTCTTGCGGGGGTCCAATCAGGAAACTGATGTTCTTGGAAGTTCGTTCTTCTGTCTGTTAACCTGGATAACCACTGGTGCAACTCTATGTGGATACTACCAAAAAAAAATTCATACACATCAGAAAAAACATACCTTTGTAAAAATTCATTTGCACTACGACGCGGATCTTTGTTCTCTTGTACAGCAAAGTTCAGATAAGTCTCTTCAATCCAATCACCGATTTCTTTCACTGAGGGTCTCCAAAACATAGCCCTCAAGGTACGACGTAAACCCCTTTTGAGCAGATACTGAGTTCAACTAGCAACGGAACCAATTTGTTGGGCTGTAGGGCAGACCCGAGATTTATACCATTAACTTCGCACCAACAAAAGACCAACAGTGTTGGCCCTTTTGTCAACAACCTGCGAACAGGTTGCAGTCTCACCCGAAACAGCTATGAGGTGCCGCAGAATCAGGTTTGTGCAAGCAGAGAGGGATATTACTGTACCTTTAGCTTCTAACAATTATAATCATAAAATGCAAAGCTTTAACAATTACTTATTTAGCTTCGCAGTTAGATAAAAAAAACAGTGCCTTGCTTAACCCTTTACTGGGAATTCCAGCGAAGTCAGTATTTAGCAGTGATCTTACTTATCAGTTATATATTTATCAATGCATAAAAGAGCATAACAACAACAAAACAAAAACCACAACACATGATATAACGTGGTTCACCCCCAGTTTAGGGGTTACGTCCACAGAACTGTGTTTTATTCAACTCTTTACAAAAACCACAGTTCTGATCTGCGCACTCAGCTGCAGATCCCTTCAGGTCCTCAAATCCGCGCACACAGCTGTAGGCCTCTGCGCACACAGCTGCATATTTCCTTAATCACCCAAAACCCTCTGCGCACACAGCTGCAGAGGTCGTCCATGCACACAGCTGGGACTTAACCTTCTTACCAACAAGCCTTAGCTTCGCATCAATTCATCTTACATCAAAAGCCTAAACTGACTTCTTTACAAGAGTGCTTATTTATAGTGCACTTATTACAAAACCATGGGCTTAAACCATGGGAACCCCGAACCCTAGACCCTGGATTTAAACCATGGGTTTATTACAAAAAGAAGGTTTTTACTCAGCCCCGACACCCCTAAGACTTTTTTGAGTCACAACTCCGCTTACAACTTCCACAAAAACCGCGGAGTTACCAAAATTAGGGACTGTTAAGGTGCGCGCCCCAACATAAGTGTACGAAGGATATTGCGACGAAGAGGAGTACTATAGCCCAATCTCAGAAGGAGCATAAGACTCCAAAGAGTCTAACGAGACACCAAGGTCAAGACATAACTACATCACACCAGGAGCATCACCTGAGGTAATGTCTAGAGCCTCATCTCCTGAGCGAGTTATTAATACTGATAGTGCTAGTACTGCGACTATCGTGCAAGAGGAAACACCCCCGTTAAATCCTTCATTGGATAACCCCAATGCTAACTCAATGGCTGGGGTGGATATTCGGTTACCCACATTTAACGGCAATAGAGCAGAGGATCCAGAGTAGCATTGGTTCATATGTGAAGCTATTTGGATGGTTCGCTTGGTTCAGAATGTGGACCTAAAGAAAGCACAGATGATAACGACCCTAAGGGGTTGTGCACTAGACTAGTTTATGAAATATTGTATAGTACCGTTAGGAGCACCACAAAAGACCCTTGAGGGGAGATACACACCGGAATGATCTTCGAGTTCAGAAAACCTAAATTTGAGTCACAGTGCATCACTGAGATCAAGGATATAAAGAAAGCACTGCCCAAAATAGTATGGGATTTTGACCAGTGATTTAAAACTTTCATTTCCAAAGTAAGTTTCTAGATGCTAGATATTAAGCATAAGGAGTGGTTTATTGCTGCGTTGTTACCACACATATGAGGGCCATTCATGCAACAAAATATTGAGTCGTAGACGGAAGCGCTAGAATTGGAAATGAAGATAGAGGCATCGCCAATTGGTGATGGTGCCGCATGAATGGTACAGATTCAATCATAGTAGGCTAATCTAACCATACATATTCAGGACATCAAGAAGGGTAAGGAATCCCATGAAGACTCATGGTGCACAAAATGCAGAACAGATGGACACACTAAGGATAATTGTCCGACCTTCATGAATTATGTCTCATTCGGTGCGCCAAACCCATTAAATGGCCATGGACTACCATGGTGTCGCATGTGCCGGTCTAGAGGACATCGCGATGAAGACTACCTATACCTGTAAAAGATTGTGAGTACCCCAACAAACCTAGTTTGTAAATTTTGCAAGTCAGTAGGGCATGAAGAGAAGGATTGCAGAGCATATCAACTCTTGAAGGAAAAGATGGTGGACACATATTTGATGAAGAATGATGGGAAGACTCAGGATGAACCCATGCAAGCATCATATCAACCTACGTAGTTCCCACCTAATCAGTATCAACCTCAGTATGCACCACAGCAGCCATACGCGGAGCAAAATCACTACCAGCCGCAATATCAATAGCATCTGTATCCCCCACAGTAACCACACCTTCAGGGAAGGGGTGGTGGAAACTTCAGAGGAAGAGGAGGATTTGGTAGAGGAAGAGGTTAGGTTACATGCTACAATTGTGGACAGCTAGGTCATTATGCCAGAGATTGCTTGGATCCTACAAAGACATGCTCATATTGCAAGGGACAGGACCATAATGTGGAGCAATGTCCACAGTTGATTGTGAAGTGGAAAGCCAGGACCATTGCAGGTCCTACTCATGCGCAGAATCCAAATCCAAATCCAAATGCTAACTAAATGTCTAGATGATTGCTGCTGAACC
Source organism: Pseudotsuga menziesii (assembly GCA_001517045.1). Lineage (NCBI taxonomy): Eukaryota > Viridiplantae > Streptophyta > Pinopsida > Pinales > Pinaceae > Pseudotsuga > Pseudotsuga menziesii. The sequence continues at coordinate 27,717 of LPNX010714973.1, forward strand.
AAGAGAGTCGAGCATTGCAGTCGTAACACGAGGAGGTGTTGCGATCGGAGCTGATCTGGAAACACCACAAGAACAAATTCAGCCGTAGGTACGACCTGCGATGCAGAAGAAGGTACCATTCGACATCCAAAAACAAAAGCAAGTATTTGTGGATGTGCGACCAGATTTTGTAGATCCAGAAGAGCCGTTGACTTCAAAAGAAGTCAGGGAGATGCCTGAATGATTCCAATACATATTCTAGAAGAAGGTCCCACAAAAGGTTAGTAAGCTCAAGTCCTTTCTGTCAAGTTGCTTAGCGCTAATTCAAGATAAATATGCTATTGAAGAACTACAAGCACTAATATAAAAGACACCAGTAGAGCCACAACCTGGAAAGAGAGTTAAGTAGGTCGAAAAGAAATTCAAAATTGGTTGCAAGTTAAGAATGACTGCGCAGATAGTAGATTATGACATGGACTATATCATTTTATACTTAGGGCCTGATGCCAATATCTTGACATGACAAACTTGTGAAAGTATGGGGAAGCCTCACTTAGACTAGTCTCCTGTCCAGCTGCGACTTTCCAATCAGGTGAAGGTACTCCCAATTGGTAGATTGAGTCAAGTCCCTGACGACATAGAAGGGTTGTGCACATTTGCAGACTTTGAAGTCATTAACATTGTTTGTGACACAAATCCATATCTCGTGCTACTGGGCATAGATTGGGACATAGACAATCAGACCATCATCAAATTCAAGAAAAGGATACTCTCATTTGAGGATAATGAGATGAGAGTGGTGCCACCCATTGATCCATTAGAAGGACAAATATATGTTGAGCCTGTCTATAATGACGGATAGGGTGACTATCTCGACCAGATCTACAATATCACTACCATGCAAGAAGATTACATCAATCCAACTACAGATGGGAACCTGAGCTGGAAGAGTGCTAGTTCGTGCACATCCGACTCAGGGGAACCTTTAGAGAACTGGAAAAACTAGTTACATGAGGTCTCTATGAGGAGATGCACGAGGATTACCAGGTCTGTGTGACGGGTGGACACTGACGATAGAGAGCTACCCACCTATGAGGGATTACCTAACCTTATGGAATTTCTCACTAAGTTTGAAGGTCTCGTCATAGAATCACAGCGCTTGTCTATATTGGGTCATGTACTCAAGGCTACACCTGCCAGATGGTGGACTACGCACAAGCATTTCATAACAGAATGGCCACAATGTAGAAGGTTGATGGAAGTCTGGTTCAGTGAAGAAGTTGTCACTGTAAGTCATAGGTACACAGGGTTGTCGAGCCCTGTAGAGCACATAAATCAGTGTCGCACTGTATTTGCAGTATACCTACGACAGGAATGGGTCCATCATTTCATTCACACATTGGAAATGACACCTAGAACCTGGTATGCGTCTATGGAGTTGCAACAAGGTACTCAATACTGGGAAGAGATAGACAAATAGTTTGTGCACACATTTGAGTTTGCTGATGAGCAACCTATAGTCGATGCTGCACTTCAAATCCTCAAAGCCCATATATTTTCTCAAGTCCCTGTCATAGAGGCAAATGCCCACCGGAGTAGTGCGACCATCCAGTAGTGGATGGCCTGTTACAACCTAACTGGAGATCTAGATGATGACTTGAATAACATAAACATACCAGAGCCAAAGGGTACACACTCAGTAGAGGGAAGTGACATTTCCAGTGTCCAGTTCCTAAAATCACTGAAAATGAAGAAAGTAAACATTGGGTCACCAGAGAACCCAAAATTTGCCAATATAGGAGATTATTGGGATGAAGAGACTATTGCAAAGGTCACATACTTGCTGCAAGAATATTAGGATCTATTCCCTACCAATTTTTCAGAGATGAAGGGGATAGTAGGATATTTAGGGGAGATGAAAATACCCCTGTGGCCAGATGCTAAACCCAGTAGATAGCGACTATACAGAATGAACCCCACATATAAGGAAAATTTAAAGATAGAATTGGATCACATGCTCGACGCAGGAATCATTGAACATGTTGAGGAATCATAGTGGATCAACCCTATAGTGATCCAGGCTAAGAAGACAACAGGTGAATTCAGGATCTGTGTCAACTTGAGGAAGTTGAACAATGCATGCTTGCACGACCCATTCCCAACACAATTCATAGATGAATTACTTGAAAATGTAGGCGGGCAAGAGATGTATTCATTCATTGATGGCTTCTCTATCTATCATCAAGTCAGAATCACGCAGGAGGATTGCCACAAAATGACCTTCGTCATAGAATGGGGATGATATCAGTATACAGTAATGCCCTTTGGACTCAATAATGCACTTGCTATTTTTTCTAGAATAGTAGTTTCTGCTTTTAAATATTTTATACATAAATTTTGTTGAAGTCTACTTTGATGATTGGACTGTGTTTGGTCTAGTAAGAGACCATATAGAGAGTCTGCGCATGATGCTAGACCGTTGCCACCAGTATCAGATTGCGCTTAATTCTAAGAAATGTATTTTCTATGCACCATTTGGTATATTATTGGGTCATGTCATATGTCGCGACGGGATTTTGGTCGACCCAACAAAGATTGTGATTATTCTTGACTTACCACCACCTACATCAGTCATGCAACTCAGATCAGTGCTGGGACATACAGGCTACTACTAGAAGTTCATCAGAGGATATGCAACGATCACTGCACCTATGGAGAAACTGTTGAAGAAAGACACAAAGTTCCAATGGACAATAGAGTTCCAAGAAAGCTTGGATAAAGTAAATACTGCAACGGCCACTGCGCCAATACTTGTATTCCTAGACTGGAAAAAGGAGTTCCATGTGCATGTCGACGCATCATCTACCACACTTGGCATAGTCCTGACACAACCAAGAGAGGGTGCGCTGGACCACCCTATTGCTTTCGTAAGCACGAAACTGTCAATAACAGAAAAAAAACTACAAGATGAAAAAAAGAGAAGGCCTTGCTATGGTCTATGCGCTTCAGAAATTCTGACACTATTTGTTGGGTGGACATTTTCAGATGTACACCGATCATTCAACGCTGAAATACATAGTCAACAAGCCAGTGTTGGGGGGGGGGAGATCTGTAGATGGCTTCTCCTATTTCAAGAGTTTGATTTTGAGATCATTGTTAAATCTGGTCGATTGAGTGTTGGACCAGACCACCTGTCAAGGATAGAAAGTGGTGAAGAGCCAACCAGTTTGGAAGAAAATTTTCCAGATCCGCAACTATTTATGATCCACATTATGGAATATCAAAACGATGAGTTTAATGCCATCATCCATTTTTTGAGTACATGATATGCACCGGAAGAAATTTCAACTAATCAGAAGAAACACTTGGTCGTCAGAGCTGCTGATTATACATTGATTGATGGGCATCTATATAAGCTCGACACAAATGAAGTATTGCGTCATTGTTTCTTTGACTATGAATGACCATGGGTTATGAGTGAAGCACATGCAGGAGTCGCAAGAGGACACTACATAGGGAAATAAACCGTGCGTAAGATATTGTAGGAAGGACTATGGTGGCCATCCATACACATGGATACTAAAAGCTTCTGCAAATGCTATGATATTTTCCAAAGAACAGGAAAACCATTGCTTCGCGAGGAGATGCCACTTGCACCACATATAACACTTCAAGCATTCGAAAAGTGTGCAATTGATTTTGTTGGACCGATCACTGCAACGGACTATTTAACTAGATGGGCTGAAGCTGGGCCTATTAAAGATTGCACCGCTGCGACTGTGACAAATTTTTTGTTTGAAAATGTAGTGACTAGATTTGGCTGTCTAAACATTCTCCTAAGTGATCAAGGTACACATTTTGTTAACAAATTGATTGCTGAGCTTACTACAGAATTCCAGATCCAGCATAAGAAGACAACACCCTATCATCCTCAGGTGAATGGAATGGTCGAAGCTTTCAACAATATTTTGGAGAATGCATTGACCAAGGTATGCAATGTGTGCTGATATGATTGGGATGAGAAAGTTTTAGTTGTGCTAAGGGCATATAACATAGCTTACAAGTGATTGACAGGTCATACCCCATTGAGGTTCGTATATGGACAAGAAGTTGTTGTACCAATGGAGTACATTGTGCCAAGCCTACGGATTGCTACGCTGACAGAGATGATTGACGAATATGCCATTGAGCAAAGGCTATTGCAGCTCTGTTATACACCCGAATGGCACCTCTCCGTTCGAGTGCCGACATCCCTCATGTTGGCACACAAAAGGACACTTATGGATATAGGTTTGCCCAAAACACTATAGCTTGGCTTGTCATTAAATACATGCTTCCTCCATCTAGCTAGTCACTTTGCCATTTTTGTCATGTTGAGATGTATTCGCGACTCTCTTTATATACAACTCGTGCATCACTCGCGAGTCTCCTTTGTAGCAAGTCGCGAATCCATGTATTCGCGAGTTGCGCTTATACATAGTCGCGAATCATTCGTGGGTTGCTCTACTATAGACCCGTGAATGTGTATCTTCACATTTAAACATTAAAACACGCGCTAATGGGAGATTAGTTAATCCATTTAACTTAATTTCCTTAACTGCTACAACTTCCCTAACCTTCGAGAAATGCCTTATTTCACACATATAAATATAGGCCTTGGGGAGGTTGTTGGTTACTTACACTTGGAGAGCAAAGTTATGCTGGTGGAGTTTATACAGAAGTCTTTGGAGCAGTGGAACTTAGAATCCTTTGGTTGCAGAGGAGTCCTTGTCTCAGGCATTGGGTTGTATCTGAACTCTTTCCATTATTGATAATAAAGAGATTACTTCTTCCATATGTGTTTCATGTGTATTGGTTTAATGAATGTTTATGCTTAAACATCTTATATGTGATTTATCTAATCTGCTTATATATATATGAATCATTTGTCAAGAAACACTTTTCAAGATACAAGAGGAAGGTAGAATTTAATAGTTATTTTTTTTATATCTTTGGATAGCAAATTACTTAGGCTATGGAAGAGTCATGCTCCCAAAGAAAAATCAGCGAATTGTTGAATTCTACTTATCTCTCCTTAATTCCCAAGAAAGATCATTAAGACTCGTTCAATGATTATAGGCCAATTTCTCTTTGTAATCTTCTCTATAAACTTATCACTAAAATCATAGCGGAAAGACTGAAGCCTTATTTAGGAAAGTTTATATCTGAAGAACATTTCACTTTCTTTCTGGATATACAAATCACTAATGCAGTGGGGGTTGTTCAAGAATGTCTTCATACTGCCAAAGTAAACAAAAAGTCTGCCTTCTTTCTCAGATTCGATTTAGTAAAGGCCTACGACCAAGTGGACTGGTCCTACTTAAGAACGATCCTTATTCAAATTGGATTATCGCTTGATATGGTGGAATGGATGTTGAATGTGGTCTCTTTAGCCCGTTTTGCAATGCTCATCAATGTTGTGCTAACTGAAAATTTTAAAAGCAATAGGGGGCTCCAGCAAGGCTGGCCACTCTTGCCGTATTTCTTTATCTTGGCAATCGAGGGGCTCAACCTTCTCATTCAATAAACCAAAAGACAAAAAAATTTCATGGTTTAAAGGTGTACACAGGGCTTTCTATTACCCATTTATCGTTCGTTGACGATGTTATTATCGTTGGTGGGGGTTCGGTTTTGGAGTGGAAGCATTTACATACACTATTATTATAATATTATATAGCATCTCGGTTAGAGGTAAGCAACTCTAAATCTTATCTATTATACTCATGTAAAGAACAATCACCAATTGACTCTTTGCTCTCGCTCTTTCCTTTTAAATCTGGTATTTGTGAAGAAGGGGTTAAATATTTGGGATTTCTCTTAAAACCCAATGGGTACAACCCCAAAGATTGGGAGTGGTTATTAAATATTATCACAAGGAAAATTACTGGCCGTTCATGTTGATATCTCTCCCTGGGTGGCAGATTAGTTCTTGTCTCATCAGTTGTGCAAGCTATCCTAGTTTACTGGATGTCCTTATTTTCCATTCCTTCGACGATTTTGTCAAGGATCAGAGCTGAACTCTTTAAATTTCTATGGGTTAGCAATCTGGAGAATGGTAAATTTCATTTGGCATCTTGGGGAAATCTATCGCTTCCCCATGAACTAAGTGGTTGGGGAATAAAAAACTTGGGTATTTTCAACTCTTCCCTGTGTGCAAAATCTCTTTGGAGGTCTATGTTTAGTATATGACTGTGGGGAAAAATGATCAAGGTTAAATAATTTAAAGGTATGGATCCCATTCATTGGTTGCACGCTGGAATAAGAACAAAATCTAAGGCTTCGACCATTTGGAACAGTTTGATCAAAAGCCTACCAATTATTTCAAAGAATTCGAGCTGGCAGGTGGGCAGGGGAATTCAAATGTTCTTGGGAATTGATCCTATTTGCGGTTTGGGGGAGACTTCTTTACTCTCACTAGAACTGGTTAAGGAGCTTCATCGTCGAAATCTTTGTGTTTTAAAAGATATTCAACAGATGACAGGTTCATTCAAGTGGGTAAATTATTTGGCTATGGGATTGACAGGAAGAATAGCTGAGGAATGGGACATGTATATACTTGCACCTAATCAAGGGAGTGTTTCCCTTTCTAAAGATCCTGATAAGTTGGTTTGGGTGTATAACTCCAGAGAAGAACAAGTGATTGCAAAACTTGCATATTGTGCAGCTATCTCAGAGCATTCTATATTTGAGGACAAATGATGGATGAAATGGATTTGGAAAGTGACCATTCCACTGAAAATTAAGCTATTTTCTTGGCCATGTCTGAAAAATAAGATCCCGACTTTGGAAATATTACAAGGTAGAGGTTTTGTAAGTCCGGGAAGACGCCCCTTATGCTTTCTACAGTTGGATACGGTTTCTCATATGCTTGGTGAATGTTCTTACTTCCTTGAGATTTCGCTGTTACTCATGAACCAATTTAAAATATAGCATAGCCGGGATGGTGCTATAGTGCTTGACAATATTCAGGTTTGGCATAGAAGAAAAGATCATTTCAGTCATCTCCCCTTTTTTGTGATGTGGGAGGTATGGAAAGATGGGAATGCTTCCATATTTTCAGATTTTTTACAGAAACCTGAGATTATTTATTTGAAGGGATTATCTTCCTTTTATGATTGAAGTAAAGAGACTTTAATTAGAAGACAAAGATATTACTCCTTTCCTTCGCTTTTGCGGGAGCATCTAGTAGGATTCTTTGATGGAGCAGCTTTGAACAGGGCACATGGAGCTGGTTTTGTTATCTTTATCGACAAGGACAGATTTATCAAAGGCTGGTTAAAGGCAAGAATGGGTACTAATACTCGTGCGAAAGTAGTTGGTGTTTGGAATCTACTTTTTAGTGCAAATTCTTGGGGGATAAAACATTTACAAGTCTTAGGAGATTCCCAAGTGATCATCAATTGGGCTATGGGCAAGGCCCAAGTGCAGTACCTTGAACTCAACCAATGGATTGAAAATATCAAATTTATGATGAAAGAATTCACTTGGTTATCTTTTAACGATATTTATAGAGAACTAAACAAGGAAGCAGATTTGCTCTCAAAACTTGATATGGGAGCTATGGATGGTAGAATTCAGTTTACTTTTTATTCTGTTGTCTCTGTTATAAGATCAGGTCAAGTGAGGTTATTCTAGGTTGTGTCTCTGAGCTCTGAAATTTTTGGTGATCGGTGGAAGACTTTTTGTTTCTTTTTCCATGATGCAACCACAATATACGATGGTAGTTTTTGCTGAACTATTTGTATGAAATAGATAGGGATGGACTGTCAATTTCTAACAAGTTTATATAGACCAAATTTTGGTTATTCAGATCTACTTCTAAATTTCTGGCTTATATGTAAATTTGACACAACTTTCATTAATAGAAAATTGTTTTTTATTAGTAAAAAAAAATTCGCTTAGTGAAAACTTACATTAAGAAGATTAGTTGTTACCATTTGATTGTAGATTTCGCAGTTTTTTAATGAAGAATCAACAAAATCAACTTGTATAATAACAAGTAGAAGTAATTTATAAAATCTGACATTCCACTTGAATTTTTTGGAAAATATTAAACTTCCAACGCAATTTATATCCAAAATACAAACTACATTAATCTATTATTCTATTAATTTGCCTTAAGATGAGAGGTTCGAATTCTTTGTTCGAAGTTAAACCATCTCATATGGACACAATTAGTTTCGTTATTATCCATCCATTTCAACGGTGACAAAATCGTTTATCGTTCATAACGTCGAAACAAAAGAGGGTGGATTGAAGTTTTCAATCATATTCTAGAACAATAAACTAAGCAAAATTAGAAAGGGTGCTTGTCCCACCTTAAACAAGAAAGTCAAAGTAATAAGTTTTGATAGGAACTATTAAACCAAGGTTTGACCCTTCAAAAAAAAATTCCCTTGTCACTTCGTGGGCGTGCTCTATTATTTCGCCCATCTTTGTCTATGTAATTTTAAAATTTTCAACTTCCTTTTAGATTTATATAGCCAAAGTTAAAGTATATTTTTAATAAGTATAATGAATCTCTATTTCAAATGTTTATCCAATCGGTTAAGTTTAAGACATAGTGTTAATTAGAGATTATAAGCAATAAGTTTGTTGATAAGAAATCTTGCATAGAGTTCAATAGTATTATTAGGTGACTATTACTTGGTGTGATGTTTTGGGAAAAAACATCTTGATAAATAATTTTTTTAATAATATATTAAATAAAAATAAATATTTTAAAAAATGTTATATGAATTTTTTATTTTTCTAATACATGGATATTAAATGTAACTAAAGAAATCATTGTTTTTATATTAAGATTAAGTATTTTAACATATCGATATTAAATGTAACAAAAGAAAACATCAATTTTGTATTCTAAATTAAGTAATGTAACATTAAAAAAAAAGATAAAAAGTTACTATATTATCATTCAAAAACATATTCCTAAAAGTCAACACCATATGTCTAATTGAAATTGTTGTAATATCCAATTTTGTTATGAAATGTACATTGATATTATACAATTAAATACGACTAAAGGAAGCATCGTTTAGGTCTTCAAGATATGCAATGATATTGTATAATTAAATGTTTTTAAAGGAAGCATTGTTTGAGTCTTCAAAGGTAGGTTAGGTATTGGAATGTCAAAATATGTTATGTATATATCAAAATATGTTAGGTATTATAATGTTGAAATATGGGTAAAAGGTGGTTGTATTATCATTTAAAAAGGTAATACTCTATGTTTAAATGAAAGTGAAAGTGTTTTTATATTGGTAGCTTTGTTATATGTGTATATTGATTTTTTTTATAAGTGTATCTGGCGGCGCTAAGAAGGTAGGTGTTGTAAGGCCGCCTTCTTGTTAAGGAGATGATGCGCATGCAAGCCAAACAACCCCGAGTAATAGTAACAATAAGAGAGTAAGGAATATCAAAAGGAAACAGAAAAAGAATCCAAATTGGAATAGAATAAGGGTTCAAGGCGAAGCTGCATACATTCAAATTATGACTACAATTTCATAGTACTATAGTTCGTTCACTGTAGCAGTAATAGAATTTCATTTCATGCACTATAACAACAATACAATGGATTTTGTATGCTTAATTTAAGTTTTGTTTTATTTGTAAGAACATTAATAATAGTATTGTTAACTTTGGCTCCAAGGAAAAAAGTATTGTTAACTTTGTAGTTATGAAAGTTAAATAGTAAATGATCAATATTTAAGGTGGTCATTTAACATTTTTATAGTTTAATTGTTTTTATATTAATATTTTTTTTAAATTTTAACTATAAAATATTTAACAATATTTTTGTAAAATCAAATTTCTAAAAATTTCATATAAGTTTTTGAATAGTTTTGGCAATGTTTAGAGTAAATTATTTTTATCATGTAAAATTTGGGTAAAAGCTTTTTTTAATAAACTTAAATAACAACAAAAACAAAAATAATTGAAACAAAGGTAATTTGAAAATCTTCTTTCATACTATAAGTTATTTAAAAAAAAAGTTTTAATCATAAATGTTTAAAAGTACATTATTCTTAATATTACTATTTAAAGTGCATAATAAATTATACTAGAAATATTTACATAACTTGCTAAAATTTCAAAAACTATTTTAAAGTATATTGTATTTTGATTGATTATATAAAGTTAAATTTGTTTCATTACCACACCTAATATTATTTTTACATTGGTTTCATGAAATTTATTAAAATCTCTTTCCACCATTATAAGATGTGTTCCATTTTGACATTAAATATGAGGTTTCATGAAATTTATTAAAATCTAACTTTCAACCATTATAAGATGTGTTCCATCAAAATCAAGTTTTTATATACAAAGGCTAGATAAATAACATGTGTTCCATCAAGGCTAGATAGAGATACATAAAGTCTACATAATTTCTTTGAAAGAGATAACACACTAAATTATTAAGATAAAGACAAGTCGCCCAAGTCGCTTGCATGTCTTTTTAATACAAACTCCTTAATATTTACTTAATTTATATGCTACACAAAGCAGTTCCAAGTCGATAGTCAAAATTGGGAAAGCTAATTATTTTAAGAAGAACATAATATAAGAATACTAGTTGTTACGAAGTCACTACAGATTTGGTCAATTTATTCCATATTTTTGAACCTCCCTCCGTCGTTGCCGGTAAGGATGAGAATGTCAAAACAAAAAACGATGACGTGAATTTTTTACTTATATTTTAGAACAATAAACCAAACAAAATTAGAAACGGTGTTCATCCTCCCTTAAATTAAATAACTTCCCATCTCGGCCCTTTTTTTTTCCTACATAAACTTTTACAAAAAGTTATTGATGGTATTAAATTATTACTGAAAGGGGGTTGATCAATCATTACATAGATATGTTACAGGGTTAATCAATCATTACATAGATATGTTCAAATTATGCAGCATTTTAGATCAAAACAATCACACCAACCAACATGAGAGAGCACACATGTTTGAGAACAAATGTATTTCTATATGTACAAATATGAATAGTTAGGAGATTACAATCTCTTATTATGAGCACCCACCCATTTCATATGTTAACTTGATCACAAGTACAACTTGCGGTTTGTTGGTACTGTTGGTAATAACTCCCGATTCGATACTATTCCATTAACATATCAAATATTTATACATTTCATGAGGCGGTTGATTACCAGCCTTTTTGCCTTCCTATCTATTCATATTCCTATTTATTATTTATTTACAATAATCCTGACGGATTATTCTAACAATCCCCCTCTTAATCCGAAGGGTTGTTCGTAAGTCCGAGCATGTTTCTGAATCTTTCAAACTTTTCTCGTCCAAGCGCTTTGGTGAAGATGTCTGCAACTTGATCATTTGTGGAACAATGTCGAATATGGGCTGTCTTGGCCTCTACATGATGTCGAATCAAATGATACTTTGTGTTGATGTGTTTGGTTCGATCATGGAATCTAGGATTCTTAGCCAGCTTGATTGCAG
>LPNX010714973.1:42370-178592 GCA_001517045.1 Pseudotsuga menziesii
CAGATCCACAACTCAATGATATCAATCACCCGAGGAATTAGGGCACAAATTAGGGTTTTTGTGCACTTCCAATGGTCACAGGCAATACATAAAAATTATGCAGCTCTTCAATGCAGCATGTAAACTCAATATATGCAGCATATAAACTCAATATATACCTCAAATTATAAAGCTGGTCTCACTTGCTTACAACCTCCCGCATAAAACTAGGTCAAATTATATAGCAATTGTCTGATATTCACACAATATTCACATGAAAACTCAGCAATATTCACGCTGTTTCTTCAGCGCATTCCCACGCAGTCTCTTCAGTTCATTCCTCACCAGTCAGACTTTGCAGCTCATATAAGTCACAGTCCTCTTTCAAACAATGCAAATGAAAAAAATTTGCAGACTTTTCACTTAAACTCCATGCATAGAAATTAGGGTTTACTTCAAAAATATCACAATATATCAAAATAGATCAAAATATTCACGCCGCTTCACCATTCAACTCACAACACAGTCCATAGGTCACTGAAAGCACCGGCATCTCCAGATCAATGCAGTCTTCAACAAGTGATACCATCATATATCACAACGCAGTCGATATATAGATCAACGCAGTCTTCAACAAGTGATACCATCATATATCACAACGCAGTCGATATATAGATCAACGCAGTCTTTAACAAGTGATACCATCATATATCACAACGCAGTCGATATATAGATCAATGCAGTCTCCAATATTCCTCTCAACACCACGCAGCTGTCTCCTCCAGCGCGTGAAGGCACTCTCCACGCAGGTATTCAACGCAAGTATATTACAACTCTCCACGCAGGCAGTGCACCAGGGTTCAGTCTTTAATACAAAAACTTGGAATAGAGAGCAGTCATGAAGTGATATTCAAATGAGGATTATCACACTGTCGTTTCAAATTCTTCTACAAGACATAGCTCCACACAGCGCCTTCACCATTCTTCCTTCAACGCTTCACTATTCACGCTCCAATGCACAACTTTCCCACTGACTCCTCCAACGCATATATTATTTCTTCAACGCAATATATGGACAGCACACAATAGCAGAAGGCCTTCAGAGTCAAATCTACTTTGGGGCCTTCACGCAGAGACAGTCCAGGCAATATTCCTAGAGGCATCTTTAAGCCGTTCAAACCCCTCGAATCATTCTTTCATTGCAGGGCTGGGCATATTCTATCTGTGAAGGACGTCCGTACTAGTTCTAGGGCTGTTATGGATTTAAGCAGAAGTCATGTTAAAGCGGAGGCTTTAGGGAAGAATTGCAGTGACAGGGTTTTGGGTTCACACGAATGGGGACAACAAGCGGGTAATTGTCTCTGATATGGAGTCCGAGAAGCCAAATGCCGAGGAGAATGGCGGTAGCAGATATATTGTATGCAGCACGCCAAAAGAACTTCTTATACAAAATTAGGGTTATACTCCAGAGTTTTCAACGCACCAGAGATCACGCAGAGGGTGTTCATCAGGTGGAATAACTCAAAGCAGATATAAACTCACAGATATAAACTACTCCAGTAGCAAGCATACCTCAAAGCATATACTCAACGCAGAGAACAGTGGGGAAATTCAACTTAGGGTTATGTAATTCAAAAAATTTAGCAGAGAATAAACGCAGCAGATGGAGGAGTAACATATACACTGCATGCAACTCGACTGGCAGACTGATGGAGCAGTCTGGCAATGGACTGGAAAGCAGAATGACAATGGACAGAAATGCAGCAGGAGTTATGGCAAACAGCCCTCCTCTGATACCACTTGTTGGTAATAACTCCCGATTCGATACTATTCCATTAACATATCAAATATTTATACATTTCATGAGGCGGTTGATTACCAGCCTTTTCGCCTTCCTATCTATTCATATTCCTATTTATTATTTATTTACAATAATCCCGACGGATTATTCTAACAGGTACCAACCTGCAACAACTTCAATCTGCGGAAGCTTCAGTTAATGATCTTCAGACACCAACCTGAACAGATATCAGTATGCTTGTACAAACTACGACTTGCAGCTTCAAGCTCCAATTCGTGGAAGAATTGTGCTCTTTAGGTGTGGAAGTTACAACTTCATGTTATTGTTCTCCAGCACCCACTGGAAGGAGATTGTGATCCCCTAAATTTTATTTGCACCCACAAAAAGGATGTTGTTGCACCCTGAATGAATTTTCTGGTACCTACTGGAAGGAGGCTGCTAATTCTCTGCTCGTTTCCCCATCTGACATCCTTGATATGAAATGTGATTGTATTGCAAATAGAAGAATAGTATTCCTTCCATTATCCACTAAGTTGCACTTAGGGGATTTTTCAAGTGAGCCACCAAGGATCAGAACAAATCAATGTTCTTACTTAGTGCTTAGGAAGTTTCATGGTTTCATCAGGGCTAGTTGTAGTCACTTTTTTGCATGTTCACCACCCCATCAGGAGAATTGTAATAAATTACATAGCATGATGTTTTTTTTTGTAAAAGGCTTGGCCTTCTTAGGACTTGGTCATCAAGGTCATCATCCTCAAATGTTTTTTCCCTCATCAATCATGTGACGCTTTTTTAAGCGACATATAATTCTTGAGTTTTTCACTCAAAATCCTCCAAAGCCAGGATGGTGAAATTTGTGATTTTTTCTTAAAAGGTTATTAAAGCCTAGGGTCTATGTATTATACCATGCTAGTCATAGTCCTAAAGTTTTGTGGACATGCGCTAAGTCCTTCATAGGATTTTCTAACTTTTAGTTTTTTAATAAAATCATCGATAAGATGTATTTTAATTGTAAAAGTTCAAAAGGTTATAAAATTGAGCCTAGGGAGCCAATTTGGTCATGGGGATGCTCATTTTGGACCCAGAGCCCCCACTCTAAACCCCTAAAACCACTTTTGAGAGTCAAATTAGTAATTTTCAATTATTAATTTTGATTTTCTCTCCAAAATAACTCAAAGGGTCAAATAAATGGAAAATTTGAGAAAATCTAATTCCTAAATCAAAGGCAGCTTTCCTGGGACTTGTCTCGGAAGTGACAGGGTTGTTGAGGATATTGTTTGGGGAAATTATGAGCATAGAGTAGCATCTTCAACCATCAAAGGAGAAGCTCCAAGTCACTCCCACAAAAGGGGGTGCATTCTCTCATGGAGGGTGTGTCTTGCCACTTGGATGAAGTGGTTAGAGGAGGTGGAGGCTTCCCAAACCAAGTGGGATACCTCAAGAGAGGTGGAATCCTCCTCTTCCTTGAATTCAAACCTCCCCCCACCTGTTTCTCAACCCCCAAATCCACCTCACTCTTAGCAAATTCGCCCCATTGGGGTTTGAGTTCCATTTTTTCCATAAAAGGAGGGTCTTTCTCCTCTTTCAAAGGGATGTATTGAACCTCTACCCATTGTACTTTTGTTGATGATATTTTGCTAATAATATTGAATGCTTTGGAGGCTAGTTTGTGTGATTGCATTGTGAGCTTGTGTCTTGGTCAAATTTGAGGTGAAATCAGTTAAATCTCATGCTTTATTTTTGCCAAATGATGTGTTTAGATCCAGTTAAATTTTAATAAGTATTTGTTGCTGTCAATTTACTTATGTACATTGCATTATCAGAATTTTGTAGGAGTAGCAAACTGTAGTTGGTTATACTTATGCTGCCCTGCTTTTTTTTATTAATGAGATTGATTAGATCTAACCTTGTTCGTGTGAGAAATTACCTAGTTTTTGCAGGATTATCTCAGGTAAAAGGGGTTTGGATCTTGGTTGCATCCACTTATCTTTTACAATAGCCATTTTGTTTTGTTTAACCTTGTTATCTTGCGGATCCCTCTCTCCTTCACTTCTTTCAAGCACGGGCTTGGGAATTTCGCTCTTCTTCTCTAAAAAAATCAATCTTTTTTCTTGGTTACGATTACTTGATGCTTAGTAAAATTGGATAGATAATTCTGATATCTAAAATATGATTTTAATTAGGCATATGTATTAGATCTAGATTCATTTTTAAAGCTTCATCTTAAACTAGATCCGATTTAGTCTCTCAAAGTGTCATTTTTAATAAAAATATTACAATTTTTTTAGCGTTTTGAATAGTGTAGATTATGCATTTGTTTTGATTAATTCACAACATTCTAATACATTTAACTTTATGGTTTTTAGCAGGTTTTGAGAAAAGGAGGAGGACATACTGTTTAAATTTCGAGTTTTGGGTCACCTAGGACATCAAAAAATCCATCCTCCATCCCTTTTCTTCTTTCCTTTTTTCTCCTAGAAGCATTGTGTTGGGCCAGAAAAAGTACACAAGGAAGAAGTGAATGTCCAAGCAAAAGGATGAAAACTACGCATGCGACATGAGAAAAGCAGGCTAAGAAGGAATCGACGCAGATAAGATAGAAACATGTGCGTGACAGAGAAAGAGGTGGAAGGAAAGCTGCGACGAGGATGCTGCAATGAGGAAGACAGATCCGAGTTAGTGGAAGAGGCAGGTAGAGAAGTTAAGGTTGGAAGACAGAAGTCAAGGAAGAATGCAGAAGGATGAGCCAACAGGAGGAGGAAGGATAATTTTGTGGCTATTTATGACTGGTACAGCTGAGCTGAAAGACATTTCTGTGGCTAGTTAAGGCCATGGTTAAAGTCTTGCAGGGCTTTTGCGGCTAGGTATGGGCTGACATTGATGTAAATTGGAGATATTTTGGGACATTGATGTAAACCAGAGATTCAAAGAAAGAGTTAGAAAAAGAACACTCAGAGGGGAGTCTAGTAGAAGGAGAAGGCTGTTGAGCCACAGATCCTACAGCTGTGTGCGTGGACCTCCAGTAGAATAGAAGAGTTGATCTAGGTTGTGTGTGGATAAGTAGGAGTAGAGAGAGAATAAACCAAAGAGCATGAGAGCAACAAGATTGAGTCAAATAGACATATCTAAAGAACAGTTTGCATTTCGCAAACTGCAAGGTGCTATAAACCATTCTCATGCCAGATGAAGAGCACCTTGGTGGTTTTTTCCAGATGGGTTTCTATGTTATTTACTGTGTTATGTGGATGAATGTGTTTAATAATGAATGTTGATGTGAATGTTTGCTTACTATGCATTATTACAATTACTGTTGAATGAATATCACAGTAGGAACAATCAGTGGATGCATGAAGGACTAAAGCACTATTAGAATGTTATGTATGGATTTATGACTCAGTTGTTAAGATAAGGCATGAGTCGCACGATGTCTGTTGAGTACAAGGAATAAGATGCGTCGCGCTGTTTCTCTAGTTGTAAAGTCACAATGGTAAATTCATGTCATGCAGCAGTTACGACTTATTGTTGTGCTGTCATCGAGCAGTAGCAGACTCCATCTAGTCGTCTTTGTCGAGCACCTTGGCCACGTGCATAGGGACTAGAATCCCTCACCAACTATGGAAACATGGTTATGGAAGTTACCCATAAAGATATCTCAAGTGAGACCGTGCCTGCTTCGCGGGTGTTGCCGATAGAGCTTGCTCTGTCAGGCCAATGTATTTTGGTGTCTTGTTGGTATTATGTTGTTGTTGAACCGCGGGTCTAGACACGAAGAGAAATGTAACACCCCGGTTTTGACCCCATTGCATTAGATGTATATGATGTATATATTGTAAATAATCATGGTGCGGAGCTAAAGGCCAAGGCCCCACCTTCGATTGGTTATGCTATGTTTCGGGTTGAAATTGTCACCGATGGTATATCGGGGCATGCAGCATACATATCAAGTTTTGTCATCATGTAAATATACATCTTTAATTAAATGAACCCAACCAGCTATGATCACTGCAACCATAATGAAAAGGGCATGATTCTCATAAGGATAAGGTTGGGGAATGTCAAAGTTTGGCTATGGGGGGGAATCCATGTGTCACCACCCTATTTGAATTGCCCATATTTCCTTGTCTTAAACTACCACCATTAAAGCTCTACTGTTAGTTGGTTCAGTTATGGCTGGGAGTGGAGTGTGGCAAGACTGTCAGTCCTTGCCAACACGCACACTCCACTAGCAGATTGAACCTCACGATGGGCAGAAGAATGACTACGCCCCTCATTCCACTCACTCCACTATGCCATTCTTTCCCTTGGTTGTTCATCCTCACGTAGGGATGGTATTCTGAGATTTTCCACGCACTTTCGACTATGCCATTCTCTCCATAGTCTGTTCATTCTCACGCACAGGCATCTTTTTTGTTTGATCTCATACATCCAGGAGGGGAGTCATTTTTCGGTTGTCATTCACGTTTTTCCATAGAGTGGAATCTGTTGTGTTTTACCTCTATATTTCCGGGGTCTGATGCAAGTTTCCCTCATGCACTGGTTGGGAGACTGTATTTTCTTCTCCACTGTGGTTTATGTAAGTTTTCCCGGTGGATTCATTTCCCAGGACAGACTGTTGTTTTCCCCATGTTGTGAGTTGTGTTTATTGATACGTTTTGGGACTGTTGTAATTTGCTTAGGAGTCGTTCTGGCCACGATATGGCCAAGAATGACTCAGGAGTCGTTTTCCCTGTTTAAGTTGTAACTGCTGATTAATTGCATGTGTGCAATGGTTGGTCTTCGACTGTGTTGGGAGCAGGGATGGGGACTTGAGTTGCTTGATAAACCTAGTGTGTTTGGAAACCACACAGATAGAGTTAGAGGGTTGGATTTCTTCTCCACAACCCCTGAATAGCATTGGAAGGGAAGTCAAGGCCTGAGGGACTGTGTACCAGAGAAGGGGCTGATTCCTTGTGTTGGTTGTGTGTGGGTGTCTTAGAAGTCAAGATAGTTCTAGTGTAGGTGTTCGTAGCTCTGTAATGAGCTCACCAGCTTAGCATTTATCCTTTCCCAACTCCTGGATGGCCTGATAAACCCAAATGTGTTGGCTTGGATGTGTTTTGTGTATCCTTGGCTATGTGTAAGCCTGCTTGTTCCTTATTCCTTGGAGAATCATGCCCAGCTCAGGGGTGGCAGCATTGCTGAGAGATTAAGGAGCACGCTGGCCTATGGTTGGTTGGAACGTTGCAGCGACGTAGCTGGTTGCGGAATGAGTTCTTTATAAGATAAGTAATCTTGTTTATTTTACTTCTGCAATCACATTATTATTAATGAATATGATGAACATGTTGAATGCTTGTATGAATGTATGTTGCTTTCGTTGTGTATGATAAATAATTATGTATCCATGTATGTTCTACTTCAATGCATTTTGCATTTCAACATTTTATGAGTGCACATGTTCATGGGGCTGGTTTCCCGGATGGTTAAGGCCATGGTAGCGTCCTATTCATCGATCGGAGGGTCGGGGACGTTACAGTGAGGTATCAGAGCTCATGTTGTAGCATGGGCCTGAATGAGCCATGAAAGATGTAGTAACATAGGCATGATTTCTTTCTTCCCAACAGAGATCAGAAGTTTATGACAAAAAACTTCCACAAAAATTTGTTTAAGTGTTTGAGCTGTCGAATCATCGGAACACTTAGTGGGAAGGACTTCTGATGCAGCAGAGAGCTAGGCGGAAGCACACCCAATGGAGGACAGTGGAAGAAAATTACAGAAAATTCTCTAAGTTTTCGTCGGTCATCGATGGAACTTAGTGGATGCGGGAGCCGCAGTTTCAGCGGAGATCAATCGAAGAATACCGAAACACCGGCCCAATGTAGTGGTTTGGACCGTCGATGCACCAGAAGAAGGTTAGTTGATGAGACCACCGATGGACGTCGACGGAAAATAGTTGATCGAGTGCCCGCCATTGCGGATGGCTAGACAACTACGCGTCCGACGGGTAGAGCCTCCGTCCATCGACGCCATAAAGAAAGTTTAAAATTTTTTTCTAAGGCGCAAAATTGTTGGCTATCGGAAGAAGATAATGTTTCGTGCATCCGCCGTTGCAGAAGCCTAGAGCACTAGTCTTCCGACAGGGAGAAGCTCCGACTTTCGATGCCCATCAAAAATCAGCTCGTTGATCGAAAAACATTAGCGAATTAGATCGCCGATCGGGAAAGGATCGAAGATGATGAGCCGCCATTGCGGCTGCTGAACGAACTAACCTGACAATGCTTTAGTCTTCCACTTTCCAATGCCAAGGTGTTGGTGGATTATGGAGCCGACAGGGTCAGCGGAAGATTAAGAAAGTTTTCGCAGATAGAAGAAGAAATTTTCAAAAAATTGTCTAAGTGTTGAGGCCATCGGTGATTGATGACGGTTAGCTGTTTGGATTGGCGGAATCTAGTGGATTGAACATCCGCCGTTGCAGCTAGCTAGTGAACTATCCTTTCGACAGATAGAGGCTTCAACCGTCGATTCCACAGTGATTAGTACTTCCGACAATCGATGAATAGAAGGTGGAAGAGCCGATGCCAGAGAAGACAAGGCAAGAAGAAAATTCAAATTTTCTCTAAGGCACGAGATCATCGGCCATCCGTCGATAGGTTAGTGAATCAGATCACCGATCGGAACAAGTTCAATGAAGGTGACTCGCCATTGTGGGTCAACTATCCCTCCGATGCCGCAGCAACTAGTGCTTCCGACCGCCGATAGACTTATGGCTGCGGAAGACTTAAGGAGATTGTTGGCCGCCATTGCGGAAAGCTGGGCGACTAACAGGTTATGCTATTGCCGAACATACACAGGAAAATAGACCATTGCAGGCCTGATGCGGCGGAAGGAATCAGACAAATAACTCACCGATCGAAAGTCTAGAAGTTTGACCACAGAAATTGAAGTAAGAACACTTTCCGCCGTTGCGGAAGCCAAGATGACTAACCACCCAATGCACAAGACATCCGACCACCGATGCAATGCATAGGCTGGTTTCATCGTCGATTAGGTTCGGAGAGTTGGATGCGGATCTGATACAACGGAAGGAAATAGGTGAATAGTCCTCCGCGTCGCAAATGCAGATCGGAAGTTTGGCGATTTGCTCGCCGAAACGCCGAAAAATTTGTGCGGAAGAGACCCGATGAAGAGAAGGAAACTTTGGGTTTTTTGAAGTGCAAATTTTCTCAGCAAATTCTAACTGTTTTAGCAAATTTCAGCAGACTATTAGTGGATTACAGGGCTGAACACGGGGGAGAGGAAAATTTGGTGCTTTTAGCATAATTGTTGTTTTATGAATTTCCAGAAGAAAAGGTAAGTAATTTTGATTTATATTAATATTATGCATCTAACAGTTTGATACAACACATTTGCAGAACTTTAGATAACTTCCAAGAGCAGTACTCCAAAGAGAATAGTGTGGTAAATTCAGAGGTGGTTCAAGCATGAGAACCCATGATGGGTATGATGCTCGGGATTCTTACGAGCGAGCAGAAGATGCCATGGGAGAAAATGTCCGTAATGGGAATGATGACATAGAGTCTAATGGAAGGAGATTCTAGGGGACACCGCCCGAGGTTGCAGCCACCATGAGAAGCTTGATCAAAGCCTAGGAAGAGTAGCATCAGTTGAATGTTGCAATGTTGAAGAGTTTGATAGACTTGCAAAGAAAGATAGAATCTGGACGAGGTACAGCAAGACCAGAAGGAAGTAAGAGCAGTACTAGGGGAAGGAGAAGGACTTCTAGTGGATCATCAGATTCTGAAGAATCCAGCAGGGATTAAAGTTCTTCTTCTCACAAAAGGAAAAGAAAGAGACACCATAGGGATCGCTCTCAGGATGAATTTAAGAAAGCTAAACCTCCTACATTTGATGGTGAGGTAAAGACTGGACAAGAGGCTAAAGATTGGCTTCTTGGGATAAAGAAGTACTTTCAAGTGCATGACTATTCGGGAAACATGAAGGCAAGAGTTGCCATATTCAATCTGAATGGAAGGGCATCCATTTGGTGGGAACACTTCAAGCAAGTAAAGAGGATCAGTGAAAGGAGGCTTAAGTGGAAACAGTTCAAGAAGTATTTCAAGTAGAAATACCTCTCTGACAGGTATTATGTTGACAAGATTAAGGAGTTCCATGAGCTGAGATTGGGACAGCGGACCATGGAAGAATATGCAAATAAGTTTTTGGAGTTGTTGAGGTATTTTCGGTACATCAGAGATGAAAAAGTGAAGGTCCAGCATTTTCTGAGTGGATTACCTCAGTCCTACAAAGATAGAATCGAGTTTTATGAACTTGGAACTCTTGAGGAAGCAATAAGGAAGGCTGAGTATTGCTATGAGCAAAGCAAAGGTAAGTCAGATTACCATAAGGCATGGAAGGACAAGAAGAACGAGAAGTTTGACCAAAGAAAGAAAGGTTTCAAACCTTCTAACTTCAGGAATCAGTAGAAGCAGCCATCCCAAGCTGTGAGTAAGCCAGTTGGAGTGACAGGAGAAAAGCCTAAAGATCCACAACAGAATAGAGGGCCACTTCAATGTTGGAAATGTGGAGGACCCCACATGCGCAGAAATTGTCCACTCGAGAATGAGAGTGCAAGGCCAACTTATAACATTCAAGAAGCAGAAACAGTGGGTCAAGTAGCAAGGGCAGTCCCTAGGATTTATGTAGCACTGGAGGACCGCCATGAAGATCACCAGTCCATTGTGGTTGAAGTAGCAGGTAAGATTGTTGAGCAATCTGTTTCTATTTTGATTGACCCTGATTCCACGCACAGTTACATTACTCCTAGAGTAGTGGAAATTTGTGCTTTTAAGAAAGTAAAGCATAGGAAGTCTTGGTTAGTTCAGCTAGCCATTGGAACTAAGAGAAAGTTTAGTGAAATGGTAGAGAAATGTCCATTGGTCATGAATGGATTGGTCACTTGTGTAGATCTGAATGCTCTACCACTTGGTTCTTATGATGTTCTCATTGGAATGGATTGGTTAGAAGCTCACAGGGTGAAGCTTGACTGTTACAATAAGACTTTCGAATGCATGAATGAAGAAGGGAACCTAGTAGTTGTGAAAGGTATTCCAAAGGTGATTTTAGTACGGCAGGTTTCAGCAATGCAGTTAAAGAAGTTCTGTAGGAAGGGTTGCCAGTTGTATGTAGATCATATTTTGGAGACATCAGATGATGAAACTCCTAGGTTGGAGGACTATCAGGTGTTCCAGGAATTCAGGGATGTGTTTCCTGATGAGATTCCAGGGCTTCCTCCAAAGAGGGACATTGATTTCACAATTGAACTTGTGCCAAGAGCAGCACCAGTGTCCAAGGCACCCTACAGGATGAGTACACCAGAGATGCTAGAGTTGAAGATGCAACTACAAGAGTTGTTGGAAAAGAAGTATATCCGACTGAGTGTGTCTCCTTGGGGAGCACCGGTTCTGTTTGTAAAGAAGAAAGATGTTACACTCAAGTTGTGTATTGATTACAGACAATTGAACAAGGTTACTGTGAAGAATAAATATCCTTTGCCTAGGATTGATGACCTCTTTGATCAAATGAGAGGAGCAAAGGTATTTTTCAAGATTGACTTGAGGTCTGGTTACCATCAGGTGAGAATCAAGGATGAAGACATTCATAAGACAGCCTTCAGAACAAGGTATGGACATTATGAGTTTGTAGTGGTACCATTTGGTCTCACAAATGCACCAGCTACATTTATGTGCCTTATGAATAGTGTCTTCAGCAGGTATCTGGATAAATTTGTTCTTGTCTTCCTTGATGACATTCTTGTTTATTCTAAGAATGAGGAAGAACATGAAGAGCATTTGGGATTGACATTGAGATTGCTTAGGGAGCATCAGCTATATGCAAAACTAAGCAAGTGTGACTTCTATAGAGATAGAATTCAGTATTTGGGTCACATTATCTCAGAGGAGGGTATATCTGTGGACCCTAAAAAGATTGAAGCCATTATGAAATGGCCTACTCCAAGAAATGTGACAGATGTAAGATCTTTTATGGGACTTGCAGGATACTACCAGAGATTCATTGAGGGATTCTCCAAAGTTGCACATGCCATCACTTCTTTGCAAAAGAAGGGGATGAAGTTCGAATGGACATCAAGGTGTGAAGAAAGTTTCCAGCAGTTGAAGAATCTTCTCACCAGTGCACCCATATTGAAGGTTGCAGATCTAGAGAAAGACTTTGTGGTGTGTACCGATGCATGTGGACAAGGGCTTGGAGGAGTCCTTATGCAAGACAACCACATGATATGTTATGAGTCAAGAAAGTTGAAGGAGCATGAGAAGAACTATGCCACTCATGATCTAGAGCTTGCAGCCATAGAACATGCTCTCAAGATGTGGAGGCATTACTTGATGGGTAGAAGATTTGAGCTCAGAACAGACCATTGTGGTCTGAAGTATTTGTTTGATCAGCCTACTCTGAATGCTAGGCAAGCAATATGGATGGAGTTTTTATGTGAGTTTGATTTTGAAATCAAGCACATAAAGGGAAAGGAAAATAAGGTAGCTGATGCACTCAGTAGGAAGGTGCACGAAATGCATGTGGCATCTCTTAGTATTTTCCAATCAGATTTGAGGTAGCAGATTGTTAATCATGTTGCTGGAGATGAATTGTATGAGCAGGTATGAGGGATATAAATTGGAAGAAGATGGGATTCTCACTTATAAAGGTAGAATTTATATTCCGAATGTAGCAGGTTTGAGGAGAGTTGTTATAGATGAAATCCATCAAGCTCCATATTATGGTCACCCAGGATATCAGAAGACAATTGCTATAGCTAGAAAGCAGTACTTTTGGCTAGGAATGAAAAAGGACATGGTTGAATACATTTCCAGGTGCATGAAATGTCAATAGGAAAGGTTGAGCATCAACATCCAGAAGGCATGTTGCAACCTTTGCCAGTTTCGGAATGGAAATGGGAAGTTATTTCCATGTATTTTATTATAGGATTGCCGATGACTTGGAGACAACATGATTCCATCATGGTTGTGGTGGACAAGTTGACAAAGGTAGCGCGTTTTATACCGGTTAAGTCTTCGCATAAGAGGGATGATATTGCAAAGATCTTCATGAAGGAGATATTCAAATTGTATGGATTGTCGAAGGCAATAGTCTCTGACAGAGATGTTAAGTTCACTTCCAATTTTTGGAAGGGGTTGTTTGCAGACTTGGGCACAAAGCTAAACTTCAGCACTGCACACCATCCTTAGACAGATGGGCAGACAGAGAGAGTTAATCAGGTGCTTGAAGACATGCTTTGCATGTACGTGATGGACAAACCAACCAAGTGGGAAGATTACTTGCACTTGGTAGAGTTTGCTTATAACAATGGAAAGCAAACATCCTTGGGGATGAGTCCATATGAAGCTTTGTATGGGAGAAGGTGTAGGACACCTGTGACTTGGGATAATCCAGTGAACAGGATTGTGCTTGGACTAGAATTTCTCAGGGAAATGGAGCAAGAGGTTGTAAAGATCAAGAAGAATCTAAAAGCAGCATAGGAAAGACAAAAAAGCTATGCAGATAAGCATAGGGTGAACAGGGAGTTCAGTGTTGGGGATCATGTTTACCTCAGAGTGAGGGCAAAGAAGAGTTCCTTGAAGCTTGGAAGTTGTGCCAAGCTGTCACCTAGATACTGTGGGCCGTTTGAAGTGCTTGAAAGAATAGGGCCCGTTGCATATAGAATTGCATTGCCTGCTAGCACTAGGGCTCATAATGTTTTTCATGTTTCCTTGCTTAAGAGATATGTACATGATCCTAACCATGTGATAAATTGGGATGTGATTCAGGTGGAACCCAAGGGAGAGTTCCAAATCGAGCCAATGCGCGTCCTCGATAGGAAGGTCACAATGCTCCGGAACCGGGCCATAGGTCAGGTAAAGGTGTAATGGGAGCACTACGGACCTGAAGAGGCTACATGGGAGCTGGAGGATGCCATGTGATTGTCACATCCATTTTTGTTCAATTCTGCGGAACACTGAGGCGATACCAATGTAGCATTTTGTTCAAATTTTGTAAAGCACTGAGGACAATGCTATTGAAGGGGGAGGGGAATGTAACACCCCGGTTTTGACCCCGTTGCATTAGATGTATATGATGTATATATTGTAAATAATCATGGTGTGGAGCTAAAGGCCAAGGCCCCACCATCGATTGGTTATGCTATGTTTCGGGTTGTCACCGATGGTATATTGGGGCATGCGGCATACATAACAAGTTTTGTCATCATGTAAATATACATATTTAATTAAATGAACCCAACCAGTTATGCTCACTGCAACCATAATAAAAAGGGCATGATTCTCATAAGGATAAGGTTGGGGAATGTCAAACTTTGGCTATGGAGGGGAAATCCATGTGTCACCACCCTATTTGAATTGCCCATCTTTCCTTGTCTTATCCAACTACCACCATTAAAGCTCTGCTGTTAGTTGGGGTAGTTATGGCTGGAGTGGAGTGTGGCAGGACTATCAGTCCTTGCCAACACGCACGCTCCACCAGCAGATTGAACCTCACGATGGGCAGAAGAATGACTACGCCCCTCATTCCACTCACTCCACTACACTATTCTTTCCCTTGGCTGTTCATGCTCACACAGGGACGGTAGTCTGAGATTTTCCATGCACTTCCGACTATGCCATTCTCTCCATAGTCTATTCATTCTCACGCACAGGCATCTTTTCTATTTGATCTCACGCAGCTAAGAGGGGAGTTGTTTTTCAGTTGTCATTCATGTTTTTCCACAAAGTGGAATCTGGTGTGTTTTCCCTCTGTATTTTCGGGGTCTGATGCAAGTTTCCATCACGCACCGGTTGGGAGACTGTATTTTCTTCTCTAGTGTGGTCTGTGTAAGTTTTCTCGGTGGCTTCGTTTCCCAGGACGAACTGTTGTTTTCCCCATGTTGTGAGTTGTGTTTACTGATACATTTTGGGACTGTTGCAATTCACTTGGGAGTCGTTTTCCCTATTTAAGCTGTAACTACTGATTAATTGCATGCGTGCAATGGTTGGTCTTCGGAATGTGCTGGGAGCAGGGATGGGGGATTGAGTTGCTTGATAAACCTAGTGTGTTTGGAAACCACACAGATAGAGCTAGAGGGTTGGCTTTCTTCTCCACAACCCCTAAATAGCACTGGAAGGGAAGTCAGGGCTTGAGGGACTGTGTAGCAGAGAAGGGGTGATTCCTTGTGTTGGGTGTGTGTGGGTGTCTTAGAAGTTAAGCTAGTTCTGGTGTAGGTGTTCCTAGCTCTATAATGAGCTCACCAGCTTAGCATTTAGCCTTTCCCAACTCCTATATGGTCTGATAAACCCAACTGTGTTGGCTTGGATATGTTTTGTGTATCCTTGGCTATGTGTAAGCCTGCTTGTTCCTTATTCCTTGGAGAATCATGCCCAGCTCGGGGGTGGCAGTGTTGTTGAGAGATTAAGGAGCACGCTGGCCTATGGTTGGGTGGAACGTTGCAGTGACGTAGCTGGTTGCGAAACGAGTTCTTTATAAGATAAGTAATCTTGTCTATTTTACTTCTGCAATCACATTACTGTTAATGAATATGATGAACATGTTGAATGCTTGTATGAATGTATGTTGCTTCCATTGTGTATGATAAATAATTATGTATCTGTGTATGTTCTACTTCAATGCATTTTGCATTTCAACATTTTATGAGTGCACATGTTCATGGGGCTGGTTGCTCGAATGGTTAAGGCCATGGTAGCGTCCTCTTCGCCGGTCAGAGGGTCGGGGACGTTACAAGAAAAGAGGCCAACAAATGGTTCTGTTGCCAGGATCGTTAACCATTTGAGTTGAGGGACATGTTGTGGCATCTGAGAAAGAATGAAATAGAGGACTGGTTGGAGTCCAAGACGCTGGAATTCATAGGAAGAGAGCATAGGATCTCAGTTGAGTGCAGAGAACTAGGTATATCGGTACACATATTCTAATATCCACGAGATATTGTTTGCAGAGTTTCCTATTGTGTTGCATGAATGGTTGTTAAGATTGGCAAGAAAGCAGACAAATTTCCAGAGAAAAGAAACAGTCGAGTGGAATGATCAGTTGGTGCGCGAGATAACCAGTGTAAGTAACACCATCTCTAGAGTTGTTGATTTTTGGGTTGACAGTATTTTACAAGGATATATTACTGAGTTTACAGTAGAGGCTATAACCTCATATAGTGAGGCTGAAAGAAAATTTTTCCAAGGACCCCAAAGAAGATATTTGTCATCTATCAGCACATGGATCAAGATGCTCATTTATGAGAAGCTGCAGTTGAGTAGTTGAGTCTCGTACTAGGGAGGAAGGATATGTCGCAGATGACCTGTCAAGAAAATGGGAAATGGTGAGTTGAGCTGTTCCTAGGAAGTACAAATCCTGAACTAGAGATTGGATTCCTACAGAGTGGAAGGAGATTCAAATATGGAAAGAGGAGAAAGACAGAGGAAGGTCGATGAACTCCTAGTTTGTTCAAGGAAAGTGAACATAAACTTCAGTCACGAGTGTATGAAGGATATTGCGATGAAGAGGAGGACTATAGCCCAATCTCAGAAGGAGCATAAGATTCCGAAGAGTCTGATGAGACACCAAGGTCAGGACATACCTACATCACACCAGGAGCATCACCTGAGGTAAGGTCTAGAGCCTCATCTCCTGAGCGAGTTATTAATACTGATAGTGCTAGTACTGTGACTATCGTGCAAGAGGAAACACCCTCGTTAAATCCTTCATTGGATAAACCCAACGCCAACTCAATGGCTGGGGTGGATATTCAGTTACCCACACTTAATGGCAATAGAGCAAAGGATCCAGAGTAGCATTGGTTCATATGTGAAGCTATTTGGATGGTTCGCTTGGTTCAGAATGCGGACCTAAAGAAAGCACAGATGATAACGACCCTAAGGGGTCGTTCGCTGGACTAGTTTATGAAGTACTGTATAGTACCGTTAGGAGCACCACAAAAGACCCTTGAGGGGAGATACACACCGAAATGATCTTCGAGTTCAGAAAACCTAAATTTGAGTCACAGTGCATCACTGAGATCAAGGATATAAAGAAAGCACTGCCCGAAACAGTATGGGACTTTGACCAGTGATTTAAAACTTTCATTTCCAAAGTAAGTTTCTAGATGTCGAATGTTAATCATAAGGAGTGGTTTATTGCTGCGTTGTTACCACACATCTGAGGGCCATTGATGCAACAAAAGATTGAGTTAGAGATGGAAGCGCTAGAATTGGAAATGAAGCTAGAGGCATCACCAATTAGTGATGGTGCCGCATAAATGGTGCAGATTCAATCATAGTAGGCTTATCTAACCATACATATTCAGGAAATCAAGAAGGGTAAGGAATCCCATGAAGACTCATGGTGCACAAAATGCAGAACAGATGTACACACTAAGGATAATTGTCCGACCTTCATGAATTATGTCTCATCCGGTGCACCAAACCCATTAAATGGCCATGGACTACCATGGTGTTGCATGTGCCAGTCTAGAGGACATCGCGATGAAGACTACCTATACCTGCAAAATATTGTGAGTACCCCAACAAACCTGGTTTGTAAATTTTGCAAGTCAGTAGGGCATTAAGAGAAGGATTGCAGAGCATATCAACTCTTGAAGGAAAAGATGGTGGACACATATTTGATGAAGAATGATGGGAAGAATCAGGATGAACCCATGCAAGCATCATATTAGCCTACGTAGTTCCCACCTAATTAGTATCAGAACCAGTATCAACCTCAGTATGCACCACAGCAGCCATACACGGAGCAAAATCACTACCAGACACAATATCAACAGAATCTGTATCCCCCATAGTAACCACACCTTCAGCGAAGGGGTGGTGGGAACTTCAGAGGAAGAGGAGGATTTGGTAGAGGAAGAGGTTAGGTTACATGCTACAATTGTGGACAGCTAGGTCATTATGCCAGAGATTTCTTGGATCCTGCAAAGACGTGATCATATTTTAAGGGACAGGACCATAATGTGGAGCAATGTCCATATTTGATTGTGAAGTGGCAATCCAGGACCATTGCAGGTCCTACTCATGCACAGAATCCAAATCCAAATCCAAATGCTAACTTAAATGTCCAGATGATTACTATTGAACCAAGAGAGTCGAGCATTGCAGTCATAACACGAGGAGGTGTTGCGATCGGAGCTGATCTGGAAACGCCACAAGAAAAACTTCAGCCGTAGGTACGACCCGCGATGCAGAAGAAGATACCATTCGACATCCAAAAACAAAAGCAAGTATTCATGGATGTGCGACCAGATTTTGTAGATCTAGAAGAGCCATCGACTTCAAAAGAAGTCAGGGAGATGCCTGAATGATTCCAGCACATATTCCAGAAGAAGGTCCTACAAAAGGTTAGTAAGCTCAAGTCCTTTCTGTCAAGTTGCTTAGTGCTAATTCAAGATAAATATGCTATTGAAGAACTACAAGCACTAATATAAGAGACACCAGTAGAGCCACAACCTGGAAAGAGAGTTAACTAGGTCGAAAAGAAATTCAAAATTGGTCGCAAGTTAAGAATGACTGCGTAGATAGTAGATTATGACATGGACTATATCATTTTATACTTAGGGCCTAATGCCAATATCTTGACACGACAAACTTGGGAAAGTATGGGGAAGCCTCGCTTAGACTAGTCTCCTGTCCAGCTGCGACTTTCCAATCAGGCGAAGGTACTCCCAATTGGTATATTGAGTCAAGTCCCTGATGACATAGAAGGGTTACGCACATTTGCAGACTTTGAAGTCATTAACATTGTTTACGACACAAATCCATATCCCGCACTGCTGGGCATAGATTGGGACATAGACAATCAGACCATCATCAACTTCAAGAAAAGGATACTCTCATTTGAGGATAATGAGATGAGAGTGGTGTCACCCATTGATCCATTAGAAGGACAAAGATATGTTGAGCCTGTCTATAATGACAGACAGGGTGAATATCTCGACTAGATCTACAATATCACTGCCATGCAAGAAGATTACATCAATCCAACTACAGATGGGAACCTGAGCTGGAAGAGTACTAGTTCCTGCACATTCGACTCAGGGGAACCTTTAGAGAACTGGAAAAACTAGTTACATGAGGTCTCTATGAGGAGATGTGCGAGGATTACCAGGTCTGTGTGATGGGTGGACACTGAGGACAGAGAGCTACCCACCTATGAGGGATTACCTAACCTTATGGAATTTCTCACTAAGTTTGAAGGTCTTGTCATAGAATCATAGTGCTTGTCTATTTTGGGTCATGTACTCAAGGCTACACCTGCCAGATGGTGGGGTATGCACAAGAATTTCATAACATAATGGCCACAATTTAGAAGGTTGATGGAAGTCTGGTTCAGTGAAGAAGTTGTCACTGTAAGTCATAGGTCCACAGGGTTGTCGAGCCTTGTAGAGCACATAAATCAGTGTCGCACTGTATTTGCAGTATACCTACGATAGGAATGGGTCCATCATTTCATTCACACATTGGAAATGACACCTAGAACCTGGAATGAGTCTATGGAGTTGCGACAAGGTACTCAAGACTGGGAAGAGATAGACAAATAGTTTGTGCACACATTTGAGTTTGCTGATGAGCAACATATAGTCGATGCTGCACTTCAAATCCTCAAAGCCCATATATTTTCTCAAGTCCCTGTCATAGAGGAAAATTCCCACCAGAGTAGTGCGACCATCCAGTAGTGGATGGCCTGTTACAACCTAACTAGAGATCCAGATGATGACTTGACTAACATAAACATACCAGAGCCAAAGGGTACACAATCAGTAGAGGGAAGTGACATTTCTAGTGTCTAGTTCCTAAAATTGTTGAAAATGAAGAAAGTAAACATTGGGTCACCAGAGAACCCGAATTTTGCCAATATAGGAGATTATTGGGATGAAGAGACTGTCGCAAAGGTCACATACTTGCTGCAAGAATATTAGGATCTGTTCCCTACCAATTTTTCAGAGATGAAGGGGATAGTAGGATATTTAGGGGAGATGAAAATACCCTTGCGGCCAGATGCTAAACCCAGTAGATAGCGACTATAAAGAATGAACCCCATATATAAGGAAAATTTAAAGATAGAATTGGATCACATGCTCGACGCAGGAATCATTGAACATGTTGAGGAATCATAGTGGATCAGCCCTATAGTGATCCAGGCTAAGAAGACAACATGTGAAGTTAGGATCCGTGTCAACTTGAGGAAGTTGAACAATGCATGATTACACGACCCATTCCCAACACCATTCATAGATGAATTACTTGAAAATGTAGGTGGGAAAGAGATGTATTCATTCACTGATGGCTTCTCTATCTATCATCAAGTCAGAATCACGCAGGAGGATTGCCACAAAATTACCTTCATCACAGAATGGGGATGATATCAGTATATGGTAATGCCCTTTGGACTCAATAATGCACTTTCTATTTTTTCTAGAATAGTAGTTTCTGCTTTTAAAGATTTTATACATAAATTTCTTGAAGTATACTTTGATGATTGGACTGTGTTTGGTCTAGTAAGAGACCATATCGAGAGTCTGCACATGATTCTGGACCGTTGCCACCAGTATCAAATTGCGCTTAATTCTAAGAAATGTATTTTCTATGCACCATTTGGTATATTATTGGGTCACTTCATATGTCGCGACGAGATTTTGGTCGACTCAACAAAGATTGCGATTATTCTCGACTTACCACCACCTACATCAGTCATGCAACTCAGATCAGTGCTGGGACATACAGGCTACTACCAGAAGTTCATCAGAGGATATGCAACGATCACTGCACCTATGGAGAAACTGTTGAAGAAAGACACAAAGTTCCAATGGACAACAGAGTTCCAGGAAAGCTTGGATAAATTAAATACTGCAATGGCCACTATACCAATACTTGTATTCCTGGACTGGAAAAAGGAGTTCCATGTGCATGTCAACGCATCATCTATCGCACTTGGAATAGTCCTGACACAACCAAGAGAGGGTGCACTGGACCACCCTATTGCTTTCGCAAGCACGAAACTATCAATAACAGAAAAAAAAACTCCAAGACGAAAAAAAGAGAAGGCCTTGCTATGGTCTATGCGCTTTAAAAATTCCGACACTATTTGTTGGGTGGGCATTTTCAGATGTACACCGATCATTCAACGCTGAAATACATAGTCAACAAGCCAATGTTGGGGGGGGGGGGAATCTGTAGATGGATTCTCCTATTTCAAGAGTTTGATTTTGAGATCATTGTTAAATCTGGTCGATTGAGTGTTGGACCAGACCACCTATCAAGGATAGAAAGTGGTGAAGAGCCAACCAGTTTGGAAGAAAATTTTCCAGATCCGCAACTATTTATGATCCACATGATGGAATATCAAAACCATGAGTTTAATGACATCATCCATTTTTTGAGTACATGATATGCACCGGAAGAAATTTCAACTAATTAGAAGAAACACTTGGTCGTCAGAGCTACTGATTATACATTGATTGATGGGCATCTATATAAGCTCAGTACAAATGAAGTATTGCATTGCTGTGTCTTTGACTATGAATGACCATGGGTTATGAGTGAAGCACATGCAGGAGTCGCAAGAGGACACTACATAGGGAAAGAAACTGTGCGTAAGATATTTTAGGAAGGACTATGGTGGCCATCCATACACATGGATACTAAAAGCTTCTGCAAACGCTATGATATTTTCCAAAGAACAGGAAAACCATTGATTCGCGAGGAGATGCCACTTGCACCACAGATAACACTTCAAGCATTCAAAAAGTGGGCAATTGATTTTGTTGGACCGATCAGTCCACCAGGAAAGAGAACTGCTGCGCGCTACATTATCACTGCAACAGACTATTTAACCAGATGGGATGAAGCTGTGCCTATTAAAGATTGCATCGCTGCGACTGCGACAAATTTTTTGTTTGAAAACGTAGTGACTATATTTGGCTGTCTAAACATTCTCCTAAGTGATCAAGGTACGCATTTTGTTAACAAATTGATTGCTGAGCTTACTGCAGAATTCCAAATCCAGCATAAGAATACAACACCCTATCATCCTCAGGTGAATGGAATGGTCGAACCTTTCAACAAGATTTTAGAGAATGCATTGACCAAGGTATGCAATGTGTGCTGATATGATTGGGATGAGAAAGTTTTAGTTGTGCTATGGGCATATCGCACAGCTTTCAAGTGACTGGCAGGTCATACCCCATTGAGGTTGGTATATGGACAAGAAGTTGTTGTACCAATGGAGTACATTGTGCCAAGCCTACGGATTGCTACGCTGACAGAGATGACTGACGAAGATGCCATTAAGAAAAGGTTGTTGTAGCTTGTTCAGATGGAAGAGAAATGCTCCGTCATAGGATATCATCAGACTGTGGAGAAGCAAAGATAGAAAGCATGGCATGATCGCCATATCTAGGTTAAGCCATTTAAAGTCGTAGGACTTGTATTTTTGTATGACAATAAGTTTTTCAAACACTCAGGTAAACTAAAGACACATTGGCTTGGGCCATATGTGATTGCACAAATCATTGATGTGGGCACAATAAAGTTACAAAAGCTTGATGGAACATACGTTGCAGGAATGGCGAATGGCAATCGCCTGAAGTCGTGCTACAATGGTTGCGACATGATTGGCTAGGTTCGCGTCATGTGGATATTAAAAAAAAAAAGTGGGGGGAATCTATTATGTCGCAAATCAACAACATATCCATGCAGAAGCACAAGAAAAAGAAGAATGCGCAAGAAAAGGCAAAAAGCGTATGGAAAGGCAGAAATGACAGGATATCCACAATCATGTATTTAAAGAGAGGATATCCATCAAATATTGAGGCGGCTACGACAACTAAGAGCCATAAATTCGACGCGGTATGAGGAGAATGACGATGCACTTTTTGGTCCTGTCAGCTATCCTCGACATAACTTCCATAACTATGCTGACAGGTACAACTCGACGCTTGATTAAGTAGAGTTAATATAGGAATGTGTCGGCCAAGAAACCCATGTGATCGATTAGACATCGACCACCGATTGCATGACGAATGAAGGATGTAGAGTCACGTGTAAATACCAGGCTTCACCATCAAGCAATATTTTACACACACACAGAAAGCTGAGAGAACCATATCCATGCAATCAGAGAGCCAAAACTTTGTCACGCAGTTATCCAACACCCATGGTCATTGAGATCCACAGTGATAGCGAGCTATCAGACACAACCGTTATCCTAGGTTTTCCAATTGTCGAAGAAGGAGTAGAATCACTAGAGGTGCAGCAACCAGAGCAGTAGCCAGAAACTGACCTGATGGTATGAACCAAGAAACCATATGTCCCATTGACCGCACCTAGACCTCCACCTTCTCCTCGACCTGTGGCTACCCCTATTAATATTTTAACCCCTGGTTCCCGACCTGTGTCGAACCTAGATTAGAGACCACCGGCTGCAGCTGTGCAACTAATTAGAGAGCCGAGACAGGTTGATGAGAAAGAAGTAGGAGGGCCATCCAGACTGCAAATGACCAGAAAGCGAAAGGCTACAGCCATTATGAACGATACTGGGAAAGCACCCATGGAAGAAGGCTTGCTAGAGGAAGACTCCCTGGACAAAGACTCCCCACCATGCAGAGGCCTAGATGCTAATGAGGGCGATGAAAATTTTCCCTACTATGTCCCACCAAGAAGAGCTGATGCAGAGGAAGTGGTGCTACCAAAGAATGCCAATAAAAATTTGGTCATGCTGCAGATCCCTAAGAACGTCCCCCTGCCCGAGAGCATCATGCCAAATCTAATCAAGTTGAGCTTCAAGGAATTCAACACACGACAGCAGCCAGGGTTGAAAATATTGGATTGCATGATCCGCAATCAGATGGACCCGATTAGAGCTCAGGTACTTAGACCAATGAAATGGGCTGAAGGAGTTGGCTGCACAAGATTGATGCACCTGCTATTTATGCCGCATTTCAGTCATAATACACATGTCAACACATACATGAAACAAAATCTGGTCTGTTTCCACTGAGGATGTTTATGGCTTGATTGACCATACCCAGTCAACGTCAACTTTATTGCTGCGATAACGGGTCTGCCTAAGGAAGGGGGCGACCCCACACCATATTTGGCCCAGAAAAACACCACTAGGATGAATCAGAAGTATAAGCTTCAGCGTGCAGGTAGGGGTTTCCTAATTGGCCCCATTGAAGATGAGAGTGTACGGTTTGCCATGCATTTCCTCTCTTGTAAGCTGCTACACAAGATGAGGCCCAACCAGTGCACTACGGGAACAATCGAGGTCCCAGAACTATGCGCACTGGGCAGGATTTTCAATTGGTTGTGATTTTTGTTGAATGACCTAATAGATGACACCATGCAGGCCTAGGAAAATCCCACCTACAAATTTCATTACTCCTGGCTACTCATCTTAATCTCCTTCACCTTGCGGGCCAACTCGCCAGACTATATATATATGGATGTCCCACTGACGTGCCTTGGTGCAAGGTACTAGAACTTATGGGACCAAAAGAAGCATACGGATCGACAGAAGGATCACAACATTGAGTTCCTTTTGCACACAGAGGCATTGCGCGCTGTTTTCTACCGATCTCACCAAATCTATGTTGTGACAGTGCAAAGGTACGCGGCCTTTATCAATTTTCAGGCCGGTGTCCATAATATGATCTTGGAGCCCAAGAACAACCCAGCGAAGCAAGCACACAATGCGGGGTTCATGATCACTGACACTGATGTCGATGACATTGTGAAGGAGTTGCTTAAGGAATGGCATGAGCCACTAGCAAAGCCACTGCCTAAGCACCTGAATGAACAAGACCCACCAGTGGACCATGATGATGGCCACGATAATGGAAAAGGAAATGAGGGAGGCGATGATCAAGGAAATCAATCACAACAAGAAGAAGAAACAACTGATGATGCTGGTAGGAATGGCTCATATCATCCTGAATCTGAGTGTGTGCATCCTTAGGAAAACATCCAAACACAAGAGCAAATGTAGCAACAAAGACCATATCACCCGCGCAAGAAGAGGAAAGCAAACAAAACATCTGGCACGAACACATTGACTGAAGATGATGTGCATGAGCTTGCAAATGTTGTCTCTAAAGTTGCACAAGACAACCTTGCCACTTTGAACACACAATAGGTATGAATTGCTAACTAATTTGGGAACCACTTGAATAAGTTGATAGAATCCATTAATGCGGTAAAAGCCACTGTGGAGGCTGATACATACGGTGTTGATCCCAACGTTCCATTAGCCACACCAGAGTTAGTTTCGCCGATCAATAGTAAATATTCTGAGGCGTGCATTAGAGACAGAAACAGAGACAAGTGCAATTGATGATCATAACAGTCTACAGATAGACTTCTCCAAGCTGGCCTTGAGTGAATTCTATGAAGTTTAGCAGGCGACCGCGTGCGAAATACGGGTGAGAGAAAATGATGTTGCTTATCAAGAAACAAAACAACAAAGGAAGGAAAAGACATGCAAGGCCCTCATAAGGGACAAAGAGCAGGAAATTGTCACACGTGAGCATAAAAGGGTTACACTCGTTGAAACCATTTAGAGCACGGTTGTATATTTCCCACAATAAGCAGGCTAGGAAGATGAAGATTCAGAAGATAAGGTTGCCCAATTGTCATGCATCATGAGGGAACTAAAGAAGTAGGTTGAGGAACTACAGGCTAGGAAGGTACCAAGCACACCTCTAGAGGTCCTCGAGGAGAGAAGAAGAGAAACATTTGAGGTTTCTGAGAAGATTAGAGAAGGAGAAACACTCTGCACAAAGGCAGTTGAAGCCATCACTACAATCTAGGGAGCGTTGTTAGAAGATGAAACTACAGAAAACATAAGGGATAGCACACAACAGGCATATGAGAAAATTAGCGCTGCAAAAGGAAAAAATGAAGAAATTGTCGCTTCAAGAAAAGGTTACTAAGAGCACGGAGATCAAGCGACAACAACAGGAAGTCCAGTCTCTTTGAGACCAAGAGAAAACTAGGGAAGCTGAGGTTGAGACACACCAATTAGAAGCATCCCAGCTCACAGTCCTTCTTTAGCCTGTACAACAGAAGCTTCAGCAAGTCGTGTAGTCGATAGAGGAAGGACCGTCGAAACATATCAGTTCCGACCGTGTAGAGCAATTGGTCGCACATGCAGAGGAAGTAGTAGGGGAATTTGCTAAGGTGAAATAGATAGTAAAGGAGTTCTAGGAAAAGGTTGGTCCCACCACGCATCTTGGGCCTGTGCCAGGGGCATATATTTTTCAAGGCAAGTAAAAGTTTAGCAGCAGGCCATTTTTGTGGACGAGTGCGTTTTTGCTTAGTGGCTTGGGACGAACCACATGTGAGTGTTGGGGGCCTGTTGGGATAGAAAAAGTACACAAGGAAGAAGCGAATGTGCAAGCAAAAGGATGAAAAGTGCGTGCGCGACAAGAGAAAAGAAGGCTAAGAAGGAATCAGTGTAGATAAGATAAAAACATGCGCGCGACGAAGAAAGAGGCGGAAGGAAAGTTGCGACGAGGATGTTGCAATGAGGAAGACAGATCTGAGTCGGTGGAATAGGTAGGTAGAGAAGTTAAGGCTAGAAGACAGAATTCAAGGAAGACTGCAGAAGGACGAGCCAACAAGAGGAGGAAGGACAATTTTGCGGCTATTTATGACTAGTACAAACGAGCTGAAAGACGTTTTTGCGGCTAGTTAAGGCCATGGTTAAAGTCTTGTAGGGATTTTTCAGCTAGGTATGGGCCGACATTGATGTAAACCAAAGATATTTTGGGTTGTTGAGTTTGTAATAACTGAGCTGTACTTAGTCGACCCTGCGTGGTCTTGTAAATATTATATATAGGAGGAACCCGACCTGTATAAGGGTTGGCTTGAGTTGTTCATTCATTAGACATATATTGTTCGAGATTTATGCAGTTCTTAGTTAGATTCAGAGAAAGAGTTAAAAAAATAAGACTTAGAGCGGATTCTAGTATAAGGAAAAGGTTGTTAAGCCACATATCCTATAGTTGTGTACGCGGACCACCAGTAGAATAGAAGAGTCGATCCAGGATGTGTGCAGATTAGTAGGAGTAGATAGAGAATAAACCAGAGAGCATGAGAGAAAGAATATTGAGTCAAATAGAAATATCTAAAGAACAGTATGCTATCTCCTCAAATAAATTAGTCTTAACAATTTATTTTATGTAGTGATAGGAAGTCAAAAAACATTTTTGAAAATTTGAAGGCTCATTGTGAGAGCTTTTGGTATTTAATGAAGTCTGAAACACATTGGACTCTATTTTTCTTTAAAAAAAATCAAAGCTCAGGTTTCGATGGCTTAGGCGAACATTTCAACTGTTCATTAGCCACTGAAAAGCCTAGCTTTCGGCATCTTAAAAAATGAAATTTGGGGCTATTTTAGTCACTGAAATCATAGGAATATGGAAGCGGTCAGCACGTCCTACATATGCAGGAACCTTCAGATAAAAGCGCTATCATTTCCCATTAGCCACTGAAAAGACAGGACAAGCAGTCAATTATGATTTGGTAAGAGGTGTTTTTATGAGTTCGAGGTGACCTATCCAATCCCAAACCCTCTTTACCCTACACCTATCCCATATCTATGATCTAATTACTACAAGTGTTGTAATTCCAATTCATATGATCACATTCCTTGTACTTTCTAGTTTACAAGTCTCATTAGTTGAAATCGTTACCCTTTTCAATTCTCAATTGATAACTATATCCCTCAAAATCAGGGCATTCCCTTAATTCATTCCTCTTTCCTAGTGATTGTCTCATTGAGCCAATTTGCCTTAATCCCGCGCTATGTTACCTTCCCCAAAGTTTGAATTTTCAAATTTCCAGGTGCAAAGAAACATTTCAGAAAATGAAGAGAGGAGGACCCGCCCTAAGGAAAGAGCTGGGTGATATTGGTTACCTGGAATCACACCCAGAGGTATGTTAGCTGTTCAAGGAAGCAGGTTGTTATATTTTTTGTGAAAAAATCCAAGGATCTCATCAGCAAGTAGCAAAATCCTTTGCTCTCACATTTGATGGCATGAAAGCAATAATCGACAGGGAATAATTCCAAGTGGATGAAGCTCTCATAGCTAAAGTGACAGAGATTCCAAGGACTGGAGAGAAGTGGTTTAAGACCACTGTTACAAATAATGTTGAAATTAGGTCTTACCTTAAAATTGAGCACAAAATTATTGTATGGAAGAAGAGCATCCCTACGTCTTGTCTTGAGGAGAAATGGCAGCACCTATTGAAGTCAATTTTGGTCTACATAACCTGTGAGGGAATATACAATAGGGTAATGATCTATCATTTCAAATGAATGAATCACTTCACTGGCAAGAGCCCCTTGAATCTTCCTTTTTACCTCTACAAAAGCTTGACTAAGATGGCTGATCAAGTCAAATCCAAGCCAACCAAAATTGCAGGTAGGCTATCCCATCATGGCTTGATCAAGCTAATTGTTTCTGAGTTGTTGCAAAGGAGGAACATTGCTTCGGCATACTTCCTATTTTGGAATGAATTTGAAAGAGAGCTACAGCTAGAGGACAAAAAGAGGTCTTCTTCAAAGAAGTCTTCCACTCCCAGAAGTAGAAAGAGGAAGAGGAGAGCCATCTCTCTAATTGCAGTTGATCAAACCTCTCCATCTTCTAAGACTAAGAAGGCCAAAAGGAATCTAGATTTCAGTAAGAAGATAGAGAAAGAAGAGGCTTCTTCACAAGACAAGAATGTCCTCAACCTTCCATACATTGATTCTAAGGAAGAAGAAGAGCAAGGAGCTGACCTAGCAAACCAAGTTGCAGCAGGTCATGAGGATATTTCCTCACCTACACCAAAGGATGATCAAGGTCAACAAGTGGCATAGGCTTCATCCAGCAAGCCAAAGGAACATAGATCCCAGAAGATCAACCAGCTGCTAAGTTAGGTGTATGAATTAGAAGTTCTGGAGAGGGAAATTAAAAGAACCAATGAGATATTAACTAAAAGAAATGTTGAATTATATGACTCTCTTCAAGAACTAAAAGGGAAGTATACTAATCTTGAAGAAAGAAACCTTAGGTTGATGAAGGACAACACCAAGCTCTACAGGAAAATCAGGGTGTCAAAATCATAGACAAAGAATTCAAACCCTCAGTCTCAAGCACATCATAAGCTGGAAACCCTAGCAGAGGTATCCATGAATATTTATGATCAAGAGACAACCTATGATTCTACCGCTATCCCAAACCCTATTCAAATTGCAGAGACACTTGAAGAACAACATTGAGGATTTAAAGCATTAGGGTAAAGCGTGATGGTTGCAATTTTGGTTAAATGTTAAAGCATGATTTTTGGTGGCTTAGGAGAACACTTCAACTGTTCATTAGCCACCAAAAACAGATCTTTCGGTAGCTAACAGGATCGAATTTTTCCTATACTAGCCATCGAAAGTGAAGACAGGGCAAAGAAGCATATTTTTTCACAGATCTGACTTTTACTGATCCAAGCACCTCGAGGATGATTTATAATGCTAGATAATAATTAAGGGCATCAATATTAAGGTTTTGTTTCAGTTTTGGAGGTGACAGTGAGGCGAATAAGATCACATTTCCTGCATACTTTGGTAAAAGGTGACTTGTCTTCCAAATGGCAAGTTCGAATTCTCGTTCAGTTTCTACTGCAGCTGTCAAAGAGTTCAAATGTCAGGAATATTTTTGAGATATGGAGATTGACCATCAAAATAGTATCTTTTCCTATTTTCTAGCAATTAGTTATAACTGTCTATTTTTAGTAAATTCGATCTAGTTTTTCAATATCTAGAATAAATTTGTAAAGGCTATAAAGTTCGTGACTTCTGTAGAAAAAAAGGTTCGACTTTGGAGACTTTTCCATACTTGTACTCTCAGACTTCTCATTTCATGTCAGTAATATAAGCTTCTTTTTCCATTTATGTTCATATTTCATCTTCTACCTTTCTGTACTTGCACTTGAATGTTTATTTCATGTTTGTTCTATTTGTCTAACGCCAGATAGCTGCCATCCTATATTTGTATTGATGAGTTGAATAGAAAGTATCATTTACTTATTGTGATTAGCCATTCATATATGATTTATGTATGAGTCTGCTAGCATAATAAGAATTCTACATACATATACCTTTTATAAATTCTTTGAACAACAGTGGTCAAAAGCCTTATCTATCTGAATGTGTTTATGCATGTTTTGAGTGAGTGAGTTTTGATTAAGTCATCCAACTTGATCCATATTACCCATCTTTGAGAAAATAATTAAGTTACCAGGAATCTTCTAGCTACAACCTAGAAGAGTTTCCTAGAGTGCTAACAAATTGGCGCCGTTGTCGGGGAGAAGAGTTTGAAGCTCAACTTCCCTAGGAGACAACATAAATCACACTTTGATTATAGACAAAGTGTGGACAATAACCTGGTTGTAATCATATATCTAGCAACTCCACCGGAACAAGGTGGCTTTGAGAAGACCAAGTACCAGAACAAATCCATAGAGGCCACCAATGACACCTGTTTCAGATCCTGAACAGATTATAAGGAGAGGAAGTGCTTCACAAAGATAGACTTCCAGATCTACAAGGGGAGCTGCATCGGGTACTTCTAGAGGCATTTCTTGCATTGTATCGAATAGACCTCCCTTTAAATATTCTTCTATTGAAGCATCTAGTTCTCAAAAAATTATAAGTGAATTAGAAGGTTTGAAAGTTGAGGAATCTTCAAACACTTCTGCTTTTGTAGATCTGATTCCTAGAAACTCCACTGGGGTAGATCTACCACCTATACCTCCTCATCTACCACCCACACTAGCAACATCTTATTCTTCCCCTTCCATACCCACATCCAATATGGCTTCCCCTCTGACTAAGATGGTGTTGAGGCCTGGAAAATTGCAGGCGGCAACAGTAAGGGATTCTCCCCAATCAACATTCCCAACTAGCCCGTTGATTGTTTGGTATAGGGAATCCGTCTGGTTTGCGGTCCGGCTACCATAGGTCAAGTAACAAAACAAAGGCTTTACCGGTTGCGGCCCGGTCCACCGAGTTTTTGTGTTTTGACTTAAGATATGAAATGCAAGTGCCTAACTAAATGCAGGGTGATAATGATGCCAGGAGCAGTCACAATGTGATGCGCAGGTTCTTAACTCTCGTCTTATGGCTCATAGGCATCCAAATCGCATACAACAAAAAAAACGGACTGACTCTCTAAACTATCCTTAGGGAGCAGAATTATCATATTGGGTGAATAATACAATCAGTACATGCATTGTAAAATGTTTCAAATAGCTGAGACTTCCTTCCAAAACACATGAACACTCTAAAATATATTTCGACAACCGGATAGCTGATTATTTATGAACAAGCCACTATTACTCACCATGGAAACAACATCATAGAATAAACTTAAGAATATTCCAGCAAGAACATAGGTTCAGAAATTAGAACATTCTCACAGTTAAAGAGTCATAGCTGAAAACGAAATAGTTCCTCTTCACATTGCTCCTTTAAATACATGTGACGCATTCCGTATTGCACCTCTTCCAACAAGCAAAATTTGGAGTCTCTAATGTAAAACGAAGTAGTTCCTCTTACAATAGATGATTTACAAAATTTTCCGGGGAAAAAAGCCC
Source organism: Pseudotsuga menziesii (assembly GCA_001517045.1). NCBI lineage: Eukaryota > Viridiplantae > Streptophyta > Pinopsida > Pinales > Pinaceae > Pseudotsuga > Pseudotsuga menziesii. The sequence continues at coordinate 73,835 of LPNX010714973.1, forward strand.
TATCTCATTCCTACTTTCAGATATGTAAACTACCATTTGCGACCCTTCGGGCTTCCCCTAAACGTGTGTCTTTCCAGTTGCCAAAACGTTCCTAATCCCCCATCTTTCAACGCACATTTATGATTGGTTGGGTAACTGCCGGGCCTTTCAAAACTCCGCCTCCGTGCTCACTTGCTATTGATCGACAAGCATCATCCACTAGGATTACGTTATAAAACAAAATAGTCAGATCTACTCATGAAACAACCAGCCTGCAAGGGAATCACCAGGCACCGATACCACTACCTCGACCATGGCGGGAGACTTACTGGTGGCTCAACAATACTTACGTCGGACGGGTAGACCACTCCACAGGCGGGAAACATCATTAATCGGACGTCGAAAAGATGGTACATCGGAAGTTGAAGGGATCTCCCAGCCGAAACGGCGAACGAGACAAAGGTTGGAGACAAGCGACAAGGGCAGGAGGAGGATAAGTTGGACGTCGGTAGACATTAGAATCAGAAGCTCAGAGGATATCCCAGCCGCAATGGCGGACGGGTCAGGGCTACGGGCAAGCAACTTAAGGTTAAATACGAATCGGACGTCGGTGATATTTAGAGAGTTGGACACTAGAATGATCTGAGGGCCGCAACGGTGGCGGAATAGAAGACTAACGGCTTCTGATCTGAAATTAAAAAGAGGCCCGATCACAAGGAACAATCAAATATTCAAACAATTTTAAGGATCAAGCATAGCTGGGTTCGTTCTTTCTTCGAAAAGGCAACTCTGAAGAACAAAAATTTTCCTTTTCTTCGACCAGAAAACCAGACATCCACGACTCAAACCGAAACTGAACAAGGCATACATAAGCCAGCTGACATCCATTTTCAAAGTAAAACTAAAATAAAAATGCCTGAGAGGCTCAAGAGTTTCACGACCAAACCAAGCAAAAACGATGAGGAGGGGCCCAGAATTTAAATAAAGTAAATTTAGGGAGAATAGTTGCGGCAGCAACAGATGGAAAGGATCCTCCTTGCCAGATATGCTCCTCTAAATTTTCCTAACCCCCTTTCTGCTATGCCTACTGGAGATTATCTAAAATATATGCCTAAGTTTACTGGGAAGGGAGATTTTATAGCTGAAGAACATTTAGAGGCATTCTACAGTTATACTAAGAATATAAACATTGAACAAGAGGATGTGTGGACTAGGTTTTTTGTGCAGAGCTTAGATGTTCAGGCTAGGAAATGGTTAAAAGAGTTACCTACTAGATTAGTAGCTGGCACTGAAGCTCTAGATGACATATTTTTGAAGCATTGGGGAGAAAGTAGAGACCACCTTTACTATATCACAGAGTTTAGCAATTTGAGGAGGGAGAATGGTGAGTCTGTCTCAGATTTCACAAAGAGATTTAACAAAATGTTCAGCAAGATCCCCATTGAGATCAAACCTACAAAGACTTCAGCCAAAATCACTTATGCAAATGCTTTTGATTCCGAGTTCTATCTTCTTCTTAGAGAAAGGAGATCTAATTCTTTATCACTCATGCAAGATGCTGCTCTTGAAGTTGAGTCTAATATTGTTGCATCTCATAAAATTAAGGGAAAAGTGAACAGGAAGAAGCAATCCTCAGAGCCTTCTTCATCAGAAACAAAAATGGAAAAAATGGCCAAGATGTTGCATAGCTTAACAGCTGAAATGTCTAAACTTAAAGATCTAGGTCAACTACCTGTAAGAGTTAAAGGGCCAAATGACTTTGCTCCCAGAAACCCTAATATTTTCCCTTACAGAAGGAACAACCCACAGGCTCAGATCCTCCAAAGGGATAGGAATCCAGCAGAGGAACAAAGAATCAGAGCTCCTTTCCAAAATGTTGTGTTAGAAGAAGATACAGAGTTTACTTAGGGAGAAGGAGAAGCCGAAGACAATATCAATTTCATGGAATATGAAGTTGATCCCTCTTTCTTGCCACAATAAGATTATGAGGAAGCCCTCATGAATGAGCATATCACTGAAGAATCCATGTATCAGGTAGATGATCAAGGAGGTACAATTTGAGGTCCAATATTGTTGCTCCCGGAAAGAAGAACCATGTCCCTACAAAGCAATTTGCTTCTCCTGTTAAAAATATTGGTGCTCCTGCAAAAAAGATTGTTGCTCCTACAAAACAGAAGCAAAGGCCATTGCAGCCATCAATCCATGATCAAATCCAGCTCAAAGCTCCACAAGAGGTAAGAACTTCTGACAAATTGTCTTATTCTTTCAATCTTGAATAAGAAATTCGGAAACTGAAAATCCCTTTTCCCTTGATAGAGCTTATGAAGAATGATTCATTTAAGTCATCTATACTGAAATCTGTTCAACCAAAGACACCCGTAGATGTTGACTTTGTGAATTTGCAAGATGATAAGCCATAGTAACCCTAGGTCTTATGGTTGAAGAAATGGATGAGTCCTGTCCACCCTTTTATATATCCTTGAACATCCATGACAATATCCTTCACAATTGTTTGCTTGACTAAGGAGCATCCCACAATATTATGCCAAAGGCTCAACATCACAAAACCCTACCATGATATTTTCTCTTTCGAATCTAGGAAATTAAAATTCCTAGGCCTCATAAAATACCTTGTCATAAACCTCTCCCAGCTACCTTCAAAAAGCATAGTGATGGATGTAGTAGTTGTTGATATCCCACCCAATTTTGGCCTCCTCTTGTCTCGTTCATGGAGTAAAAGGCTAGATGGCACCCTACAGATGGATCTTACTTATGCTACAATCCCAATGTTTGGAGGAGAAACCAAGAGACTCTACAGAGAAAATCAACTTGCCTACATCATCAGTAATGAAAGAAATTCTATAAATCATCCCATCTATATAGTGGACACAGAATTTGGGGCATGTATTCTGCAAATAGATGATTCTCAGCCAGTACCTATGCACATCACAAATCCTACTTATTAGCAACCTGAAGAAGTAACCACCTCTGTTTGGAGCATGTTTTTTTATGGAGCCAGTACTCAAGCCTCAACAAGTGCAGGTGTAGTTTTGATTTCTCCTTCAAAGGAGATTATTCATTTGTCTTATAAACTCGATTTCAAGACTACTAACAATATAGCAGAGTATGAGGCTTTGCTATTGGGAGTAAAGGCTGCTAAGGAGATGGAAATCATGTGTCTGAAGATTTTTGGAGATGCATATCTCATCATACAGTAGGTGAACAAAACTTTTCAAGCAAAGACTGTCAGGCTAAAAGCATATAGAGATGAGGTATGGAAACTTAGGGACTCTTTCATGATTTTTGAAATTTCCTATATACCTAGAGCTCTGAACCATCTAGTTGATTCCCTTGCTGTCTCTGCCAGTATGTTCGTTCCTCCTATGCATCCTAAATTGAATTATGAAATCCAAGTCAAATATAGACCATGCCTACCTAATAATGTTAAATACTGGAAAGTATTTGATAATGATGATGAACTTAGTATATTTATCCAGGTCATTGATGAATTTTATGATATGCATATTGGCCAAGAGAATCTAAATGTAGAATAATCCCAGAGGCATAAATTGAAAGAGAAAATGGGTCAACACAATATTGTTCAGTTGCCAAGCAATCATATACCTCGGGGCTTAGTACCTCTTGAGAATATTTTTGACCATAATGATGTCCCCTTCAAACCTGTGAAAAGGGAGAAATACCCCACTGTCCATGAGCATAACATAGGTATCCAAAGTCATCCTAAATTCATAATTTTTTCTACTAAGTTGACTGTTGATCAGAGGTAAGAATTTTGCAATCTTATGAAAGAATTTGCTGATATATTTGCTTGGGAATACAGTGATCTGAAGACATATGATACATATATCATTCAACATAGAATTCCCCTAGAAAAGGACACCATCCCTTTCAAACAGAATTTAAGGCCTATCAGTCCTCTCTTAATGCCCGCGATTGAGAAAGAAATAAAAAAGATTCTTGATGCTAAAATCATAATCACACTAAGGTATTCTAAATGGATTGAAAATTTAGTAATAGTGAGGAAGAAAAATGGTGAGATCAGGTTATGTGTCGATTTTATAAACCTGAATAAATGCTCCAAGAAAGACAGCTACCCCTTACCCAAGATGGAGCATCTGTTGCAAAGAGTTTTAGGAGATAATGTCATGTCATTTCTAGATGGATTCTTAGGCTACAATCAAGTTTCTGTACACCCTGATGATCAAGAAAAAACTTCTTTTACCACTCCTTGGGGTACCTTCATGTATGCCAAGATGCCATTTGGGTTGATGAATGTTGGGGCCACCTTTCAGAGGGCCATGGACATAGCCTTTGTGGGATTAAAGGACAAGTTTGTTCTCATATATCTTCATGACCTCACTGTATACTCAAACAGTTATGAAGAACATTTGCAGCACTTGAAGAAGGTTTTTCTGAAATGTAGATAGCTTGGGATTTCTCTGAACCCAAAAAAGTCTCAATTTGCTCTTAGGGAGGGAAAACTCCTAGGCCACATAGTTTTGGCAGAGGGTGTGAAGATTGATCCTATTCGAGTTGAAGCAATTCAAAATTTATCCATACCAAGGTCAAAAAAGGATATTCAATCATTCCCGGTAAGATAATTTTTTTCAGGAGGTTTATTCCAAAGTTTTCTAAGTTAGTGAAACACATAACTTCCATTTTGAGGAAGGAATCTGAAATCAAATGGACAGAAAATGCAAGAAACTCTTTTGAAGCCATCAAGTAGGCTATCATGGAAGCTCCTACTTTAATTAGTCCAGATTATACCAAGGTCTTCTATATTTTCTCTTTTGCTTCCTATGATACAGTGGCACCAGTTTTGTTACAGAGAGATGATGAAGGTCTTGATCACCCAATTGCCTTTTTCAGCAAAACATTGAGGGATGTTGAACTAAAGTATGATCCTATCGTAAAACAAGATTATGCTCTTATTAAGTCATTGAAAGATTTCAGAATTTATATTCTACATACAAAGGTCATTTCCTATGTTCCTTCAGCTTCTGTGAAGGATGTCTTAACCCAGCCTCACATTGATGGCAAGAGAGCCAAATGGATTGCAAAGCTGATCGAATTTGACATAGAAGTAAAGAACACCAAGCTAGTAAAAGGCCAAGGCCTAGCTAAGCTTATGGCTGAAGAAAATTGTGATCTACTAGGCATGAATTTCATTGGTATAAGTTTAGAAAGTTTGCAGGCATAGGTAGCTGCAGAAGAGTAGCTTGATAGTCAGCAGGTTCCTGAGAATTTGTCTTCATGTGAGTGGTATTCAGGTATTATTCATTTTTTGCAAAATTTAGAAGTTCCTCCTGAACTTAGCATGACGCAAGCATGGGATCTTAAGCTTAGTTCTATTAAATTTTGCATAATTAACAATTTGGTGTATTAGAAAGATCCTTCTGGTATTTTTCTGAGATGTTTAGATGAAGAAGAGTCAGTTCAAGTCATGCATCGATTCCGTTTAAGCATATGTGGAGGCCATCATTACTGGAAAACTACAGCCCACAAGATTCTAAGGGCTGGTTACTATTGGTTTGTTCTTTTCTTCGATGTGTGTACCTTTGTGAAATCTTGTGAAAAATGCCAAAGATTCATAGGAAAGCAGCAACTCAAATATTTGCCCCTTAGACCTATTGTAGTGAATGGTCCTTTCTAACAGTGGGGTCTTGATTTCATAGGTGAGGTTAATACTTCATCCAATGGTCAACACAAGTGGATCCTAGTAGCCACTGATTATTTCACCAAGTGGATAGAGGCAATCCCCACAAGGAATGCCACTCATCAAGTCATCATGAAATTTCTATATGAAAACATCTTTATCAAATTTGGCTGCCCCAAAAGACTAGTGACTGATAATGCACCAGATTTTAAATCCGGTGCATTGGTTAACATGTGTGAGTCAATGGGAATTCAATTGGTGCATTCTACTTCCTACTACCCTCAAGGAAATGGCCTTGTTGAGTCTTCCAAGAAGAGCCTAGTTAGAATTATCAGAAAACTATTGGAGAAAAATCAGAAGAGCTAGGATTCTAAACTAAAGTTTTCCCTTTGGGCTGACAGAGTTACCAACAAAAAATCCATAGGGACTTCTCCTTTTAAGTTGGTTTATGGTACTGATGCTATTTTCCCCATTCAGCTAGTTCTACCAATAGCCAAGTCCTTTCAAGAGGATCAGGATGAACCAAATGACTTGGTAAGAAGAATGCTTGATTTGTTTGAGTTGCAACAATTTAGAGAACAATTGATGGAGAAGTCAAAAGCTCACCAAAAGAAGATAAAAATTAATTTTGACAAGAAAGCAAAGGTGGACAATTTTTAGGTTGGAGACTCGGTTCTGAAATGGGATGTTGTCAGGCAAGACAAGGGCAAGCACGGTAAATTTGATTTTATGTGGACAAGTCCTTTTGTGATAACTCAAGTGCAACATAAAAACACTTTCAAACAACAAAGTCTGGAAGGTGAAGAAATGTTTGATGGCCCAGTCAATGGGGTATTTCTGCAACTCTATTTCATCTAAGGCTTCAAAGCCTTGTCATTGTAAATATCATTTTTTGTTTTTGTTTTTGCAAAATAACTCCATGCCCAATGGAACACTAGAGGATAGGTTTGATTTTTCTTTTCAGGAAAGGAATTTGGTATGTGGTTCTTGGAACCTCACAGGGACCTTTCCATCCCCGAGTAGGAGCCAGATGTTATCTCCTCAAATAAATTAGACTTAGACAATTTATTTTATGTAGTGATAGGAAATCAAAAAACATTTTTGAAAATTTGAAGGCTCATTGTGAGAGCTTTTGGTATTTAATGAAGTCTGAAACACATTGGACTCTATTTTTCTAAAAAAAAAATCAAAGCTTAGGTTTCGTTGGCTTAGGTGAACATTTCAACTATTCATTAGCCACCAAAAAGACTAGCTTTCGGTAGCTTAAAAATGAAATTCGGGGCTATTTTAGACACCGAAATCATAGGAATATGGAAGTGGTCAGCATGTCCTACATATGCAGGAACCGTCAGATAAAAGCGCTATCATTTCCCATTAGCCACTGAAAAGATAGGACAAGCAGTCAATTATGATTTGGTAAGAGGTGTTTTTATGAGTTCGAGGCGACCTATCCAATCCCAAACCCTCTTTACCCTACACCTATATCATATCTGTGATCTAATTACTACAAGTGTTGTAATTCCAATTCATATGATCACGTTCCTTGCACTTTCTAGTTTATGGGTCTTATCAGCTGAAACCGTTACCCTTTTCAATTCTCAATTGATAACTATATCCCTCAAAATCAGGGCATTCCCTTAATTCATTCCTCTTTCCTAGTGATTGTCTCGCTGATCCAATTTTCCTTAATCCCACGCTGTGTTACCTTCCCCAAAGTTTGAATTTTCAAATTTTCAGGTGAAGAGAGTTCAAAAAATGAAGAGAAGAGGACCTGCCCTAAGGAAAGAGCTAGGTGATATCGGTTACCTGGAATCACACTGAGAGTTATGTCAATTGTTCAAGGATGCAGGTTGTTATAAGTTTTGTGAAAAAATACAAGGACCTCATTAGCAAGTAGCAGAAGCATTTGCTCTCACATTTGATGGAACAAAAGCAGTAATCGGTAGGGAAGAATTCTAGGTGGATGAAAATCTCATAACTGAAGTGACAGAGCATCCAAGGACTGGAGAGATTTGTTTTAAGATCACTGTTACAAAGAATGTTGAATTTAGGTCATACCTGAAACCTGAGCATAAAAGTATTGTATGGAAGAAGATCATCCCTACGTCATGTCTTGAGGAGAAATGGAAGCACCTATTGAAGTCAATTATGGTCTACGTAAACTGTGAGGGAAGATACAATAGGGTAATGATCTATCATTTCAAATTTATGAATCACTTCACTGGAAGGAGCCCCTTGAATCTACATTTTTACCTCTACAAAAGATTGACTAAGATGGCTCATCAAGTTAGAGCCAAGCCAACCAAAATTGCAAGTAGACTATCCCATCATGGCTTGATCAAGCTAATTGCTTTTGAGTTGTTGCAAAGGAGGAACATTGCCTAGGCGTACTTCCTATTCTGGAATGAATTTTAAACAGAGCTATAGCTATAGGAAAAAAAGAGGTCTTCCACTCCCAGAAGTGGAAAGAGGAAGAGGAGAGCCATCTCTCCAATTGCAGTTGATCAAACCTCTCCATATTCTAAGACTAAGAAGGCCAAAAGGAATCTATATTTCAGTAAGAAGACAATGAAAGAAGAGGCTTCTTAACAATACAAGAATGTCGTCAACCTTCCATACACTGATTCTGAGGACGAAGAAGAGCAAGGAGCTGACCTAGCAAACCAAGTTGCAACAGGGCATGAGGATATTCTCTTGCCTACACCAAAGGATGATCAAGGTCAACAAGTGGCATAGGCTTCATGTAGCAAGCCAAAGGAACCCAGATCCCAGAAGATCAACCAGCTGCTAAGGCAGGTGTATGAATTAGAAGTTCTGGAGAGGGAAATTAAAAGAACCAATGAGAGATTAGCTAAAAGAAATGTTGAATTATATGACCCTCTTCAAGAACTAAAAGGGAAGTATACTAATCTTGAAGAATGAAATATTAGGTTGATGGAGGACAACACCAAGCTCTACAGGAAAATCAGGCTTTCAAAATCACAAAAAAAGAATTCAAACCCTCAGTCTCAAGCACATCATAAGCTGGAAACCCTAGCAGAGGTAGCCATGAATCTTTATGATCAAGAGACAACCTGTGATTCTACCGCTATCCCAAACCCTATTCAAGTTGGAGAGACACCCGAAGAACAATATTGAGGCTTTAAAGCATTAGGGTAAAGCGTGATAGTTGCAACTTTGGTTAAATGTTAAAGAAATCTTTTCGGTGGCTTAGGAAAACACTTCAATTGTTCATTAGCCATCGAAAACAGAAATTTCGGTAGCTAAGATGATCAAATTTTGACTCTACTAGCCACTGAAAATGCAGACAGGGAAAAGAAGCATATTTTTGCACAAATCTGACTTTTCTTGATCCAAGTAGCTCGAGGATGATTTATAATGCTAGATAATAATTAAGGGAATCAATATTAAGGTTCTGTTTCAGTTTTGGAGGTGCCAGCAAGGTGAATAAGATCACATTTCCTACCTACTTTGGTAAAAGGTGACTTGTCTGCCAAATGGAAAGTTTGAATTCTCCTTCAGTTTCTACTGCAGCTGTCAAAGAGTTCGAAGATCGGGAAGATTTTTGAGATATGGAGATAGACCATAAAAATAGAATCTTTTCCTATTTTCTAGCAATTAGTTATAATTGTCTATTTTCAATAAATTCGATCCAATTTTTCAGGATCTAAAATAAATTTGTAAAGGCTATAAAGCCTGTGACTTCTATAGAACAAAAGGTTCGACTTTGGAGACTTTTCCATACTTGTACTCTCATACTTCTCATTTCATGTCAATAATATAAGCTTCTTTTTCCATTTATGTTCAGATTTCATCTTCTACCTTTCTATACTTGCACTTGAATGTTTATTTCATGTTTGTTCTATTTGTCTAATGCTAGATGGCTGTCATACTATCTTTGTATTGATGAGTTGAATAGCAAGTATCATTTACTTAATGTGATTATCCATTCATATATGATTTGTGTATGATTATGCTAGCATAATAAGAATGCTACATACATCTACCTTTTATAAATTCTCTAAACAACAGTGGTTAAAATCCTTATCTATCTGAGTGTGTTTATGCATGTTTTGAGTGAGTGAGTTTTGATTAAGTCATCCAACTTGATCCATATTACCCATCATTGAGAAAATAATTAAGTTACCAGGAATATTCAACCTGCAACCTAGAAGAGTTTCCTAGAGTGCTAACACAGTCTGCATATCACAGACTGCAAGGTGCTATAAACCATTCTCATTCCAGATGAAGAGCATCTTGGTGGTTTTTCTCAATTGGGTTTCCACTTATTTACTGTGTTATGTGGATGAATGTGTTTAATGATGAATGTTGATGTGAATGTTTGCTTACTATGTATTATTATAGTTACTGTTGAATGAATATCACAGCAGTAACAATCAATGGATGCATGAAGGACTAAAAAACTGTTAGAATGTTATGTATGGCTTTATGACTTAGTTGTTAAGATAAGGCATAAGTCGCACGATGTCTATTGAGTACAAGCAATTAGATGCATTGCACTATTGCACCAATTGTAGAGTCACAATGGTCAAGTCGTGCCATGTGCTAGTTATGACTTATTGCTGTGCTTTCGTCGAGTAGTAGCAAACTCCATCCAATCGCCTTTGTTGAGCACCTTGGCTGCATGGTAAGGGAATAGAATCCCTCACCAACTACGAAAACATGGTTCTGGCAGTTACCCATAAAGACATCTCGAGTGAGACTGTGCCTGCTTCGTAGGCATTGCCGACAAAGCTTGCTCTGTCAGGCCGATGTTTTTTGGTTTCTTGTTGGTATTATGTTGTTGTTGAACCACGGGTCTAAACAAGAAGAGAAAAGAGGCCAACACATTGTAATCCTTTCGATCCTTTTCAAGGATCAAAGAGCAATAATAATTCATATTTTTATCATATTGTAAACTGATTAATAAAGAAATCAAGTGGGATACAAAATTCCCACACTCCATCCCCCCTTGGGGGATTTGCAGTATATTTCATGGTTTGCATTTTACTAATCAACACTTGCACACACTCTGCCTTCTAGAAAGGCTGTATAGTTTAGTTTTTTTTCTTTGATTTCATATTTAAATTTCATACCCGACTCGTTGCCACGGAGTATGCTCTCTCCACCAACCAAAGACTTTTTCTCAATTATTGGTGGATGATCAGAAAGTGACAGATAGTTGCGGTTTAATTGGTCATTAATGTATTTGATTCTACAAACATCTTTTGCTTCATCAAATTGGAATAGACATTTTGTCTTAAACTTGTGTATTCTCTTTCCCTCTGCGGGATTTGTCTGGTCGTTGGGGAATCAAAAGCGGTTTTCAACACTCTCTAAATTCCTCACATTAATTTAATAATTCATTAATAAAATTGACTAACCAAAAAAACATTGCGAAGATCCAGTGTACAATAGTTTATAATGGTGGGAAAATTCTTCAAAGGAAGAGGGAACCACTATGTAGTGGCCTCGAGATATAGTCAAGCTACATCCTTGTTGGTGTAGTGTTGGACACCTTTTCAGAGACTCTGACTCAGCCCACATTTCTGAGTGAGGAACCACTTTTTTCATCTTCTAGATATATTCTCAGTACTTTCAGTATATTAAGAATCCCCTTCCCGTAACTGAACTCATATTTTAATAATTAAAACTGACCAAGACACATTGCAAAACATTTCATTTCAACAACATTATTTTTATTTTGACTCCATTGCACTGATCTGATTCACATTTTTTTCAATTTTATTATGTGTTGATGTTATGTTGTTGGAATATTTATTTAAATTTCCAAACAGTATTTTCTTGGTATTCTTACTTCAAAAAACTCCTAAGAAACTTACTCCCATCATTAACGACTAAAACTTAAGATCCTTAGAAAACTCTTTCTTAGGGACCACCCCCCTTGGCTTTGTTAGGCATTTTTCCTAAATGGAGGAGTCAATATCAAGTGATATTAATTGACTCAAGACTTTCCCCGAAGGACACACCTAGTAGCTTGAACATTTATGTTTTGCCTAACCCCCAGGTGTGTGAAAGGTGACAACACCTTCAAATTATGCAACTGTTGAATTCTTCTAATATGTGTCTAGATTTATGTGTCAGTTAGTTACTCAAACAATTCTAATCCGTGGATTTGTATTTGCGTTAGACAGTTTCCCAAAATACAAATAAACTATGATCTATGTCTAAGTGCCCGTGTCTGCATCAGACCATTCTTCGAAATACGATGTGCAAAGATAACTGTGATCTGAGTCTTCTCAACTGATATGCATCTGTGTTTATATATGACTATCTACACAATTATTCTTGCTATTCACACATCTAGACTTTGGGTATCCTATCAATCAATGCTTCTCATCTTGCACTACGGCTCTACTCCAAAAATATATCTATCTGCAATTAATGATCCACTGATATGCCGAAAAACAAGAATCCTACGAAGCTTGTCGAAACAATTAGATATGCATCTCTCCAAGCTTACTTCACCACACCAATATCTTTCTCATTTATAAACTTCTTGAGTCAAGAGATGTTTCCACTTTGTGAAGTTCATTTAATTCATATATCATCTCACTGGATTGCATCTTCGACAACCTAATGTTTGCATCGACGTGCCACTTTTGCAATTCATCTTAGTAGTTTAAGACGCACAAATACCATTTCATAATTTGCTTAATTTTCAAGTATCATACTTATAGTTATTTACAATTATGTGCATGAATATGTGTGCAAATGCAACCAATGCCATGATGGTCCTTTAAACTCTTTATCTTTGACATCTTTGGACTTTTGGTGCATATTTAGTCCATCTTGTCCATCTTTGATATTCAACATGTTCATCTTTGATCTTTGAGATCAATCTTTAGCTTATTCATCTTTGATATTTGACATTAAAGTTTAACTTCTTTATATTTGATATTTGAGTTTATTCATATTTTATCTTTGACATCAATGACAACATATATTCAACAATTTCCCCCTTTGTCATTGATGTCAACATAACTAGGATCCCCTTAAATTGGGATATTCTTCATGTTCATCTTCTCTCCCTCTGCCAACTTAACTCATGCTATCCTTCATTCAACTTCTCTCACCCTTTGACATCAATGGAAAAGGTAATTCCTACATTGTTTCTCCCATTGGATTCTTTCTTGCTAGGTCACAGATGCATTTGTTTCTTCGCCACTTGCAGTGAACTAAATTCTTGTCACCTTATGGATTCTACATGTTGTCTTGTCTTGGACTATGCATAAGAGGTTTTTTTACTTCATGCAATAAATTCTCACATATTTCCAACCTTTCACATTCCTGAACAAGTTTATGTGCCCAAAGTGTTGTCCACGTGGTACATTCGTACTGTCGCCTTTATTCCAACATCATTATTCCAAAGCATTTTTTTCGTATGCATTTAATTTTAACCTAATGTGCTCTTCCTTAGTATCTACAATGCATAAAATCTATGTCTTCAACATCTCTTCAATTTATGTTCAAATGGGTGATCAACTTCTTCTTTGTTCCATAAATTTGTGGTATTTTATTTTGTTCACCACCATGTTTTTACTCTGTCAAGCTTGTCCTGTTATTTGTGTCTTGATTTTCAATTCTACACACCTTTCTCATCATAATGGCATATTTCCAATGTCTGAATAATTCTCTTGACAATATTTGCACAATCATTCAATATCAACAAACAAATCTTGGATGAATGTGAATGTACATTGGAATTTGGTAGAATCAGGTGACAGAGTCTAATATTCTTTCCTTGGTGCGAATAGTCATGTTTCAACCAAACTACTTCAGATACATTGTCAAGTTTGATTAGGAGGGTGGAAATTGGAACAACAACAACAACCCACATTCTATCTTTTGAGTAGTATTTGAGTTGAACCTGGTTCATTAGCTTCAACACAAAACCTTATTCCCCTATTGTAGTCGCCTAAACCTACAGAGCGAACTCCAATGCACTTAAATATGCATCTTTCTCCGCTGTCTTCCAATCGTGTCAAATATGTTGACCTCTAACGGTATCTGTGATACAACTTCAGTCGTCTTCAATTTTTCTTCAATTTCTATTTTGGTGCCCAATAGTGGCCTGATGTAATAAGAGCTTCAAAGCTCCACAATTTTGTAATCATAATTTTGAATATAATAAAGACACTTTATTTTTTGTGCAATCATGTTGTGTCACTTGTGTATTTTCTCTCTAATAGTTTATGCATGGATATTAATAATACCACATAACAATTCTTCAAGCATAAACTTAATGAAAATCTACTTACTTTGTCAATCCTTGAGTGTTTGAATATACATGTTTTGGACTCAAGGATTAAACATAATCCTTTTGGATTAGTGTGAGCAAAAACTGCTTGTCGTTGACACTCCACAGTTTTAGTTTTCATTCTTTACATGTTCCCGAGATGTCATTTTCATCCATATATTCTTTTTATTTTCATTTTACACACTTCCGTAATACCTTTGACGCACATTTGTTCTTTGCTTCTTAGTTGGACAACTTCCAATAGTTTTGTGCCAATTGGATTTCCACTATTGCTTTTTAAGAAAAAAATTGGAGGACTTGTGGCCATACTTATCACACACACAACATTTTATAGAGTTATAATACCTTGTTATATGTCCGACAAAGTTACATCTCCAACATATGATTATATTGTTGTGTTTTGGAGATTTCGTATACCTGGTTATTTCATTCCTTGGAGGTAGTTCAAGATTTCCGTGAAAACCATCCCAATGGTTTAGGTCTCTGTTGCAAATGTCCCTACCAACTTCCACAAAGGAAATACTTGTATTATCATTTCGAGACTATCATTGACTTAGTATTTCCTCCATGATAACTAAGCTATTATTGAACCTGTGTTGAATTTTGCATCAATACTTTCTTCAACATTTACCTGATATGCATCTCATTCTTTTAGCTCAATTTGTTTCTGCAACGGTTCATTTACCATTTCTGACTCCCTCGAGGACCTTTCAAGCGCACATTGGCTTTCTTCTAATTCCTTGATTTTTCCGTTTGCGCAATGGGATTCATCTTCCTTGATTTTTAATTGATCCTTCAAATCTTCATGCATATCTCTATTATGGTTGATTAGTTTCTTTGATGCTTCAAGTTTCTTCTTCAATGCTTCATTTTCTTTCCTTAACTTCTTCAATTCATCCGAAGCACTAATTAATTCGCTTTCCCAATCGACACCAAGACTTTCTTCATCTTCAGAATTTGGACTTCCTTTAGAGAGATAAGATTTATCAGGATTTGATGTAATTCATGTGACTTACTCCATAGATATTTTGTTATTAACAACTATATCCATTTTGAAAAGTTTTTCCGAGCCTCTTGAATTTTTCTTTTCCTTGGATTTTGGAGATGGTAAATAAATCATGTTATACATCCATTCCTTCTCTACTTTGGATATGCTTGCAGGATCTGTTTTGGTTGAAGAATTCCCTTTCAATGCATTCTCATCCTATGTTAGAGCCATAAATAATCATCTCTTGGACTATCACTTTCTTCTCTCTCTGAAGAGTTATTCTCTTCGATGTACAAGATTTTCTTTTGTTTCTGGAAGTTTTTTTGTAGTTCTCTAGAATCCTTGATTTTCTGCAAGAATTCATCTAATTATTTGCCTTGTGCAGTTTTTCTTTTAGAAAAACAATTTCACTTTCCAGTTTATTACACTTTTCTTCTTGATGTGCTAGTAGTTCCATTATTTCCATTTTGAGCTTCCTTGTTTCTTCAACTTGTTCATTTTTTCTGCAAGCTTCTCTTTTAGGGCCTTGTTTTTCTTCCTGATTTTTTCTAATTCTCCAAGAGCATTGATCAATTCTCCTTCAAATTCCACTTTTGCAAGTTCTTCATCCTTTGGTACGTCCTTCATGGCCTTGGAAGACACTTCTAATCTTGTCATTTCTATGTTAGTATGTTTACTGAAGACACATGCTCTGATAGCAATTGATGGTATTAATTTATTACTAAGGGGGGGAGGTGAATCGGTAATTGTGTAGATATGTTCAATTTATGCAGAAATTCATACTAGAACAATCACACCAATAAACAAAATAGTGCACATATGTTTGAGAATAAATGCATATCTATATGTATGAATATGAATAGTTACATCAATGGGAAATTATAGTCTCTGATCATGAGTACCCGCTCATTTCAGATGTTAACTTAATCTCAAGTACAACTTGTGGTCAGCTGGCATTGGCTTGCAACAACTTCTATCTGCATAATATTTATCTCATGATCTAGAATCATTGATCTGGATAGATATCAGTCTGGTTGCACAAACTGTGACTTGCATCTTCAAGCTATGATATATGGAAGAACTGCGCTCTCCAGTTGAGGAAGTTACAACTTAATTTTTTTTCTCCAACACCCACTGGAAGGATATTGTGGTCCCATGAATTTTATCTGCACCCACAAAAAGGATGTTGTTGCACCCTGAATTAATTTTTCAGTACCTACTGGAAGGAGGCTACTGTCCCCCTGCTCCTTTCCCTGTCTGACCTCCCTGATATGAAATGTGATTCTATTGCAAATAGAGAAATATTATTCCTTCAAATTCTCAAATTGTTGAATTCTTCTAATTTGCATCTACGTATATGCATCAGTCAGTTTCCCAAACAATTCTGATTTGCATCTTTATAGTCGTGTCAGACAGTTTCCCAAAATAGAAACATACTATGATCTGTGTCTGAGTGTTTGTGTCTACGTCAGACCATTCTTCAAAATACTATGTGCAAAGATAACTGTGATCTGTGTCTATGTTTATAAAAGTATGTTTGCATAGTTATTCTTACTATTTGCACATCCAAAATTCTAGTATCATATAAACCAGTGTTGTTCATCCCGCACTATGGATCCGGTCCAAAAATATATTCATCAGTGATCAATGATCCACTAATACCCCAAAAAACAAGAATCCTCTGAAGCTTGTAAAAACAGTTAGATCTTTGTCTCTCCAAGATTACTTCACCACAACCATCTCTTGCTCATTTATAATCTTCTTGACTCAAGGGATGTGTCCACTTGGTGAAGTATTTTTACTTTGTATATCATCTCGTTGGATTGCCTCTTTGGCAAGCTAATGTTTTCTTCAGTGTGCCACTTTTGCAATTCATCTTAGTAGTTTAAGACACACAAATGCCACTACATAATTTGCTTAATTTACAAGTCTTGTAGTTATAGTTATTTACAATTATGTGAATAAATATGTGCGCAAATGAAACAAATTTAATGATGGTGGTTTAACCTCTTTATCTTTGACATATTTGGACTTTTAGTCCATCTTTAATCCATATTTCCCATCTTTGATATTCAACCTATTCACCTTTGATCTTTGACATCAATCTTTAGCTTATTCATCTTTGATCTTTGACATTAATGTTTAGCTTCTTCATATTTTATCTTCAACATTATTTTTTAGCTTATTCATCTTTGATCTTTGACATCAATGACAACATATATTCAACAATTACAAGTCCACCTCATGGGTGTCTGTATCAACTCTTCCCATGTTTGTCTATGTAATATTGAATTTTCAATTTCCTTCAAATCTGTATGGTAATGTTTTCACATGGAATATGGAATATCTGGATTCTTGATATTCAGGAAGAGTCAAGGAATCCTTGGTTACATAATGATTACATAACATGCCACATAGTGTGACTTGAACTCATGTGGGGAGTATTTGTATAACAAGATTCCTCCCAACCACATGATATGTCACATGAAATATATGGTCTAGTGGCGGTAAGCTAGGTAAGAATACCTACAAGTTTTCAATACTTAGTTGCATCCTCAAACTCATTCCCTTCTTTTGACATGTGATTCAAGTTTTGTTTTTTGGTTGCAGGCATTAAAAAAAGAGTAGAAGAAGAAAAGAGATTCCTAGAAATAATGGTGGTGTCTAAAGACACCTTTTTCACTTATGCATAGTGAGTATAATCCAACTATGATGATAGACTAATTGTTGTTAGGGAATAAACAATCATATGGCTAGGGTATGAGGTCACCAACGTACTGAGTTTATAGAAATACTATAAAAAGATGTATCTGAACATAAATCAAACTTAAATATTATTAAAGAGTGGAATAAATCTCTATGGATAGAAGAGGCACACTTTATTTTATATTTTGATCCTAGATTTACTTCTTCTAAAGAAATTATTTGATCTACTGCTCCAATACCTGGAAAAGGAAAACTACCCTTCTCAAAGCACTTTCATATATTACAAATTAGAGACATGAACAAATAATAAGACTGAAACTTAATGCAAAATCACAATCATGATCATAACTCATCGATAACTGAATAATGCATATCAAAGATTTGGAAGGAAATAAATATATTTATTCATATAAGATTGGAACAAATACATTCACCTCATCCTAACATGATCTTCTTGAAAACTGGTTATCGTCCCTCTTTCTTCTCTTCTCCAAGGAAAATCCTTCAGCATAACTCTATCTCTATTATGGTACCCCTCTCCTCTAGCCCCTCTCATATTTTTATGGTCAATTGAGAAGAGGAGTTACGAGGTTAGGGAAGTTAAGGAAGGTGGGGTGGTTTCCATATTGATCCCAACCACCTCATAATTACTAATATTTTTTTATTTTTAATGAATTTTTAAGGGACATGCAAGTGAAACAAGAGCAACTTGTATATAACACTTGATTTTCCTTGAGGAAACTCGTGTGTGCAACTTTTGAGGTAAGCACACGAGTTGACTATGTACAACTAGCATGTAAAACGCAAATTGTTAGGATTAAAGTCGCGTTTATATCTTAAACTCATAACATATAATTATCAATACTAGAGTAATCATCAAGTAATCCATAACAAATCCTTTTATAGCCATACGACTCTTCAATCCAACTTGTCCTTTTGCATGCCGAAACACTCAGTATCATCACTCAGATAGAGAATTGTCGTTTTGAGGTATAATATATACCCCCTAATGTATTAGGTTAGAGGGGAAGGATGGATGAAATACATTATAATTTAGGAATAGATTAAACTCACAAAACCCAAAATCCAAGATGCAAAGAAGTACCTAAAGTAGACGAATAAGAGGTCATTTTACAATATCATCACTGAAAGGATGCCATGTTCAATAATATGGAACACTAGCTTCGTTACAAGAGACATATACATCATTTGATATGGGATACAAGGCCATGAATAATTTACAAAGTGTATCACAACCACATGAATATAAAAATAGATCTTCAAAGTTGTATTTACGTCACAAAGTATGGCATGATCTTGCGCAAATTAGGTTTTATAAGTTGAAAACCCAAGGTCATCGTCCAAATCTAAAAAGAGTGCAAATCCTGGCCATGCGAATAAAGTTGTTGAAGTCGAACATGGAGGATACCATTGGAGTATCAGTTAAAAAATGTGTATCGATAACCAACGCAAGGGAGATCACCAAAATGAAAAGTGGATCTTGAGGCACTATCCAAAACTCTAGGTCTTCATTTGGAAGTAACATTAGTGGGTAGTGATAGGAATCCTTTTGTGAGAAGGAAGGCATAGGTGAATCCTTCAGAAAATCACATGAGTAAATTGCTAGATTGGATAAGGTAATATGGTATAGATCAATCTCATAGATGATCATAATAGAATCAAGGAAAAAAGTAGAATGCTGGACTAAGGTTAAGGATCCTTGAACAATAAGCACGATACAAAAAGTGACTCAAGCAACATTAGACTCAAAAGAAACAACTAGACATATCTGCAATGTAGGAGACATTAACAGATTCCCCATATGCTTGGAAAATGTGACCAATGGAGGAGTAGTGACTATAAGTTCAAGTTGAAATTCAAAAGCCAAAACTAGGACTTGACTGTTGGGAGACCCAGACTAGTGCTTTGTTCAAGGAGAAAAGTGAACTTGTTGGAAAACAACTTACAATTTATGGATATTATTCCCTTCCTTTCTTTCTTGTAAATATTTACTGAGTCCAAGAAATCCAACTCGAGACCTTCTTCATTGTTGAACAAGCTTGCATAAGAGATAGAAGAATGTTTGATAAATTATTGATCCATGGATTTTATGAGTCCAAATTAGTGAGCACTCAGTGGAGTTTTCACATTTTGAGAGTCTGAAAACAACAAAGAAGAATCTAGGGGGAAACATTTTCGTAAAGTTAGTATTCAAAGTCCGAAAAAGTATAAAACAATCTAGAGGGGAACTCTCTTAGCTTAGGAGAACTAAGGTATTCATTTTTTGTAGTTAGTCGGAAAGGTCCAAAAAGGGGTAAAATATCACCACGCCAACGATCCTTCAAGAGAAAGTGTAAATCCTTAGTTTAATGAGTGTGAATGAAAGAAATATCACTCATGGTGTTCCATTTATTTGCGACTAAAGGGAAACCAATAGTAAACTCGATGATTTTGCATTGAAGTTTTAGTGAGCAAGAAAATGGCATAAAAAACACTCAAAATATTTTTCATGGTTTAAACCAGAGCATGAAAAAGAAAAAGTAAGCTCAAATAGGTTCCTTTTTCGTAAATTTAGTCTCCCAGGCCTAAAAAGTAGATAAACCTCTATTTGGGAATACTCTTCTAGTCATAGTGAACTAGAGTATTCATTTTTCGTAAATAATCCACATGGTCTGGAAAAGGGTTAAACTTATACCAATGTGGATGATCTTTCAATTCCTTTAACGCGTTTGAAAGAACAAGTAAACTCGACAATCTAGTCATGTTTAAGGAGTCATACTAGAGCTTAAAGGTAACTCCATATTGGGATCTTGATAAGGAAGGTAGCCAACAAAAGAAAGAGTATGAGGCTTGTCTTTCACATATAATGGAAACTAAAGGAGGCTCCTAAGACCTAGAAACTTGCAATATTGGAACCATAATGATAGTAAAGGGTCTAACTAGGGTATCCCATGTTGGTTAGGCTCTAATCCATGGAAGAACAACGATCAATGAAGAATATTAGGAGGTTACAAATCACAGTCCACAGAGAAAAAGTGTAACCTACGGCTTAAACCAAGATAAAGTATAGATGCAATATGTAATGTGACGATATCATATCCTATATGCCACGATATAATGTACAAATTTTCATCCATGAGTGTGAAAAGGCCCTGAAAAAATCTTTCAATCATTAAAATATAGGCAAAAGGTTAAACAACATTAGTTAAAGGATTAAAAATAAAAAATAAACTTTATAAAGTGGGTAAAAAGTTGAAAACGTTTCACCATAAATAGTAACTTTGGGTTAAAAAATGAAGTTATTTTTTTCTTACCTTGGAGTGAAGAAAATATCCCTAGATATTCAATTTTTCTATGTGATAAAACCAATGGACCATTTCAGAAACCGTGAGTTGTAGGTAAATCCTCTTTCTCTCCTCTTCAATTTCATGTAATTTATTTTATATTTGATATGTCATTTTAAGTATTTTGATCGATTTATATTAAAAGAAAAGCATACACGTGGGTAGAATCTTGTGCACTTGTGTGTTCACAAAAAACACGCAAGTGCATGGGATTCCAATCGAGTGTGGCACACATATTGTAAAACGTTGCATGTGTTTTCTGCGTGGCATAAAGAAACTTGGATATTGACCCAAAACAATTGAAATTTAACCAGAATTGAAACCTATTTATGAAATGAACATTAACTCTCCTATATTAGAGGAGTGATTCTTTTCATATATACTTAACTTGTTTCCAACATATTTTCTTAAGAATTAAGCTGTAAATGTTTTTTTTTCGTAGGTTTAGGGTTTTTAGATATTGGATTTTCTTCGTAAATAATTTCTAGATTTTTATCTATTGTTATTTCATTACTTCCTTCAATAAATAAAAATTTGCAATTTTCCAAGCTTCCCAATTATTTTTATGCATTTTTGGGGATGCGGGACCTTTGATTTTAATTGTTCAAATTTTAATGTTCCCACAATCCAAAATCCGTAAATGCGGATTGTGGGAAGGTCTAGTTTTTCCATTTTTAAAACATTATTCCCGCAACCAGCAATCCGCAATGCGGATTGCGGAAGGTAGGATTTTTATTATTTCAAATTTAATATTCCGCAATCTGCAATGCTAAATATCACTTTTGCAAATTCTTACTTTTTCATTCCCTCATTTTTTTTCGAACCCTAAGTTTGTCTTATGTTATAATTTAATTTATTTACGAGTCCGCAAATTTTGATAATTTTTTTTTCTTTTACATAGGGTTTTAAATTTTGATTTTGATTTGTTTAAATTATTTTTCAAATTCAAAATTTCTTTCCTCACATTTCATTTGTGATATTTCGGGAAAATAGATTATGGATTTTTGTTTGGTTTAATTCATTTGGAAAATATTTAACACAGAATAATAGATTTGATTGTTAAAATCAATGGCCACAATTCACTCCCCAATGAAATCAACGGTTACTGAGCCTTAACTTCCAAGAGAATAATTTTGAGTTGATTTGCCATTTGTATCGAAACATTTAAAAAAGCATTGTTGAATGATGATATACGCCAGAGCTAAGATTGCCGAAAAAAGGAAAATTTTCTATTATTTACACTTTACATTACATTCTACCTTGGTTAATGAAAGCTAATTGATATAATTTTTGTAGGTTTGCTGGGATGCTAAGCTGTGCATATTACCGGAGATAATATAATCAAACTACGGCTTTGCTATAAATTTGAGGGTTGGAGGGGAAAGCTTTATTTGGTAGTAATGAAGATAATTTATTCTATTTTAGCACTACAAATTGGATTTCTCGAGAAAGAAGGA
The DNA here is from genome assembly GCA_001517045.1 of Pseudotsuga menziesii. Lineage (NCBI taxonomy): Eukaryota > Viridiplantae > Streptophyta > Pinopsida > Pinales > Pinaceae > Pseudotsuga > Pseudotsuga menziesii. The sequence continues at coordinate 96,267 of LPNX010714973.1, forward strand.
ATCTCCAACAGAAATTCATGGATCATTGAGAGAAAAGATACAAGCTGGTATGAAATTAATAAAGACCACATTTATTTTTAGAAGCTGAATCGTACCTAATAAGAGAGGCGAATTTTGAGCTCCATTTTCCATCAAACCATGAAGAATATGACAAAACTGTTGAAAACCCACTTCACAAATGGGGTCTTTTACTCCTAACTGAGGGCCATTTTTGAGATCTATCAACCGATTTGGAGAAAATATTTCCCAAATAGAGGAGTATTTTCAAAAGTTGGTTGCGACCAGTTTGGATGGGAGCTGAACGAACTAGAGTTCTGGTGGTTGGATCTTATCCTTTCATTGCCCGTATCTTCTATAAATTGACCCAAAGGTCTGATTTGAGTGGGGGGGGGGGGGGGGGGTTCGACAGATCTGTAAATATTTCTCTTTTAGAACTGAGGAAACACTGCCGGTGGGGGAGATAATCGTCAGGGAAGGACTGGAGAAACATTGTTTCATTTGTGATTATGTAATTTTTTACAGAACAATGAATAAAAGTTTGTTTCTTTCGACATCTTCTTTGGGTAAATGATCAAATTTCTTTGATGATGACTGATTTCTTCACCTTAATTATCAATGACTATTGTTGATTTTGCAGCCAATCATTAACGCATTGATCTATTATTTGGATTTCTCTTAATTCATGAGTCTTTGTGTATTTATATTTTAATTAAATTTCTTTTATTGAAATATTTATCTATTTATGCAAATGAAATTGTTAAATCAATAATTCATGTTAATTTTTCAATTAACATAAGAGTTATAAGGTAATAATGGATATGCTTGATCTTTAAATTATTATCAGTAATTTTAATTGCTTGATTACATTTGAAGTAATAAGTTAAATGATTTAATTTTTCATTTATGTTAAGTTGATGAAATAACTTATTTAAATCCGAATCAGGTTACCTTACACACGGTGAATATACTTCTTTTTCGATCAGATTTACCTTAGCTTAGATTTCTTTAAGATAGAGTTATATTAGGTTTAGATCCACTTTTACAATTATGACACTTTGATCTTCCCTTGTAGGAAGACTGATCCTTTTGGATCAAAACTCACTGACTCAAAGAGTGTTAGGGGAGGCCGCATATTAGTGGGTGTCAACCACAACAAACAGCTTGAGGATAGGGTAATACTTGCGTAGGATTATATGAAGCCTTTGGTTGGGTTTTCATCCCTTGTTGTTTTCCATGGACACCATTCCAGCACCTACACAACTGAGGCTTCAACAAATGGCGCTAGAAGGAGGGCCATCAGACATGTAATTTGAGCTATTTTAATCAGATTATTTTATAATGGCTCCAGCCCAAAAACCTGTATATAGTTTTTGTTCTGCTCATGAATCTGTGTTTAGTTGTTTTTCTAGGAAAATTAGTTTTCCCTTTCAAACATATTTTCTCGAGCAACTCATAAAAGGAAAATTTGATGGTGAGGGAGGAATTTTAGTACAAGAACGTGTTATTCAATTTACCTATAATTGTTTTGATAACAAAATTTTGGATCAAGATGTTTTGTGCAGATTGTTAGCCTTCACATTCGAAGGATGGGTCAAAGAGTGGTTTGTAACCTTACATTTTTCCTCTGTCCATTCTTTTGAACATTTAGTAGATCTTTTCATACTTTATTTTGGCCACTATGACTTTGTTAAATTATGCAATGAATGGAAACAACTCGCTATAAAGAAGAGTGAATCATTACAAGATTTTGCAATGATAACTTTTAATCTCTATTGTAGATTCCCTTTAACGGATCATCCTATGATACATGAATGGTTTCAACACACTAGTTCTGGTTCGCATGAATCTGATCAATTAGTAGATGATAAATCTGAATTATACATTGATAATCATCCACCTCTTGGTTTAGATTTGCATGAAGAATCTAAGGATTTAAAAAATTTAGAATTGACTTCCTTCTCTTTCTTAGAAATGGATCATAATCAATATGATGATTCAGATGAATTAAATGTTGATATTCCCATGTCTATTTCACATGAAATTCTAACTGATCATAAAGGAGATCATTTTTCTATAGAAGATTCTTCTAAAGTACAAGAGAATAATTCTAAACATAATATTGAACCATCTTCTTCTAGCATAAGTAAAGAGCTTCAAGATTATGATATTTATTATTCTGTTAATCCTTTAATAGATCTTGAATCGACTAATTGTTCTGAAATTTGTGATATGTTTTCCCAATTACCATTTTCTGACCTAAGTGATTCTGTAGGAGAGCATATTTCACAAAATGATGATACTACATTACTAGAAGAAGTACATTCCAATTTGAAACCTTTCATACATATCTCTTTTGAAGAGAAAACCCCTCTTAAGGAATCTCGATTTGAAAATATTCTACAAAGAGATGACTTTCATGCACTTATTTCCTCTTCATATTTTTCTATGTATCATGATCTATTTGATAGCACTGGCATTCAATCATATATTCCAGATTCTAATTCTCCATTGTTAAGTCTTAAAGAGGTACAAGTTAATTATGAAATGCATAAAGAAGATCAAGAAGATTTGTATCCTTGTCATCAATCCATGTCTTCTTTTCATTCTCCTATGCTGGAAATGAATACTATTTCTAATGATTATTTTCAGAATTCTTACTTTTATGATTCATCATTCCATAAAGAAACATTTTCTTCTTACAATCATTTGCATGATGGAGAAGATTCTTATAAGGATGTTAATCACACTAGTTCTATACTTATAACATCTCATATGTTTAGTTCTTCTCAAGTAAATACTCAAAGACAATTTGATCTCTATGAAAACCTCCAAATTAATCAACCAATTTATGATAATTTTTATGATAATAAGTTGGAACAAATTGGATGTGATTTTGCTGATCTTATTCAAGAAAATGTTCCTAAGGAGATAATTGTTCAAGAAGAAGCTCTGGATTGTTATAATACTGATGTTTATTTTCTTTCAAATAATCCATTTCATTACATAAATCTTTCGAAATCCTTATGTCACTCTTTTGATTTTCATTGTGCATACCATGATTGGGTTGTTGACTGGCTTGGGAAATATTTCTTAGCAAGATTTCATCATTATTGTGAAACTCAGTTTTCCTTATTTGTATATGATGATGGTAAGGTTCCATTCTCTTCATTTGTACATAAATTTCATCTTATTTTCTTTAATGGATTCTTTTTCCATTTTTAGTTGCAAGGATTCATATCATGCTTTCTGATTATTTACTTCTTTTTTACAAAACTCCATATGCTTTCATGGTTTCAATGGAAATTAGATTATAATTAGCTTTTATTTTGTTTAGAGTAGTGTAGGAGTAGGTATCACTACAACAAATCGTGGAATTAGCGTCCCATTTAGCTATTAATTCTTCACACATGATCTAGGAACTAAGATTCAATCTCATCAAAGAATTATTAACAATTACTCATGAATTGGAAATTTTCAGGAACCAAATAGGTTTCCTCTCTGTATATTATATAAACAATAAAGGATTACAATTCCATGCATGAGCCATGGCTTAACTCAATGAAGAATTCAAATAACTAAGGGACAATTCGAATTCCCATGCATGAGTCTAGCTTAACTGACTCTTTGCCATGCAATACCACTCAGTTAACCACTTGAAAAAAAACCTTAATTGACTCACCAATCCTAACTGAAGTTGGAGTGCAATAAATGACTTAATCTCAACTGAAGGAGATCAAACACATGTCATAGCAACCAACCATCAAGTGCTAGTACTGCATGACTCCAATAAACCTTGATGAGGTTAACTGAAGCTGAACTGACCATCAGAAGTTGGTGAAGGCGCCTAGTTCACTCCAGTTCATTAAATAATAATAAGATAATCAATAAATAATGATTAAATAATATATTTAATGCATGGAGGCGCCTTAACTGACTGTAACTGATTGGTTGAAATGAAAGTAACCCCCGGTTAGCAATTAGGTGCATGAATGTCAACCAGATCACCCCTAGAGTGCTCCAGTTAGCCTCCTTGAATGTAGGAAAGGCTAAGTTAGCCTCCTTGACTGTAGGTAGGCGCGGGAGTGACTGGGATGATGGTAATTAATGCTCCTTGATGTCAATTAAACTTAGGATAGTGGTTTAACTAGGCCAATTTGACTGAAGAGTGTGTATGATGGTAAATGTCTCCAACATTAGCATCCTTTTTTAGAGTATTTTTTTTACATTGAGTGGTCAAACTAGACGCTAAATGGGACGTGTCATGGAAAAAACTTAAAGCGTCTAAAAAAACATCTTTTTTTTCTTTCTAGATAGCATCCTTTATGATGTCCAAAATAACATCTATTTTTTTGCTTCAAGAATAGCGTCCAACTTTGCTTCCTAAACAACGTCGACGTTTGCTTCCTAAATAATGTCCTATTTTGCTTCCTATCGAGTGTCATCTTTTGCTTCTTAAATGGCATCCCCATTAGTGCCATATTTGCATGTTTAATAGCACCATGTTAGCATCCAAATTAGCATCCAATATTACATCCATTTCTGCTACCACTTTAGCATCCCATTTTGCACCATGTTTTACTTCCAAATATGTGTCAATTTTCGCTTCCAAATTTGCACCAAGTTTTGCTTCCTTTTTTGCATTGGGTTTTGCTACCAAAATGACGCCAAATATTTCTTCTATTGTTGCACCATATTTTGCTTCCTATGTAGCGTCATGTTTTGCATCCAAAGTAACGTCTTATTTTTCTACCATATCAATGCCATGTTTGGCTTCATCATTAGCGCCACGTGTTGCATCCATTTTAATGCCTAGTTTCGCGTCTTATTTTGCTACCATATCAATGGCATGTTTGGTTTCATCATTAGCACCACATGTTGCATCCTTTTTAATGCCTAGTTTCGCATCTCTCATTTTTTGGTCACTAATTTAGTCGTTTTTAGTAGTTTTATATACGAATTTTGGTCATTTTGTTTAGTCACTTATCTCCCATTGTTTGGTCACTTATCTCTTATTTTTTTCTTATTAATTTAGTTGTTTGTAACCGATATTATAATATCATTAGGGCATGGAGGAATCGAACCACCAACCTCCTGCTTGTAAGGCAGGCGCTCTTCCATTGAGCCAACACCCTTTAAGAAATTGGGAACCTAACTTATAGAGTCCTTTATAATGGTAAAAATGATCAATACACAACTTTGAGTATCTAATGGTCAGAAAATGATGATAGATTGTATAAGTTCACAATATATGATCAAGCAGGTTATGAAATCCACAAACCTTTTCTAGGAATTTTGAAAAAAACTCAAGAAATTGGCTTAATGGGATTGTAAAAATCACTATTCCCTAGCAACTGTAAGTGTACCACTATATGTGACCTATCAACAACAATTATTTTAGTGTGGATTCCAAGGATATAGTAGATAAGCATGATCATCCTAGAGCCATGTATAAGTGGATCAATAAGGAGAATCAAAAGAGGATGATCAACCCAATAGTTGGTGCTTCACATGGATCCTATCCACCATGGGATGAGCAAAGTTCCTTCTTCCATCAAGCTAATGAATATCCATAAGGACAAATGGTTAGGATATATTGTGATGCCAATTCATAATGTTTATTTGCTTCCTAGGGTGATGTTGCATTGCTTTCACTAGGAGATCTACATGATCCCCAACAACATTGGATATAAGCATATTCATGGGTCCATAGAGTATAGGATGAGGCTGTCTTTTTATCTTTTTCTTTGGAAAATCAGGCATGACTTGAAACATTGAGAGAAAGAATAGAATCAAATATACTTAACAAACTAAAATCATGACAGGGCATAGGACTATCATGGGGGCTTCACTCAATGAATCTCTAACATAGCACATTCGTTCGTGGCATATGAAACAATACCCCTAATTTCAGTAAATATTGGAAAATACCTGCCAAAATCATTTTTTTTACCCCCTCCCAATATGCCTTCCCAATTTAAAAAACCCCTATTTTCACTATATATCATATGTATCCATTTTTCCATTTACATTTTTTATACCCCTTTATATTTCTACCTATTATATTGACATGATACCCCTCTTATGACCCCATATGCATTCTAAAATGCACCTTGCTTCTTTCGATGTATATTGTGGATGCACATTACTTCACCCACAATCAAATTACTCAACCACATATCATTATGATTTGCAACATCTAATGGTCTAATGAAGAGATGGGAGATCACTTCTTGTATGTCACTAGAGCCAATGCACATAGTACAAGATTTAGATTCAATGTTGCAGGTCCCCAATTGCTGACTAAGCCTCTTGTGGGTTGGTTATACAAGCCCCTAGGGCCTGTAGCAAGCACTAGGCATGCACTAGGAGGCTAAGTAAGACTCCCAAGACTTGTAATAGGCACTAATGGTTGGGTATCCAAGCCCCCAAGGCCTAACAAGGGCCTATAACAGGCCTTGGGAGGCAGGAAACCATCAACATCATGTAATACTCGTTATTATTATCAGACTGTTGTAGCATGGAGAGACCTCCTCAAACCCAAAAATAGCCAGGAGGGCCTCATAGTTACAATGTTACAAGAAAGTATCCCACTTCCACCTCAAATGCCCCTGAACTTACTCGCAAATGATATGACAAATGTTGGAGCCCTTCTCCCTGAGAGGAGCATGCTTCTAAAGCACAATGGGGGGGACCACCTGAACTGAACGTTTCATTCCATGATTGTTAAGTATAGTGTGGGCATGCCTTGGTTTGTTACTTCCAAGAAGTTAACATCCAAATACAAATGGGAGAAGGAGTGCACTCCTCACTAGTAAGGAAATCACAAGTTTAACATTATTTTAAGCCTGGAAGTAGCAACTAACTAATATCCAATTGCAATTACTTTAAAAAAGGGAATTATTAATATCCAACTGATAGAAAATTCAGTTACAAGCATGAAGATATACTAAAATAAATCTAAACCACACACAATTAATATCAATAGGGCAGCCAACAACTCTCACAGGGCAAGCAAAGTTTTGAACTCATAAACTTTACACATGTTGCCAAAAATTAAAGGGGAAGTCAGACAAGGTGCCCAATCAAGCCATTATAAAGGAATCAAGAACTCTATATTTATCCTAGCTCTGTATGTCTACTCATTCTACTTGATACTCAGTTCCTGGCTACATCCAAAATGGATCGCTTTGCATATGCATCAAAAGGCTTCTTTAATGAGGTGGTTAGTGACCTTCACAAACAAGTTCACCAATTCCATTTTAAAAACGAATTATGGAAGAAACAAACATAAACTCTAAAAGAAGAAGCTCGAAGAATCCAAGATGGGATCCAACTTTGCAACAAGAATAAAGAAACCCTAAATGATATAGTTGTTCAGGTAGAGAAAGATATGAGTTTGACCATAGTTTCGATAGACAACAAACCAACAAGGGAACGAGATACAAAACCGTAGCTCTCCTTCACTAAGCTCTCTGGTATCAGCACTGCACTCGACAAGGATATGAATGACAACAATGAAGATTGAAGCAGTTTCCCTCTTTGCAAATCCAAAACTTTAGAATTCTAATTAATTGGCCACTCTACTTGAAATTTTTTGAATTTTCATTTAGGTTTCTGTTTTAATAAGAAAAAAATTGTCTTTTAAATACATTTTGTGATATTTATAAAAGTTAAATTTCCTATGTTTCAACATGTATAAGAACACTATTGGGAATATTATACTTGTCTCATCCTTCGAATCTATCATTGCGTACAAGTGTAGCTGGACAACATGTAAATATTTGATTCTTAACATAATTACTTGTTCTATTTAAAAAAAAAAATCCAACCAGTTTGTGAGTGCATTTATTATCAATGAAAATAAGAAAATAGTATGCTTATCATTTGGTTTACAAAATCCAGCAACTTGCAAAATTCTTGCTTGAAGCGTTACACCGAACTCTAATCTATTCAGTTTCTGTTTACTAAATGTTTTTCCTTGGCAACCCATTCGACCCACTATTGAATAGAGATCATAAGATCCTAGAGTCTAACAAATGCTAGCAACTTCCATGAACAGTATTATGAGGATTCAAAAATAAATACTACTTGTGAACAGGCACATGTTTTGTAGATACTGTTTGCAGTTTTTTGATGATGATGCAAAGGTACCGTTTAATGCAAAGAGGTGCCTAATGTTCACAAAAAAAATGTATGCATGTGTCTATAATTTAATTCAGTTATTATAAAAAGTAACTTGAATATTTAAATTTGTGGTTACTTTGCCTCTTTACATCTTCATTTGGATGCGTTGTCCAGGAAATCATGTTATGTACCAAGAAACCAAGATGAGAAAAGATTATAACAATAATGAAATCAAGAAAAAAAATGAAACATGGAATTGGAATCTATAAAAAATCACCCTTACCATAGCTTCATCAGAAATTATTTTGTCAGAAAAAGATCTGCACTGGCGCTTGACCATAAACTGTTCACAATCAGAGTTCTCATCACCCTTCTCTCCATTGCTACCATATAAGATATATCTCTGCTGCAATTATATGTGAAAGCATGTAATGTTATCAACCCTGTTAAAAACTGCATAGGATTCAATGAAAGCAAAGGGAATTACAATGAAAATTTCTACACTACGAACCTCATTGTGAGCTTCATTTTCAGAAGCATGAATCTGGTTGGCATATGAGGAAGTCAAAACATGTTTTCAATTTTTCTTTGAAATAAAGTTAGAGTATGGAACATAATCATTGTAGTCCTCGAGAAAAACCGGTAACTCTTTTAAACATTCGTCCAGAACTGTTTGTTCCTTTTCAAATGTCTGAGCTACTGCTTCCATATAAGAAATATCTTCTCTTACATAGATAGTTAGCATGCTACCACATTCACACTTCATTGCTACAAGTGAGAAAAACATCAAGTCAAAAAGAGAAATGGAATCAACAGAAATTTCTAAATAACTGAGGTCCCGACTCTTTGTAGACAAACTTTAATCCATCTTTAGCATGAAAGGATATATTGTGGGTGCACATGATGACCCTATGTACAATAGGCTTATAGCAGCTAGTTGGTAAGTACTCTATCACCATGAATTTTATAGTTTCTACGTACTCTGAAACGAGATAGAAAAGATCAAAGGAAATAAAGCAAATTCAAGTCATACCATGACTCAGACACACAAAATACATACTGGATTGGCATATACCAAATGCCATATGGCACCAATGATGGCATATACTGCATAGAACATTGCTATTGTAACCCTGGAAATAAAATATACCTGCTTCTTGCTTCTTCAACAACCAACAATAATGATGTTGGAGTCTTACAAGGCAAACAAATGCAACCTTCACACACCATTGGGTTTTGTCTCCATAACTCGATATGTTATTAACAAGAAGCATTGCCTCTTTGCATAGTAGCTGTTCATGAGGAAAAATTTGTCATATGTTTAGATTCTCATATCGTTTACAAACTGCTGCCCCAAATGGAAACCATTCAGCCAATGCAAAGTTTACCGCCTCACACGATTGAAACCTACAAACAACCTTTAGATTTCTTAGTATGGATATTTGAGAAAACACAAGTAAACATTTTATTGCAGTGAGCATGGCCTCATTATTCTTGGCCAGGGAAATGAAAATATCAACACGAAAACCCGATACATCTAAAGATAAAGCAAAGTATGGTAATATGTACATAAAAGTCAATATATTTACCATGGCTAAAGCCTGCATGGTATGCTTGAGGGAATGTGATTATGAATTCCCCATGCTCTTGCACAACTTTATAAACAGGAACTTTGTGTTCAAATAATATCTCTGGGGGAAACATTGTTGTTTTTTCAATCAACAAATTAAATGTTGCATCCACTCCTTCGTGTATGAGTATTTCCCCATCATAGACATGTTCTTGGACTACATTTTCAAAAGCATAAGCAGCATGGCCAGGAACACCATACCATGTCTTAGACACACCACAGTGGCGATAGTTAATGCTTCCATGGTAAGTTAAATTCACAATTAGCTCCTCTCAACTAATATAACAATATTTTTTTCAAATATGGTATAAGAAGAGATTATACCTGTACAAAAAATGATCTTCAACGTGCCATGCAAACATGCTGAAAAGCATTCCAATGTAGAGCATTGGGTCACTTACACCCTGCAACCAGTATAAAAATTCAGTGAGATACTGATAGCAGTGAGATTCTGGTTTGATTTCAATTGAATGTAGTTGTACTGTTCGTTGTGCATATCTCTTCTTTATGTAAAAATTGTGTGTTTAATATAAGATTTATTTTCCTGGAAAATTGTAAATTCTAAATGATATACGATTACCGATTACTTTATATCACAAAGGTAGTTCAAATAAATATTGTAGTTAGTTTCACTAGGTGGTGCCTTTAAATATTTAAACTTTTATTTTTAAAGCCTCATAATGCTAAGGATATACCTAAAAAGAAATTATATAAAATTGTGATCTATGTATCAAGAAACATTGAACAATACGTGACTTTAATTTTTGCGATTAATTGAGTACTTCTCAATGTCTCATGACATAGAGATATGAATCTCTTATACACAGAATGAAATCGTAAAGAAGAAATAACGAGAACTAACTACTATTATGCAAAGAAGCAAAATATATATTATGCAAAGAAGTAAAGTATATACCTTGCAGCCACTTCAGTATTGAAGCTGTTATAAAGACACTTAGCAGTTCTTTAAAGGTTTTGCTTGGTGAGCCTATATTATGCCATGCTATAATTATCTTTGTTTGAAAATCCAAGGAAAGACACAATTTCAGTATTACTTGAATGGACGTGAAAATGTGGAATATAACATCGTACATTGATTTCACATAGAATTTAAGAAATCCATCTCTACCTGTAGAACCAATATATAAAAGGTCCACATCCTATCAAAACTTCTAGGATCTAAAACGATGCTAGAATGATCAAATTTCAACAAAATTTGTCTTTTCCATCCATTTTTGTTGGGTTCCGCATCTCTATACAATTTCCTGCAAAAGTTTAAAGGACATATCATAAACCAATCACAAAAAATGTAAAGTTATGAGGCATAATAAATCTAAGATCACTAGTAACAACATATCAACTGCATGTTTCCATCCATGCATATCTACATGTGGCTAGTTTTTGTAGCTTAAGCATAGCAGGATGAATCACATATGTGGACTGGCAGTAAGCTAAGTCACGTAACATGGTTCAGATTCAAATACAAGTTCAGCGACAATGAAATTTGAAAGGGGTAATAATGCTCATGATGAACCGTTGATGGTTCATAACTAAATTTTGATGATGCCGTAGATATCCTTGGAAATCCCGAGGGCCTTGATATAATATTGCAGTACACAATGATAGGAATATTCATCCTCGAGCATTATTTGATTGTCTTAAACCCCCCAAAAGTGGTAAAAAGCATCATTTTTTAGATCTGACTTGGTTCAGGCTATTCTGGGCATCCCCAGCCTGACAACTTGACCATATTAAATTTTGCGCACAAGTTAGGAAATTCTAAGCACATCTTAGACCTTAATCAGCCTCGAACAACAACAAAAAGCAAGTTTGGGCCCTAAATCATCAGTTTATATCCATGTTTGAGAAAATATGTGAGTAAAAGTATCCTTATCTCTCCATTCTGAGCAGTCCAAGGGCATAACAATAATAGTTCTGGGCATTTTTGGCTAATTATGGGCATAACCAAACTTGTTTCAGTAGATATTTCCTCCATTTCGCATTTGGACTGAACAAGGGAGTAGGTCGAGAGAAGGCTTCAATGAGACCAAAATCGTTTGTTGGTTTTCCTACCCTTCCCCACTCTTCATGAAATCCTCGACTCTTCAACATTGACCCATCACTATCTCATCTAGCATACTTTCTAGCATATTGATACCTTGTTATAAATTCATAACATGAAAGGCGTCACAGGGTTGTCCTTAATCGTTAAGAGTTGAGTGAGAGGAACAATGATGTTGGTATATCTTTAGCCTCCGGTGTAGAACTAAAGCTGGGAAGAAAACCAACCAAGTGAGGTTATTTAGGGGTAGCACTGTGACTCTATCTTTTAATACCTAGTACACCTGGAACACGCTATAATGGAGCAATGATACTATATTTTTAAGTCATAGTCATCAAATCTGGGTGCATTTTGAAACCTAAAACACCCTAAAAGCTTCATCATGAGAGACTATGTCAGCATTGGAGGCCATCTCCAAATGTGAGAGACTATATCCTGGAAAATTGTACGAGTATACACTTCTCATGAGCTCCAAACGAGTGCAAGTCCCGGGAAACTTGGGTAGGGTGCATTCTGAACAAGAACCTAACAAAAGTAACAAAAAAATGTAAACAAATTAAACAACTTAAGGAAAAGCATAAGACAACCTACTCAAAAGTAACAAAAAAATGTAAACAAATTAAACAACTTAAGGAAAAGCATGGGGGTTTCTGTAGGAAAGATATAGAAATTGACCTTTTAAATGCAAACTGGTTACTGAACTTCACAAGAAAATTGCAAAAATAGTAATCCCTCATGATAATATTAACCATCAATTGCATACTGGTATTTTTTTAGTAACAACTCCGAGCCCCTGTTTCAAAACCCCAGGAAATCAGTCAATAGGTCATGGCTTCAAGCAATCCTTTGCACAAGACTCAAATAAACTGGGAAAAGTATATATATGTGTGTGTTTCCTATATTTCAATCACAATGCAAGGTTTTAGAATTGAATTTTGTAGGAAACAAACAAAGAATTTGATTCTACATGTAAAATTTCAAGCCTACAAACCACTGACATAAATACCTATACATCAGAAAGTAATTTCAGCATACTATCTAACTGCAAATTCTTCCACGATATTTCTTCCCCAATTTTTCAATATAAAATGTTTGGTCCAATGAAGATGGTGCTTGAATCGAATCGACATGCTGGACCAATTGTAAACTATCTGCCAATCTAGAATCATTCATTTGAATTGATAAGATACTACAAAAATCAAGCCCCTAAATTGGAGGCATATAGGAAAAAGGAATACTTAAATTTTTATGAATCTAAATAATTGATGCCACTTTGTTTGACTTAAAAAAAAGGCATTACTGTGGACATGAAGGAAAATATGCTAGAGATGCCCAAAAGTATATATGAAGAAAAATAGATAAGCAAAGCTCTATTTGGTGAGAAGTTGGGAAAAGTTATTTGAAATAAAAGCAATGCAGGAGACAACTAAACAAAAGAGACGAGCATAGTACCACCCTAATGTTCCCAGTTAAATCCTTTTCAACGTTGGTAACAATATCATGTCCCCAAGTTAAAGCTATCAGACTTTTGGATTGCATTTTTTTTTCACTTGTTGCACTGTGCTACTTTAATCCGACCAGTAGAAATTAGAATTCTTTGAACAATCAAGGGGAAAAAGATCTTGTCTCTAGGATAGAATTATAAGCACGTACCAAGATAGTACGTACCTGTCTCTAACAGTTTCTAAAGCATAATGATTACAATTACTGTATAAGAATGCCTTGTTTATAGATGTTTTAGTTTAAGTGATCAACATAAACTTTGTTTCTTTGACTTGGATTTCATTAATATTATGGTACTTGTCAACACTAATTGTGGGATATCCAATTTTACAAATGAAACACTGATCATAAAATTTAGTGTTAGTTTAAAGTTTAAACTACACACTTTCCACAGTCTAGACCTTTTAGTCATCACAACTTGTTCCCATTTGTTTTGTCAGTGCTCTGAAATGGTATCAAAGGAACTGTCAAAAGTGTCTGGTATTTTGTGTGATCTGTGCATATATGATGGGTGTATATTCCTGCCAGCGTAGCAGGCCATTACATAGGTTCTAGTCAAATATAGAATGTTGTGCATTAAATCTAAGTCATCATAGTCACGCCTTAAATCTAAGTGATCATACCCAGATCAGAGATTTGGGGCTCTTCTTAAACATTTCTGAGCCTTTATCACACCCATATTTGTTAACAATTTCTTCCCTCATCCTTAGAGTAACCTATCTTTGAAAGTGATGTTAATTTACAGCTGTCACAAGAAGCTAAGAAATGTTCATAATGGCCTCTTACTGCTCTGTAGCTGCTATAGTACCCAAGACTTCATAGGGGGATCTTTTTACTGCTGCGAAAAATCCCCATGACTGCATTTTTTAGGCTGATATGCACCCAAAAATCCTTTTTCTCATAAGTGGCCACCCATACAAAATTGGTAGTAACAGCTGGCTCCAACTGCGGGACATGTGCTTGATCTTGCAAATGAGAGCATGTAAGAATCCTAGAATCTCTACAAGCACGTGTTAGCGTACCACCAAAAACAAAAACTTTACAAGAACAAACAATTCTTCTTCACACAACAACATATCAAATGCTCATTGATGAGCTTATTCACCCTATAGACCTACTCTAATCATGATAAAATGAGCATGTCAAGTGAAATCATATAGCCAATGAAGCCACCTTAGAATAACATTGTTACGGAGAGAAATTCCTATGAGCAAAGAAAATGGTTGAGTCTGCATTGAGAGCAAAATGGTTAGAAAATGGTCCAAAATTGTTAGAAAATGTCCAAACGGTCCAAAATGGTTAGAAAATGTCAAAACTATAGGAAAGGGGGTAAAAATTTTCAAATATTTGAAAAATTTCTATAAATAGTAAAAAATTCAAAATATTATAAATCATTTGAAACTTTTACCCATTTGAGCTCTGATTTTCAACAACGAATTCCAGGAGATCCAGCCAGCGAAATTCACTACCGTTTCTTCCAGGTATTTACTCATGCTCTTCTCTTGCATTTTGAAACAATTTTTATGAATTTTCATGGTCAAATAAGGTTTTTAGGCCAACCCAAAATGAGCGTTGCAGCCCATGCGGAAATCGAGGTTTTTTCCGCATATAGGGCTGGATATACGCGGAAAATGGCCTCAAACCCGCGTACATACACGGCTATTTTCAAAATAGTCGCGTATGAGGCCGCACATATGGTTTTTTCAATAAACTAATGGGCAAATTTGCAATTTATTGTGCAGGATGGTCCTAGAGTGGAGAGAGCGTGAGCATGGTGAAGTAGAGGAAGCAGTAAGGGTCGACTTAATGGCTCAACAAGCTCTACGTGCATGCAGACTCTACAAGTTTTGGTGTCTTGGTGGTTTGAGGGCCAAATCAAGACTATTACAGATGCTGGTAGATTATTGGGATCCAGACTCGGAGTCCTTCCATATCGATGGGATGTCCCTCACCATAGAGGTGGAGGACATATACTTTATCACAGGGCTTTCTAGACGAGGGGAAGTGGTGAACCTTCATTCCCGTGGTGGGCCAAGAGGTGGCCTGACTATCAACGAGTACATTGTAGTATACTGTTATCCAGACACCGAGAAGGTGGGGAGTCAAGTCCCTACCAATGTTATACAGGTGCTGGGCCAAAAGGCCATATTATTGACGCTGGGCATGATAGCAGGCTTGGCATCATTCCACCAGGCCTCTCAGCCTCTGATGTTCTATGCAGTGGAGTGCATGAGACCCACGATCTATGACTGAAGTACTACACTACTGAGCAACATGAAACACCAGCGCAATGAGTGTAAGGCAGGCAGGGTGCGGAACTTCGGGTTCAACAGTATTTTGAGCACGTTTTTCTTCAAGCGTGTTCCAGGATTGAGCCCCAGAGTGGACGTTCCTCTTCATGGGGTTCGAGATTCGGCCCAATGGCGTTGGGCAGATGCTATGCGTAGATTGGGGGGTGGTAGGGTGGCCAACCCATATCCACCTGACTTCTTTCCATGGTGGCGATGACAGATAGTTGCCATCGATGACTACCCCTATGCAGGGATAGATTTCTGAGGGGACCCAGACATGCCGTTACCACCAGGATTGGCATATGGTGATATAGGTAACGAATCTCGACCCTCTCTTTTTAAATTTTTGAGTTATTTAATTTTTTTGTATTTTCTTGATTATGTAGAATCAAAAAGACATATTTTTGGGTGATGATACATAGTGACATCTACCATTTGTGTGCAGATGTGGGACCACGACGGCCAGAGGGCTTCCCTCGTCATAGACGGAGGGGAAGAGGAGATGACATCACGGGTGTGGATGCAGAGCGAACGCTCCAGAGCATTCATACCAACTTTGTGATATTGACACATAGAGTTCCCATGGCGCAAGTCGAGGACTTGCCTGAGGCCATGCAGCGACAGGTAGTGGGTGTACCACGCGCATGGGTGCGTTTATTCCGATGGCTGGCTAGAGCCGTAGTGACCTTCCATGATCACAACCCTCCTCCTCCTCCACAGGATTAGACACCTGGGAGTGTATACATTTTGTACGACCGTGTATTATATGATGGTGGCTTAAAAGCCCCCGGTTTTGTATCATGACACTATGTATTATCATATTTTTGATGTATATATAAAACATTTTATGGTGATCGATTTATTTATTTACATGTGTAAAAATTGTGTTTGTGATTAATTTATTGAGAATGAAACAAATGCCAATCTTACACGTAGTAAGCATATGAGTCAGCAACTTGATTATTATTTCTTGGAATGTGTATATATGTTATATTGTCAAATTGTCATTCTAACAATCTCATACGCAAGAACCTTCTCAATAACATCGGATCTCTAGCATGGTACAAACCATTGACTTGTGACACTACTAACTCCGAATCAAGACGTACCTCAAGAGATAGAATGCCATGTAAAATGGCATCTCGTAGAAGCTCAATAACGACGCTGTATTCAGCAACATTGTTGGAAGATGGCCGTAGACATACACCTCCTGAAGACAGTACCTGACCCATAGGAGTATAAATCACCCAAGCAGCAGAGGCTGAGTGTTGAGTGTGACGGCTTGCACCATCTGCGAATCCTATGTAGGTGGAAGACTCCATTGACATCTGCTAAAAGAAACAGAAACTAATCACAAACCCGATCACGATAAGAAAAAGACCTAACTATGTAAAGTTGTACAATAATATACAACAAGCAACCTAGGCTAAATATCATGCATAGTATTTTTTGAGATAGAGCCCATTTCTAGGCTCCGCCAAGGTTGTTCCTTCGTAATCCACTAACTCATACGCACCCTTCGCTAACACACGCTTGACCACGTAAGGACCATGCCACATAGGATTAAATTTCCCTACCCCCAAGGGTTCTTTCGGTTGATCCCACAAAAGGACCAAGTCACCTTCACTAAACGCCCTTGGATGGACAAACTTATCATATTGGAGCTTAACGCGACGTTTATTGACTTCTAGAGCCACCAAGGCATCCCGACACTGCTCATCAAGTTGCTCAAGGTGAACCAAACGCTCCTCCAATGGGGAAGTGTCTGGTAAGAGTTCTACAACTAGTTTCAACGAAGGAATTTCACATTCAACCGGCAATATCGACTCCACTCCATGTACAAGATGATATGGAGAAAAACTAGTGGCAATCTTAACAGCGGTTCGATATGCCCACAAAGCAGGATATAACATAATGTGTCAATTATTCTTGCTTTGTGCAATGGTTCGTTGGAGAATGGATTTGAGTGATTTATTCACTGCCTCTACCTGTCCATTCACTTGGGGGTAGTAAGAAGATGAATGCTCTTGCTTATACCCTAACTTGGATGCCAACTCTTCCATCATATGGTTCTGAAAGTGCGAGCCATGGTCAGTGACAAGCTCTTTCGGAATCCCAAACCGAGTAATAATTTGGTTGAACACAAAGCGAGCGGCTGTCTCACCGTCGGATTTTACTGTAGGCATAGCCTCAGCCCATTTCATGAAATAATCAACAACCACTATAATGTGATGGTGCCCCCCAGCCAAAGCTGGGTTGCAATCCATAAAATCGAGCCCCCACTTAGTGAAGGGACCGACGGTGATAATGGGATGTAACGGGGCAGGTTTCGAGCTCATATTATGTGCGAACACCTGGCAAGGGTGGCACCTCTTGACCGCATCAATACAATCTTTAGAGATCGACAGCCAGAAATAACCCGCTCTTAAAATATTTTGAGTTGTAGAAAGCCCAGATAAATGACCACCACACACCCCTCCGTGGCAATCATTCAGCACTACCTCAGCCTCTTCATGAGTTAAACAATGTCATAAAATGGAATCTATCCCATGGCGGTACAAAGTGTTGTCCACTATGAGGTAGTTCTTAGAGACGTGACGTAATCGTCGTCATTCATCTCGCGAGAGGTGAGTAGGGGTCTTCAGTGTTTGTAAATATATTATGATATCGCCATACCATGGGTCTAACGTTGAGATTAAGAAGATGTGCTCATTGACAAACGTATCTTCACAAACCAACTCCTCGGCCTCGCTCGAGAAATCTGATATAAGCTCTACAAAAATTAAAGACTTCTTTGATTTTGCCGAAACAAACTAGAGATCAAATTCTTACAGAATGACAATCCATTTATTATACTTTCCCCCAATCATCCTTCAAGTGAGGACGAATTGAAATGGATTGACATGGGCCACAACCAAGGTCCGGTGAAAGAGAATATAATGTCTCAACCGTTGAACCGCATGTATGGTAGCTAAAGCAAGCTTCTCGACATGGGAATAACGAATCTCTGCGTCAATAAGGTTTCGGCTCAAATAATATATGACATGCTCTTGGAGCTCCTCATCCTCTTGAACCAAAACCATACCAATCGTCTCTAAGGACGCGGCCACATATAATAGGAAATCACGGCTATAATCTGGAGGACTAATCACCGGGGTCGATGCTAGGGCTTGCTTGAGTGCATCGAAGGACTCCTGGGCTCGCTCATCCCAATAAAAGGGGGTGTCCTTCTTCAAGAGACACATGAAGCCTCTAGTCAAATTGGCAAAGTTGACAACAAATATTCGTAAGAAGTTTGCCATGCCTTGCAAACACTGAAGGTGACGAATATTATTCGGGGGAGACAACTGAAGTATTGCCTCAACCTTCAAAGGGTCGACTCTCATACCCTTTTTAGAAACGATGAATCCTAACAAACGCCCTGATTTCACACAAAAGATGCACTTATGAGGATTTAGTCTAACCGAATAGTGCCGGCATCTTTCGAATACCAATCTCAAGTGATAAGGATGACGCATTCTCATGCGAGAATGAGTAGCGAGGTCATCCAAAAATACCTCGATAATTGACTTGAGATCGTGGAAAATCAAGGTCATTGCCCGCTGAAATGTAGCTCTGGCATTTTTAAGGCCGAAAGACATTTTCCGATATGCAAACGTTCCCCAAGGACAAATAAATGTAGTATTATGTTGGTCCTCAGGTTTAATCTGTATCTGATTATACCCGAAAAAGCCGTCCATAAAGGAGAACACCTCGCTACCCGCACACTCATCCAAAATCTGATCTATAAACGGTGTGGGGAAGTTGTCCTTAGGACAGACACGATTTAAATCATGAAAATCAGTGCATATGCGGATCGCTCCCTGCTTCTTATCCACCGGAATGGGGTTTGAAACCCACTCCATCAAGGGAACAGGATAGATGAAACCGGCTTTCAACAGCTTCTCTATCTTTGCCTTAATGGTGGGTGCTTTCCTAGGATTCATGGCACATAAACGTTGTCGAACAGGCTTAGCGTTGGGGTAAGTCTTAATCTCATGCTCGACAATATGAGGGTCAATACCTGGCATCTCGTTGTAAGACCAAGCAAAAATATCATGGAATTCCTTAAATAGCTCGGTATATTCCAGAATCTCAGCATGGGAACATTCCACCCCAATATAGACATTCTCTATCGTGCCAGGATCGCGAGAGATGTTGATAGGAATCGTTGAAGATATGTTTGCCATGTTTCCATCAGCCATCGGACCAGGAGAGCTTAATGGAACCACAGGACTACCAACTCTCTGACTAAGAACCGCCCTAAAATCCTCATGCTCTAAACGGTCAAGCTTTGGAAGAAAGTATGATCTATGGTGAAGTTCCTCCCATGGTGGCTCAACTCCCGACATAGCCTCAATAATCGCTTCATCCAAAGGGAAAACCGTATCAAGGTAGTCGTGTGCGTGAGAAGACTCTACTGCCCATGCCGACAGCACATAAGGGTCCTCCTCTTCCATCCGTGAAGAGGAAGGACTAGGCTCTGCAACACTCTTGAGATTAGTTTGATAAGCTATCATAGCTACAGGCAACGGCACGTTCGTCTCGACGGGCTCACTCGAAGTACTCGGTGTAGGAAGAATCCAAGGATCTTCCATATGAGTCGTGCGAAAAGACACCGATGTCGTAGATTTCGAAGCCTCATCGGAACTAGATCCTATCATGAGGATCGGTGCAGGACAACTAAAGATTCCCATGAGGGATGGATACATGCCTACACCCACACTCCCAGTTGCTGGCTGGGAGTGCTCAATGATCGGGATCGAAGCTCCCGAAGATGCGGCAACAGACGGATTCTTGAATGTAGTTTGATCAATCGTTACGATCTTCCCGTTATGTGGAAAGCATACAATGCGGCACAAGGAAGAAGCAACGGCTTTCATACTGTACATCCAATTCCTACCCAGCAAGATATTGTAGTCAAGGGGCGCATCAACCACCTCGACCTCTATCGCAACAGTCTTCCCTCCCAAATGGACTTTAAGGGAAGGAAGGATGCCGTGCAGCCTAAAATATCTCCCATCGAATGCAGTTAACATCATCACTGATTTAGACAGCTCAGGAGAACCTAGAGCCTTCCAACAGGACAAAGACATCACAGAAGCAGCAGTGCCCTCATCAATCATAGTGTGTTTGACGGTCATATTAAGACACTCTACGTGAACCAAAAGAGACACATAGTAGGGCAAGCGAGGCTGAAGTCCTGCGGTTTCAAATTTGATCACAGAGGAAGAATCATCATTGTTCACACCAAGGGTAGAAAGCAACTCCTTCCTTTGCGAAGGACAACTCCGAAGCACTTCCAATGCAGACATCGCACGAGTGTGGCCCAAATCCTCGACAACTGAATAATTCTGGGCGGCTCGAGCATTTGGATTATTCCCTGAACGCTTAAGGAATCACTTAGGAATGCAAGGTGTAGCCTCAGGTTTATTTGTAGGTTTCTCAATGCGCAAAGGGGACCCTGGTGGATCAGGCTCTTTTCCTGGGCTGGGTTGTGATGAACTATAATCTTTCACATGGGTCACAATTTTCACAGCACGGACCATGTTAATGCACCCACGACCACTACCCTTTGGCAGATCATCATCACCAGACTGGTCATGGGACTTCAAGTTCATATTTTGATTATGCGGTAAAGGGTTAGTTAGCACAGCTAGGCCCTGTGCCAAGTATATCGAAGCTTCCTCAATACAAGGGCACAAGTAAGTGAGGTGATCGTCCTTACACAAATTGCAAGGGAACTTAACTTTACGTTTAGCTTGCTTGTCCCCCCAGCATTTCTACCATTCTTGTCATTATTGTTAGCATTCTCATTCTTATTCCCACCCTTTTGATTATTTTTACCCTTTTTTCTATTCCATCCAGGTTGTTGGTTACCCTTCTAGTCCGATGATTGCACAGAAAGTACACTCGTCGTTTGGGTGGGTTGAGACGAAGCCGTAGCTTGTCCTGAAGCGGATTGGTTGATTGACAATTGACTAACTTGTTTTGCAACTGAATCCGTAGGTTTCGCACTTGCACAACCCACAATACCATCGGCATGTGGTCCATTTTTGACTTTGAGATCGAAATTGGAACGAGGAGCATTGGGAATAATCTCATACAATAAACTGGATATACCCGAGAGTACTTGGAGTATGTCCAAAACTAAACCTTCAAGGCTACCCGCAAGGAATATGTGGGATGAATGGAATCTCTGCGGCTATTTTTCATAATGCACCCGTTAGGGTGTGACAAATATCGGCGCCCCGAGGTCACTTTTCAGAAGTTGTCGCTTCCTTTGGGTATTTTGCCACCGTAATGGTTTGATCTAGGTGTTGGATTTTCACCTGATGGTTTGTCAATTTGGGAGAGTGAATCCTAATTATACTAGTCACTCAAGTGCTTTTGATACAACTTGACTGATTGGACGAACCGCAGCCAAGTGCAGAGCAAACACACCGGAGTCTTGTCAATTTTAGTAAATTTTTAAAATTGGGTGTTCTTGTTAAAAAGAAAACCCTCCAGAAACCTCTTTCGATCCAAGTGGATCTCAATCGGGGAATCAAGGAGGGTTTAATTTTATAATAGCCAAAGAAACAAATTATAGAAATGAAAACACAGATACACAATTCCGGTTTTCTAATTAGTCCTACCACGCATCTCTTTCCCCTTTCGGGTCAATTGGGAAGTCGTGGGGTAAGTATTAAGATTACTTTAAAATATCAAATATGGAATATGAAATTGATAATGAGTCAAAGTATACTACCCTATAGATTACATCTAAGCTAGCTTCAAAATATATGAGCAAAAAGTAAAAAATTGGCACCGACGCAAATCCCCCCAGGGGGGATGGTGAATAGGCTCGAAAGAGCCTATTCGAAAAGACCTTTTCCTTTTATTAGCAGTGATTTACAATATCAGAAAATTAAAATTGATGCACTTTGGTCATTGTTATCTGGGATCCAAAGGCTTACAACAAGCTTGTAACAAGCTAGAATTAAACAAGATGGTGGGGGAAGCTTCCGGGAAGCTCCGTTTCGTACAAGAGTTGGAAAATGGGCAGAGTCTCCTTCTCTTTTTTGTTAGACCTGCTAAAAAACAGTGATCAATTAGAATCAAATGTGCCCAAACACACTTTAAAAGTGTTTTGGGTCACCACGCTAGTTATCGAAAAAAAACTAAGTAAAAAATTGTTAAAAGGGGCTAATCTAGTTTTGCAAAAAGGAATTTTCCTTGGGATCTTGGCTTTCTGTTTGGGCAGCCAATGAGATATGCACTTTTGTTTCAGAATTTAAATCTTTGAATAACGGGAAAAGAAACTACCTTATGAGCAAGCTTTAGATCTATGCTTTAGCTACTTGCAAAAAAGGAAATTCCTACACCTAGAGCTATCTATATGAAATTATATTCTTTATAAAATTATAGATCTAAGCAGCAAGAATCTTATAAACTAGATCTAACAATATATATTCAGTTCTTAGAACTAGGTCTGATCATAAGAGGAAGAGACAGGTAACCAGAAGATTGATTTTTTAAAGAAAGGAGGAAGAGAAGGGGAAAGGCCCGTTGTTGGATGGATCTGCAATGGAAACTTGTTAGTGGAATACAGAGGGGAAATGCCTTCACAAAGTTTTTGGATATACAGTGGAGTCAAACTAGATCCATAGCTCGTCCAATCCTTGCTACCTAAAAGCTAAACACACAATCCTACACGAAACCTCATGAGATCTGGATATATATATATGAAAAAGAGACAAAATTTACATGCAAATAAACTTATTAAACATGTATAATCTAGATCTTCAAACATATATGCTATGAGATATAGAAAAAACAAGTAACCTTACTTGCCCAACCATACTTTTATTGATTCAGCTGAATCATTCAAGCCAGACAGGGTTCAAATGCAGAAATTGAGAGAAAAACCGGCAACATCAATAGTCGTAAGACAATGCTTAATCTACACACATGAGAGCATTACACCACTTAGCCTCCAAAGATTCTTTATTCCAACAATCAAAATATTACAACAATATTACAATAGCAAGCCCTTCAATCCAACTCTAACTAGCTTGGAAGAGGCTGATGTGCTTGGATATATACAAAAACCAGGAGATCCAGCCCAGGGGGGCGCAAATCCCAAGGATATAAACCAAATATGCTGATGGAGAGTCCATCAATGCCTGATCTATGTCTAACTGAGCTAGATCTGAGTCTCACTGAGTACAATTGTCAATCGGAGAGCTGATCTGACTGACACCTCAACCTGTTGATTGAAGCATCCACCAAAACTCATCCACATGAGCCAAAACGTGTTGAGGAGAGAGGGAGGGCGAAATTCCCCGTAAAGGATGTTGAAGATCAACTCTGCATCTGATTTGATCACCTCCTTCAGTCAAGGATTTGTCAGATCCAGTCAATCTGGTTCAGATTTGATTGATTTCAATCAAATCGGTTGAGAATCCACTGATCTATGATTTTGGATTTGCTCCATTATTCATTAATTTATTAATTAAAATAATCAATAAATAATTTTTTGGGGCTTTCTGACCTGAGTGATGGAAAATCACTCAAAACTAGGAAATAGTGGGTCCATGGGTTTACATGGTGCTCTTAGCTTGAAAATGAGCACCTACATGATTGAAACTGATTATTTGGCCCACTTTTATTACAAAATCAATTTTTTCAATTAAACTATTAAAAAATAGCCTAATTTTTGGAAAAATTAAATTTTAATAAAAAACACTGAAAAAAATAAATAATTGAAAAATTGAAAAAACCTAGGTGGACTTAGACATGTTCATATGACTCGACCATGATGTCTAGCATGTTTATACATTGACACATAGACTCTAATAACCTCAATAGGCCTAAATTCCAAGCTGACCACCCCAACTTTGGAGGTATGGAGTGAAAAACTCAGAAATTATCAGTCGTTTATTCAACAACCAATAATAACCAAGGAAAAAAACACCCTAGGCTAACCGGATTGACAAATAAAGTCTAAGAGACCGAGTCTTTTACAGACACTATCATGCTAGAACATTTATTACAATTCCCCCATGGGGTATGAACATGTGATATAGTACAACAAGAACTTCCCAGAAGTACTTCCAAAGGTCTTCTGAAGTCCGAACAAGTTATCCTTGTCCGGTTCACCAGGCTCACTTGATAAAAAACCACTAAGTACAACTTAGGTGGTAACACTTCCCTTGTCTTTGGAAATGAGTCAAGATAAAATTTGATGGGTTTTTGGAAACAATTCAAAAAGTGAGTGCTTATGATTTCAAAAAATTTGTGGGTCATGCAGAGACTGCAAGAATCAAAGAAAGGAGAGTGAGTAGCTCATAAATTACACTAAAGTAAGGATATAAATATTCATGGGTTTTACCCACATCTCAAAAGCAAGAGGTTCGCCATTTGAAGAGCAATTAATGCCCCCACTTCCTTTGACATACTAACAAACCTAAATATGAAGTGTCCATCGAACTCTCATCTTGCAGCAAATCAAAGCACTCATTTGGGAATTCCCCTCCACTTTAAATCATTAAAATATTTTCCTACAACTAATCAGACAATTGATATTTCCTCTCCACTTCCCCATATCCTAGCAAAAATACACCATCATTAAAACATTCCATGTCAACCACTGTAACTCTATGAAAAAAGGAAGGATGACTAATAAAAGCTTCAATACTACATGTTAAAATATCACAATGAGATTATGCCCCTCTTGGTAGAGGGTTTTCCGTCTCTCATGCATAGAAATTGTGAAATATAGTATATAAGGCATTAATTGCACCAAAATCTTTGCCAATCCAAAAGATCACTTTGAGGTGCAAGTTTTCATGTTGACATGATAACATCCTCCGTGACTCTGGTACTAGCATCACCAGTGATTTCGCTCTTTGGCTTGTAGTTGTTATCCATGTGATGTCTACAATATTATATTTTTGCAGAGTCATGCCCCTATGTTGGGATTTAATTTCACATTGATATTCCTATTCTTCTTCTCCTCCTTCTAAATGAATATTGAGGCCAGATTGATAGGATTTTATGTTCAACAGGTAAGAGTAGAGGTATCCCTACAGTTACTGAAATAATGTGAGCGCTTCTGCTATTGAGAATTGTGCAGGTCATGGAGAGACTACAAGAAGTAAATAAATAAGTGTGCGTAGCATGTAAACAAAACTATAATGCCATCTAAAGCTTAATAGGTCTTACCAGTAGCTTAAGAGCAAGCTATTCACCATTTAAATGCCCTAATTTCCATCTCATGTACCAATAGGATCCAATCCAAACTGTGCTCCCACGAAACATAAATACCAAGTTACTTTGACAGAGCAATAAACCTGAATATGAAGTTTCATCAGGTTTTGATCTAGCAGCAAGTCAAAGTGAAGATGACCCACGTTCAGATCCAGGCAAGCAAGCTCTAGTAAAAACTATATCTGAAACTGGGTGAAAGTCTCAAGACCTTTACAGCCCATGGGTGTGTTACCACTTAAGTTGTACTTAGTGGTTTTTTATGAAGTAAGCCTGGTAAACCGGACAAGGATAACTTGTTCGGACTTCAGAAGACCTTCAGTCTTGCTTTTGGGAAACTTTGTTGTACCATATCACATGTTCATACCCCATGGGGGAATTGTAATAAATGTTCTAGCATGATAGTATCTATAAAAGACTCAGTCTCTTAGACTTTATTTGTCAATCCGATCAGCCCAAGGTGTTTTTTCCCTTGGTTATTATGGGTTGTTGAATAAACGACTGATAATTTCTGAGTTTTTCACTCCATACCTCCAAAGTTGGGGTGGTTGGCTTGGCATTTAGGCCTATTGAGGTTATTAGAGTCTATGTGTCAATGTATAAACATGCTAGACATCATGGTCGAGTCATATGAACATGTCTAAGTCCCCCTAGGTTTTTTCAGTGTTTTTTATTAAAATTTAATTTTTCCAAAACTTAGGCTATTTTTTAATAGTTTAATTGGAAAAATTGATTTTGTAATAAAAGTGGGCCAAATAATCAGTTTCATTCATGTAGGTGCTCATTTTCAAGCTAAGAGCACCATGTAAACCCATGGTCCCACTATTTCCTAGTTTTGAGTGATTTTCCATCACTCAGGTTAGAAAGCCCCAAAAATCAATTATTGATTATTTTAATTAATAAATTGATGAATAATAGAGCAAATCCAGAATCATAGATCAGTGGATTCTCAGCCGATTTGATTGAAATCAGTCAGATATGAACCAAATTGACTGGATCTAACAAATCCTTGACTGAAGGAGGTGATCAAATCAGATCCAGAGTTGATCTTCAGCATCCTTTATGGAGAATTTCTCCCTCCCTCTCTCCTCCACATGTTTCGGCTCATATGGATGAGTTTTGGTGGATGCTTCAGTCAACAGGTTGAGGTGTCAGTCAGATCAGCTCTCCGATTGACAATTGCACTCAGTGAGACTCAGATCTGGCTCAGTTAGACACAGATCAAACATTGATGGGCTCTCCTTCAGCAATAGTGGTCTATCTCCTTGGGATTTGTGCCCCCCCTGGGCTGGATCTCCTATTTTTTGTATAAATAAAGCTTAGGCTGCCTCTTCCAAGCTAGTTAGAGTTGGATTGAAGGGCTTGCTATTGTAATACTATTGTAATATTTTGATTGTTGAAATAAAGAAGCTTTGGAGGCCAAATGGTGCAATGCTCTCATATGTGTGGATTAAGCATTGTCTTACGGCCATTGATGTTGCTGACTTTTCTCTCAATTTCTGCATCTGAACCCTGTCTGGCTTGAACGATTCAGCTAAATCAATAGGAGTATAGTTGGGCAAGTAAGTTTACTTGTTTTTCTTATATCTCATAGCATATATGTTAGAATATCTAGATTATACATGTTTAATAAGTTTATTTGCATGTAATTCTTGTCTCTTTTTCATATATATATCCAGATCTCATGAAGTTTCGTGCAGGATTGCGTGCTTAGCTTTCAGGTAGCAAGGATTGGAAGAGCTGTGGATCTAGTTTGAATCCACTGTACATCCAAAAGGTTTGTGAAGACATTGCCCCTCTATATTCCACTAACAAGTTTCCATTGCAGATCTGCTTCAGCAACAAGCACTTCTCTTCTCCTTTTCCTCCTTCAAAATCAATTCTTTTACCTGGTTAATTTGTTCACAGCTTTGATATTGTTTAGATCTATTATCTTAAAGTAAATTTAACATAGATATATCTTCTCAAATCCCATAATCTAGATCTTGTTCTTAAAAGGTTTCATAAGCATTCTAGATCTAGCTTTAGGTAAATCGTCCTTTTTGCATGGAATTTTAAAGAGAATTTGTAGCTTGCATGCATTAGATTTCTATTTTCTGTTATAAAAGATAAATATATCAATCAATGCACATCATATTGGCTTCCTAAAAGGCAAGCCAATATCCCAAGGAAATTTTGCTTTCCTTGGTTCCCTTTTTACCTTTTTTAACTAGTTTTAACTTAGCTTTTTTTTGGTTAAAAGTAAGATGACCCAAAGGTACTTTCAGAGTGCTTTTGGGAATATTTCAGTATAATAAGCTTGCTATTTTTTAGAAGGTATAACAGAAAAGAGGAGGAGATGCTGTTCGAAAGCGACTTTTGGGCCTTCTGAATCCCCCCAGGGGTCTCCCTTTTTGACTGAAATCTTTAATTTTTGCACTTTGTAAGCTCTTGGTATCATTCTATATAAGAATAAAGAGGCATCATATCATTTTTCTGATATTGTAACTGCTAGTAATTAAAATAATAATGAATAGGCTCTTTCGAGCCCATTCCCCATCCCCCCTGGGGGGATTTGCGTCTGTGTCATTTTTTGCTTTTCGTTCATCTTTTTTCAATCTAGCGTAATACTAATATGTAGGGTAGTATACTTTGATTCAAAATAATTTCCATATTCCATTTCTATTGGTTTCAAAGTAACTTTAATACTTACCCCACGAGCCTCCTTTTGAGCCAAAAGGTGAAGAAAGGTTCGTGGTAGTCTAATTAGAAAATTGTGGTTTGCTTATCTTTTTATGTTTCATTTGCTATCATCATTTTTTTAGTAACCATAATAAAATAAACCTCTCCTTGATTCCCCTATTGAGGTCCACTTGGACCGAAAGAGGTTTCTGGAGGGTTTTCTTTTTAACAAGAACATCCATCTCAAAATTTACTAAAATTGATAAGACTCCGGTGTGTATGCTCTACAATTGGCTGTGGTTCATCCGATTAGTCAAGCTGTATCAAAAGCACTTGAGTGACTAGTATAATTAGGATTCACTCTCCCAAATTGACAAACCATTAGGTGAAAATCCAACACCTAGATCAAACCATTACGGTGGCAAAATACCCAAAGGAAGAGGGAACTTCTGAAAAGTGACCTCGGGGCGCTGACCTCTGTCACGCCCTAACGGATGCATTATGAACAATAGCCCCAGAGACTCCATTCAGCCCACATATTCCTTACGGGTAGCCATGAATGTTTAGTTTTGGACATACTCCAAGTACTCTCAGGTATATCTGGAGTCCACCCCTTCGCCTAATTTTAATCAACTCATATTTCACATTAACTTAAAACGTACCAAGAGGCAATTGCAAAACATTCACTCCAAGCACATGCAAGTACATTGATTTTATTTTGACTCCATTTTAATGCATTGGTTATTTTCTTGCTATGAATATATATATATATATATATATTGTGTCTCAGCATTGTGATTTCGTGCTCTCATTTTGTATCTTGTCATCTATGGTTGTTTATGGTTAAATTCCAAACTCCTAAGTAACTCATTCAGTTTAACATCACCATACTAAGTAATTTAGCCTTAGTAACTTAATAGGGTCTACCCCCCTTGGCTTTGTTAGGAGTTGAGCCTAAACAAAGGAGTCAAGAACAAGGTGACAGCCTTGACTCAAGACTTGCCCCCAAGGACACACCGAGTGGCTTGAAGATTTCTACCACGTGACCCAAGTGTGTGAAAGGCGGTAACAGGATGCAGATAAAGATTTTGTAAACAAATCTGATTACAGTCTAAAATCTAAGCCCAAATGTATGTGATTTAAAATAAATTCGAAAAAATACCACAATATGACCAGAATATGAGAGAAATGAATAAATCGTGACGTGAATTAGGCATCCGCCGAGGCCCATTCCTTCCAAAAATTGTTGAAATGTAAACACTGCTACTAAAGTCCTATATACTATCCATGGGCTCTCTGCTCCACCTAGTGATATTCCACCAATAGCGTACTGAGCAATTATAGTCAATTACAACACATGATCCATAAACTCTAGTATATCATAACAACCCTCAAACCCTAAAACTCCCTAACTTTTTAGTCACTCTGTATACTATCAATAAAATTCAAAGATTATTTTCAAGCATCTGATTAAATTAAAACAACAGATTACCAGGCAAATGACTCGATGAAAAAACCTGCAATCTTCGTCTATGGTATTGCATCCATGGGTGCTACTGTCTGAATCCTCGCCATTACTTGCAATCTCTTTACCCTCGTTTGTCAGTTTATTTTTATTTTTCAAATGAGAGTAACCAGTGGCCAGAGAATCCACAAGAATGGTACACAGGGCTATGAATACGTCCACAATCAAAGAAATGAGCAATTGTGCTATGATGATGATTCACTGGTAGGAGATTCAAAGGCACCAGGTAGAAATTGTACCAAGGCCATTGCAAGAACAAGACCTGCAGCAAAATCCCTAATCACAAAGATTGCATTTCTATAGAGCCTGAAATAAATAAAGCTTTGGCCTAAGTGAAGAAAACATGCCCCAATGGTAATCCCCACAATAAAAGAAGCGATTGCCCCAATCTTCACCTGGGATTAACCGTAGATTTTCTTATACAACTTTCTTTCCCAGAGCAATCACTATCCCCTTCTGTAGTGACCACAGAAACAATGAAATATAACTGGTATTGCTGAAGTAGCTAAGATGTATCCCATGTTCCTAGAATCTGCGCAAAAATCAAATGTCGAGTTCAAAATTAATACGAACACTCCATCCATCAGACATCTGGTTTGGTTTGGTAGAGGAACACATCACTGCTACCTATATATGCTGCTTGTGTATCTGCAATAATTTCATTTCCTGTTGCGTTAGATTTGGATTTAGGAAAATAAAAATTAAAAATTAATTTTCAATGAGAAAAGGTAAGTTTTTTTTAAATATAGTCTATAAATTAAAATTAAAATTAAAACTAAAGACTTTTTTAATTGGAAGATAGTTTTTATTTTTACATAAATTTATTAAAAAAAGCCTAGCAATTAAAATTAAATCTAAAGTCTTTTTTAATGGGAAAAAATCTTTTATATTTACATAGATTTATTTCAAAAAATCTAGCCATGAAATGATATATACAATGTCTATCTTAACTATTTTCTAAGTTTATTAGAATATAATTAAATTGGAACAATAGCATCTAACTTTTTCCATCCTTTATTAATGGGTCATTTTTGGTTAGTTTTTTAGTGTTTTTATGCTTTGTACTTCCTCCAACCTTTTGTTCTACTTGTCATTGAAGAACCTTTAAATCGATTTATCCTTGACTACAAAATTTGGCAATTCTTAATTGTTGTCTCCCCCCTGTAAACAAGATATTTGACCCATTAGAGAGACCTTTGTTTTATCAATCTGGTTGATAGAAAAGAACATGATACTCCTACAATAGAGGAGAGTATTAGTGTGACCCCATGGGAATCAAACTAGTACCATCACAAATGCATTGATAAAGAGATCGTAGTGCAATGCAATGTAAAATGAAAGAAAATAAAATGGGTGAGAAAGGTTTACCTTTCGAAAAGGGAATAATTTGGTCAAACTCATGGAAAAGACAACCCTCACAATGCCAAAACCTTTTGTAGACAAATTTCTCAACATCATCCTTCCTCTATCGTTCTAGATGATGATCTGCCACAACATCTTCTTTTTGCCAGCACAGATTTCTCCATGTTGCTTCAACTCCATTCTTTCTCTTTCCCCTTTCAAATTCACTTGCATCATACAAAATCCCAACAAATATCAATGGGATCTTTCAAATTGGTAATAATGAATTTCATCCTTTGAGATTCTTCAATCTATCGAGCTTAAAATATCTCTCCTATTTATAAGCAATTCAATCAATTCATATTCCTACAAGCTTACAACATAGTATATAACTTCAATCTTTGTATCCTCTTTTTCTTCAACAACCTTGCAAGTTAAAGCCATTTATAGAACATTGATAATTTATGCTTCCCCTATGTTTGTTTTCCATGTGCTTTGCATCACTTCTTTTGTCTCTAAATAATATGCAAAATAAGAAATGGTATCAAGATTCAAAGAGGCTTGTTTGAAGTCTATGGTACCAAAATGAACTAGACTGGACATAACATATCCTAGGTAAGCTATTGAAGAAAAAAAGGCAATTGCATCAAGATTCAAAGAGGCTTGATTGAAGTCTATGGTACCAATTGATAAGTGCAAAAAAGGAGACAACAATTACCCTCACATTAAAACAAAGACTCAAGAGAAGAATTGTCATAATCGTACTCTTTATACCCACTATATTCCATTAGGCATACAAGAACAAAAATTATAGATTGATTATGAGTGCCATGTCATGAAACGGGGTCTGGAAATAGAATATCAATGACAAGGAGAGTTTGTTTCTAAAAGGCTCTTGTATCCTTAATTGAGCCTTGTTCTTAAAAAGATTAAAAACTAACAGTGGAAACTCCTTCCAAAAACAAATACATATTTGTTTGCCTATTGGATGTTAGCAACGAACAAATTTGCACTTACAATAAATCAAATATCAAAGATCAAACTTTTATTATAGATAGTATATGTGTTGGTTAAGCAAGTGGACTATAATACCCTTGTCTACATATTAGTAATTAAACAAAATAATTTCAAAGTTCCCTAAACCATGACATTTATATCCATCTAATAGGTACATACCCTAGGAACCCCAACATCCAGAATCTTATTTCATGGAAATTTGGTAATGGTAAGTCATAAGTATTGGCTTCAATGCCATGTTGGGTTGTGGGGCAATATTGGTCTTTTATAGGACGTGATTTTGACTCTCTACAATAAAACATACTTTCATATTGCCCATGCGTCTTGTTATATTTTTAACATTTAAGCTAGCATTATATTAGGATCTTTAACTGAGAGAATAACAAGCAAAGCAATCAAACACAAGAGACAATGAACACAGTGTTTTTCCTCGGGGAAACCATAAATGGAGAAAACCTCGTAAATTCCTCAGAGATAGAATCAGCACCAAAAGTAAAACCCCAAAACAGTAAGATGATCTCCCGACAACAGTGGTCTCTTTCTTTCTAGCCCCAACAACTTCTTCTCCCTCAGCTATGCGCTAAAACTGAGTGTGAGTGAGTGTGTGTTAAATAGAGAGACTCACTCTCTATTTATACTAATTCCCGACTTGACAATGACTCATGAGGGCCGAATTCACTAGGTGAGTCTAATAACCCTAGGGCCCCGGAACTGCGGGGACTTTAACCCTTAAACAATAGGAGGGTTACCCACATTGACTTGACGTGACTTGTTTACATTATAGAAACTCCCGATTGGAACATCGGGGCATGACATGACTCAATTACATTACAAAAACTTGCCAGAATAAACATCAGGGTACAATACATAAGAAATACAAGTGAATACATTCCGAAGTTACAATTACATCAACACTCCCTCTTAACTAGGAAGGTAATCTCTTGACACAATTTATCAGCACAAGTCTTCTTCTCTGTATCATCTGGATCATCATCGATTCCTCGTCATCTTCAAGTCATCTTCATCTTCAAGCCATCTTCATCTTCAAGTCATCTTCATCTGGATCTGGATCATCACTCGATCTAGATCATCACTCGATCTGGATCATCTCTAGTTCTGGAACATCTCTACTGGATCATCATCATGGGTGTTATCTCTTGATTCTTCTTGTCAAAGGAATTTCTACAGAGCCAGCCCTTTTTCATGTTGGTTGTAGGCCTAGCCTCCATGTAGGTATTTTCCAGCACTTATATATGACCCTAAGTCAGAATGGCCCTCCGAACACTTATGTCTGATCATGTAGGAACCAATCCCATAATCACATCAGAAAGGCACGCCCAACACTCACATCTGACCATGTGGGAACACATCCAACAATTCTGTCAGAAAGGGCCAGCACTCACATCTGACAACCAATGTCAAAAATGCCCAGCACTTACATTCGACCATGCGAGGAACCAATCCTCCATTGCTGAAAGGGCTTTGCAGTTACATCTAATCATTGTAGGAACCAATCCTACAATCGCCTCAGAATGGCTCTGCACTTACATCTGATCATTGTAGGAACCAATCTTACAATTGCCTCAGAATGGCTCTGCACTCACATCTAATCATGTAGGAACCAATCCTATAGTCACATCAAAATGGCCCTCAGTCCCAGACTGAGATTTCCTAGTAACTAACCAGGTGCCTCCATTCCAAGAATGGCATTCAACGCTTATATTTGATCATGTAGGAACCAATCCTACAGTCACATCAGAATGGATCAGCACTCACATCTAACATGGAAGGAACCAATCCTCTCACCATGACAGAATGGCTCAGCCCTTACATCTGACCATGGAAGGAACCAATCCTCTCACCATGACAGAATGGCTCAGCCCTTACATCTGACCATGGAAGGAACCAATCCTCTCACCATGTCAGAATGGATCATGGAATCATCGCTTCCCTTTGGAGGGAACCTTGATCTGGAGAACACCAAGCTTCTCCCTGAAGTACTCAAACTTCACTCTGGCTAATGGCTTTGTCAACACATCAGCTATCTATTCGTCAATCGCAACATTATGGAGCTTCACTGCTCCCCTTTGCATCATATCCCTGATATAGTGATACTTGATCTTGATATGCTTTGACTTGTCATGGAACACCAGGTTCTCCGAAAACTTCACACAACTCTGGTTGTCGCAATGTATACAAGTAACATCCAACTAGAGATCAAATAAATCAGACACTAGCTTCCTCAGCCATACTGCCTCACAACTAGATGAACAAGTTGTGACATACTCTGCTTCAACTGTACTCAGTGCCACATAGGATTGCTTCCTTCTAAACCAAGAGATCACACCTGATCCCATACTGAAGCAACACCCTGAAGTGCTCTTCCTATCAATGGCACTGCCTACCCAATATGAATCAACATAACCCTCCAGGTTAATCTTCTGATTCACCTCATACTTGAGCCCATAGTCAACTGTACCCCTCAGGTACCTCAGACTATGCTTTGCAGAAATCAAGTGAACATGTCTTGGATCTGTCAGGAATTGACTCAAGGTGTTCACAGCAAAGCAAATATATGGTCTCGTGTTCATCAGGTACATCAAGGACCCAATCATCTGACGATACATCGTAGAATCAACCGCTTTTGATGAAGCATCACTCAATAGCTTTAGGTTTGATGCCATAGGTGTGGTCATGGCCTTACAGTCCATCATCGCAAACCTCTTCAGGATGTCTACTGCATACTTCTCTTGTCCAAGGGAGATTCCATTCGTATTCTTGCCACACCTCCATGCCTAGAAAATAGTGCATCATACCCAATTCCTTCATTTCGAACTCGGCAGCAAGCTTCCTCTTTGTATCAGCAATCAAACCATCCATACGTGTTACAAACAAATCATCTACATATAGTAGGAGTATCATTGGGTTGCCATCTTCAACCTTGTAGTAAAGGTTGGAATCTGCTTTACTTTTGGTAAAGCCCAAACTGGATAGAAAGCCATCAATTCTGTTGTACCATGTCTTGGGTGCCTATTTCAAACCGTATAGAGCTTTCTTCAATCTACACACATGATACTCCCTATCATGTGTCTCAAAACCAAGTGGCTGCTCTACATACACTTCCTCTTCCACTACACCATTCAAGAAAGCAGTCTTGACATCCATTTGGTGTATCTTCCATTTCATTACTGCAGCTAGAGCAAGCACTGATCTGATGGAAGTGTATCTGGCTACAGGTGCAAAGGTTTCTTCATAATATAATCCTTCTTTCTGTGAGAAGCCACAAGCCACGAATCTTGCATTATATTTCTCTATGCTGCCATCTGCAGCATACTTGATATTGTAGATCCATTTGGAAGTTACAACAGACTTCCCTTTTGGTCTTGGGACAACATCCCAAACATCAATCTTCATGATCGATTGATACTCTTCGATCATAGAATCCTTCCATTCTTTCATTTTTGTAGCTTCTTCATAGTTGGAAGGTTCTTTATTGGTAAAGTCAAATAATAAAGCTACATACCCGGAGCAGGACCTGGTCCTCTTTCTTTCTATGTGATTCTCTTCTGGAGCCCCATATCTTTCCGCACCTTGGATAGCTTCTCGTACCCAAGCAGGTTTCCTCTTGTGAGTATTTTTCTCCTTAGATGGATCTACAGGTTCTTGAGGTTCTTCAAAGTCTCGATCTTCTTCTTGAGTTTCTTCGTTCATGGTTGTCTCATGAATTCTAGGTGTTTCTGATTCTTTAGGATCTTCAGTAGGTCTCTTTCTGGATTTTTTGTAAGCTGACTCTTCATCAAATGTTACGTCCCTACTGATGTCGATCTTCTTGAATCCCAGGAAGTATTCTGTCAGCCTTTGAGATTTCAGAGTATCCCACAAATATACCCTTCTTTCCTGAAGGATCTAACTTTGTCCTCTTTTATTTTGGAATGTGTATGTATACTGGACAGCCGAATATTCTGAGATGGCTGACTTCTGGTTTCTTGCAGGAAAATACTTCTTCAGGTGTCTTACTCTCGAGTACTCTATGTGGAGTACGGTTCTATACATACACCCCTGTTATGGTAGCTTCCGCCCATAGATGCATGGGAAGATCTTGATCATGAAGCATTTCTCTTGCAGCTTCCATGATAGTTCTATTCTTCCTTTCTGCAACCCCATTCTATTGTGGATTATATGGAGCGGATAACTCCCTCTTAATCCCTGAATCTTTTCATAAATCTTTGAATTCATTTGATATTAATTCTCCGCCATTATCTGATCGAAAGGTCTTGATCTTATTTTCTGTGTGGTTCTTGATCAAGGATTTGAATTCCTTGAACTTGCTGAAAACTTCATCTTTGTTCTTCATAAAGTATATCCATGTCTTCCTAGAAAAATCATCAATAAAAGAAACATAGTATACATACCTACTTAAAGAAATGGATGACATTGGACCGCATACATCGGAGTGAATGATTTACAAGATTCCTTTTGCTTTGCTTTCGCTACTTGGAAATGTCTTCTTTGTGTTCTTTCCTTTCGCATATCCTTTGCAGACTCCTTCATGTTTTGCTTGAATTTTTGGAATACCTTCAATAGCTTTGCTTGCAAGTGGTAGTGCTCTGTAGTGCACATGTGCAAGCCTTCTATGCCAAAGTTCATTTGGCTCTACTGTGTCATGGACCAAATCTTGTTCTAGATGGCCCTTCAATTTGTATAATCCTCCTTCTTGTTCTCTAATTACTATTGCATCATCAATAGTCTTTCCTCTTGGCCATCTACAAATGCAACCCTCATTCCTTTTGCATCAGTGCCGATATGGAGAAAAGATTATTCTTTAGTCCTAGTACAAATAAGACATCCTTCATTTTCATAGTCTTTCCAGAGTCTAGCTTGTAGGAGGATTCACCACTACCTTTTATGGGATATTGGTAGTCATCCCTAAGTTTCACCTTATGGGGTGAATTATGTTCAGATAGTTTCTCAAAAGATTCCTTGAATCCTGTCATGTGTTTGGAAGCCCCACTGTCAATAAGCCAATCTTTGCTTCCATGAGTGACAGTTCCCATGAGAGCGGAGATCAAAACATATTCTTCATCACTTGAAGCATCTTCACTTTCTTGTTTTACTTTCTTCTTGGGAGGATCATCATCCTCAGCAGTGTGAGCATGATGTCTTCTTTTGGAGTTCTTCTTCTTCTTGGATCCACTCTTATTCATGGGACAATTTCTAGCAAAGTGTCCTCTTTCATCACATGTATAACATATGAGTTTGGATGGACCACTTTTTACAAAATAATCTTTTTGATGAGAATGCTTACCTTAGTGATGATGATTTTCCCTTCTGCCTTTCTTGGAGTGTACTGTGAGAGATTGATCTTCACTTCCCATCTTTTCTTCTCGAGCTGCTATTCGAGCTTCTTCTTGTGAACATTCTTCCCACAGTCTACTAAACTTGATTAGCTTCTTCCTAGCACATATTCCTTGGATGAAAGAATCCCATGACCTAGGGAGACCATTCAAGGTTGTCATCACAATTTCTGCATTCTCCACTTCTTCATCTACTGCTTGAAGTTGTTCTTTGATTTGGGAGACCCTTGTGAAGTATGATTGGATGGTCTCCTCATTCTAGATCTTTACATTCTTCAACTGGTTCCTTAGAGTCATCTTCCGGTTTATGTTCTTCCCTTCAAACAGTTTGGTTAGGGCATCAAACATAGCTTTAGGTGTCTTGAGGGAGGACACCTGTGGTATGAGGTGATCCTTGATTGAATCAACAATAATCCTCTTTTCCATAACCAACTTCTTCTTATGTAAGGCCTTAGCCTCATCTTCCTCTGGAGCTGGAACCTCCTCATTGATGTAGGAGTCCAACTCATTTTCTTCTAGGACCAGGGAGATCCCATACTTCTAGGCTCAGAAGTTATCAGATCCCTCAATATTTTCATCAAGCTTGGTATGATGAGACATCTTAACTGAGAAACTCAAATGGAAATACAAAAGATTTAGATCTTACCAGGTCAAGATGTTGGATCCAGATTTGGAGCTGAATTTCTGTAGTTCTGGTTCAGGAGCAAATTAGGGTTTGAATTTCCTGGAGCTTTGTCCAACCAAATGCTTTGATCTTGATCTATAAACTTCGATTTTGGGGAGGATATCAATCCAGGCCTGGGCTCACTAAAAAATTCCACTTCTGTGGAAAGCCCTAATTTTTGGTAGTAGTGTCGGGTCCAAAACTGAAAAATCTCAGAATCAGATTCTGTTTCAACAGAAAGATGTGCCCTAGGGAGGAGAGTCATCCCAACCTTTTTTTGCTGAAAATATGTGGAGAGAGATCCAAAAAGTAGGAATCCCTAGTTCCCGCAGGTGCACATTGTCTTCTTCTCAGGTTAGCTCTGATACCATGTTAGATTTTAACATTTAAGCTAGCATTATATTAGGATCTTTAGCTGAGAGAATAACAAGCACAACAATCAAACACAAGAGACAATGAACATAGTGTTTTTCCTCGGAGAAACCATAAATGGAGAAAACCCCGCAACTTCCTTAGAGATAGAATCAACACCAAAAGTAAAACCCCAAAACAGTGAGATGATCTACCAACAACAGTAGTCTCTTTCTTTCTAGCCCAAGAAACTTTGACATAAGTCGACTTGGACAAAGACCGGCTTAGTCAATCAGCCGACTAAGTCGATGGGCCGACTAGTCGATCAGCCGACTAAGTCGGCCGACCGACTAACTAGAAAGATTAGTCAGCTAACTAAACAGTCGTGTCGGTTCACCGAACCGACGGGTAGTTATTTTGTAACTGTTTTTGTAAACTGTATATATTAGGCTGTTGAGCCAAGCAAGAACTTAGTTCAGTTCTGTGCCTTGTATGAACTCATTACATTAATATAATCTGTTTTCCTATCTGTTCTTGTCTCTTGTATCTGATTTATAGTTATGTTTTAGTATGTATTATTGGTAACCTTATGTGATCTGTGAGATTACAACATTGGTTCCATTGCCGATAGTACATGTCTAATATATATGCTCACATATGATACCAGAGCAGGAGATCAAGGACTAGCGGGACCGTAAAATTGCGAACTACTTGCAAAATTACGCAAGACGAAACAGATTAACAGTTGCTGAAGCCAAGGCAAGATTTTTCACCAAGACACATGAGAAGTTTGTCGAATCAGTGCCACAACTGTTGAAGCAGCTTCTGGATGAGAAGACCGGACGCAACTAAAGAACAGCAGTTGCTATATAAACTATTCCGAGGAGGACGAACAAATCTGTCGGAGTAGTTTGAGAAAATCGTCGATGACTTCTGTGAGGAGCAAGCGGTTGAAGAAAGGACGTCAGTGGAAACTGTAAAAGCGAAATTCTACACAGATTTCACCAAAAAATTCTTGTGCACCTTGTCGACTTTGTTGTTCAAATTTTTGATAGAGAACAGAGCAGGCCACATCGTCGAACCTAGACCACCACTGTGCGAACAACCACCAAATACCAACTGGGCGGAAAAGCAGACGAACTGGGAGAAGTTTATTGCAGAAAGGGAGTGGGAATACTTCCTGAGCAAGTGAGTCGAACCATTCGAGCTTTCTAAAAGCTTCGGGTAGGATATGGGGGGTTAGCTGGTCTTGTGTCGGAGGTAGAGTATAGTGGATCCTCGTCGACCAAAAGAAGATAACTGTCACCAGTAATGAAAAGTCGACCGTAGAAGACTTCAAGAAAATAGTACTGTATGGGAGTATGTCGGACACTCAGAAACAAGAAAGGGACGAGAGATAGCAGAGAAGGGAAGCACGACGCGAAAGAGCCGACGGGCTGCGCAGAGAACAAAACCCTAGGGAGACTGACCATGAAGAGAATCCGCCAGATTCGGGTCATGACCGACAGGAAGAGGGCGTAGAGAAAAAGGTGTCCCCTACGGAAGAAGAAGTGTGGATAGAGTAGCCAGAATCTCTCCAATTAAGAGCTCCCGACGACGGAATAACCCTTTCCCCGACAAATCCGCGTACTAGAATACAGGCTATTATTGAAGATGACCTCCGACTACGAGCTGGCGACATCACTATCTGGAGCCGACTGGGTGACGAACCATACCCAGGATGACATCTTATCATACGCTGACCGGTCGAAGGGGACTGGGTGACCTTTCAAACGGCACCATCCTTTCGGAGTATCCACTTGCTCTTACCAACACAGGAAGGAGCACCCCCCCTGCCACATACAACTTTAGAAGAAAGCAACGAATCAGACCTGCGTAAACAACAGTCCAGTGGATCATCGACAATAGAAATCCATAAAAACCCACTGTACGTCGAAGTCGAATCGACCACCGATGGAGGCACCAGTTTCGTCGACCAAAATTCCGCAAGCCCGACCACATCAACAACCCCACCACTTTCACCACCACCCACGCCTCCGACCCCACCAACTTTCGAGAGCAGTGAAAGTGACTCAAACATGGGTCATAGAATAGCTCACATTCCTCTCTACGAGGGTGATGAAGACCCTAGATGACATTGGTTCGTCTGTGAGTCCATCTGGGATGCAAACTGGGTGACGGATGAAGACAGACAGATGGCTCAGTTCGCCGGAGCCTTACGAAAAAGGGCCTTGACCTGGTATATGAAATTTTCGGAAAGGCAACCCAGAGCCACGAAAGTTGAGATAAAAGCACAGTTCTTATCCTTTTTCAAGACCCCAGACGCTAAGCACCTGGCCTCCAAAAAGCTCAAGACAACGCAACAAAATCCAGGGGAGACTATCCGCGATTACGACAAACGCTGGAATGACCTATTGAGTCAATTATATTATGTTATTGATGATCAATTACTAATTCAATGGTTCCTTGCAGGCTTATCACAAAAAGTTCGCCGACACATCAGTCTGGAAACATTTAAGACATATGAAGATGCGCTGACTAAAGCTCTGCAGGTGGAAATGGACGAAGATATACCTACCTATCCGATGGACCATAGGATAGAAGAACAGCTGGAAAGAGTGCGGAAGTCCTTGAAAGAACTGTCCCTCAAAAATCAAGAAATCTGGTGTACTAAATGTTCGATGACCGGACACTCAAAAGATAATTGTTGATAGGAATACAGCCGACAAGACGTTCGATTTATGCAAACTAAAGTATTTTGCGACATTTTCCAGGAGACTGGGGATCACTCTACGAAAGAATGTGCGTTTAACATGAAAAACGCAAAAGCTTCTTGGTGCGCCATCTGTGAGACAAAAAGTCACAATACGGTCGACTATCAACTAAACCTCAAAAACAGACAGAACTATCAGGCGGTCTACCAGACAAATGCAGTGGTGCAGACCAATGAGCAAAATAATACTAATGACCAGAACGAGAAACGATACGAAGGCCAACGATATGAGCGTCGGTACGATAATCGACGACAAGGGTTTGGAGGAAGAGGTCGATTCATCGAGAATCGTGACATATGACCACGTCGATCCACCCAGTGCTTCATCTGCTATAAAGAAGGACACAGATGTGCAGACTATCCGTACAAGGACAGAACTGACCTTAAATTCTGCACGCATTGTGGCGTAGGCGATCACTCTTTGGAGTATTGTCCTACCATGTTAGAAAAAATCAATAATAAGAAAAATGTTAATGTCTTGTCTTGTGTACAAAAGCATGATATATTAACTACTAAAAATCTGCATATTGTCACTCGCCAAGGCACAAAAACAGGGCCTGACAACCCTCAAATTAGTAAAATTACAAACACAAATGGTTATCTGGATCCTCTGAAGGAAGAACAAACTTATCAAGAAGCCACACACATATTTCAAGACATTGCACAGCAAGAAGACATTCTAACCAGTCGACTTAGCACAACACAGCAATTAACTCATCTCATACAAACAGACACATCCGTAGCCCAGTTCATTGATTTATTGCACGAAATAAAAAGCACTAACTTGGGAAAACAAACTAAGAACATTTGCAGCCTAAATCAAAAGGACAAAAACGATGTCGACCCACTTGTCAACCTGGAAATCAAAGGTTATCACGTCCGACAAGTGGTGCTCGATTTCGGGTCTCAGGTAAATATCATGACCAGGGATACATGGGAAAAGATGGGCCGACCTCGACTCTATGAGTCAGGCATTTACCTAAAAATCGCTGACCAAGGGTTCATTGAACCCATTGGGGTTTGGAAAGATGTCGAAACGACCATCAAAGGAATATCGACTAAGGTTGATTTCGAAATTATTGACCCAAAGGAAGGATCTAGCTCCTTCCCAGCCCTCGTCGGTCGACCTTGGGGTCAAAAGATGAAATCATATATATCCTTAGATAAAGAACGCATCAAACTAAAAGGAAATGGCCAAAAAGTCATTGTACCCATTAATCTTGCACAAGGACAACCTTGGGTAGAACCGATAGATGAGGAAGTTGATGTCAGACAGCTTTACCAGATCCATAATAATACGGACTATACCGAGCCAAACATCTATGGGGAGATTCACTTAGGTAACCAAGACTCCATTGGTTATAATTCAGATGCTGAATTATATGATTGGGAAATGGAAAATTATGAAACACAAGCAAGAGGGTGCTGGATTATACAGAAAGTACAGAAAAAACCCACCCGACAGTGCTTCATTGTGTCAATTATCCCTAAAATATTTGAAAGGAAAGTCAGGGAACGACCTACCTTACAGCCGACCAGTTTACATACTACTCAACTGCCCAGATATAAGGAGCGAGAATCCCCAATCATGCATGTCGAACAAGTATCTAAAAATGTTGGAGAACATGGTCGACTTCAAAGCTTAGTGGAAACGTTTACAGGTTAAGCAGCTAGATGGTGGGACACCCATCAGTCAAAATTACAGACCTGGACAACTGCTTCAACTTTCTTTGTCGAACGATTTGGTGGGAAAAAGTTAACACAGGAGGCTCAAATCCCTAGCTTTGTCCAAGGCCAAAACCCAGAAGACCACATTAGGACTTGTGAAAGAGAGTGGAGAAGGATTGGATACAAAGATGAGCGAGCCTAGCCACATTTGTTCCCTACAACCCTAGCCGACTTAC
Organism: Pseudotsuga menziesii; assembly: GCA_001517045.1. Lineage (NCBI taxonomy): Eukaryota > Viridiplantae > Streptophyta > Pinopsida > Pinales > Pinaceae > Pseudotsuga > Pseudotsuga menziesii. The sequence goes on from LPNX010714973.1 coordinate 139,757, forward strand.
CCAATAAATGGTATAAGATGGAGGAAGCTAGAGGAGAAACCTTCTTTTGGCAGGAATTGAGAGACAACTTTATAAAGGACTTTCAGTTCATACCCCAGAATGAAACACTGGCTGAGACAGCCCAACAAATCAAACACTTTCTCCAACCGACCATAACTCAACCCTCCCAGACCCACCAACAGGTCAAATAATGTAACAATATAAAAACTGCACCTAGGCCACAGTCGACCTGATTGCAATTAGAAAATGAACACACCACAGGCAAGAGCTTTAGATGGAAACCTGACCACATCGAAACAACCAAACCAATCTACTCAATCCTAAAAGTCAAGACCACCGACAAACCTGACCTTGACAGAATGACTGCAGCCGACTTTCCGACTACATTCTCACAGTTTCAAGAAGGAAGTCGGCCGATCAATGAAGCTAAAGCACCAGAGTGGCTAGATGCCAAAGTGAAAACTAAGGAGGTCGACATTTCAAACAATGACCGTCCAAAAATAGCTAAGATTGGGGACTACTGGAACGAACACCAAACCACTGAAATCATAAACTTACTTAAAGAATTTCAATATGTCTTTACAAGGGACTATAAAGACTTGAAAGGGTTAGTACAAGAAATGGGAGAAATGAAAATAGATACTAAACCTGATGTCTGACCTGTCAAGAAACGACCTTACAAACTAGCTCATAAGTATAAAGAGATAGTTAAAAAGGAAATAGACAATATGTTAGCAGCAGGGATCATTTACCCCATCGACCAGTCGGAGTGGGAAAGCCTCATGGTCGTTCAGTGTAGAAGGAGCAAGCTGACATAAGTCGACTTGGAAAAAGACCGACTTAGCCAGCCAACTAAGTCGATGGGCCGACTATTCGATAAGCCGACTAAGTCAGTCGACCGACTAAACAGATTGATTAGTCGACTTAACTATCAGTCGTGTCGGTTCACTGAACTGACAGGTAGTTATTTTTTGTAACTGTTTGTAACTGGTATATATTAGGCTGTTGAGCCAAGCAAGAACTCAGTTCAGTTCTATGCCTTGTATGACCTCATTATAATAATATAATATATTTTCCTATCTGTTCTTGTCTCTTGTATCTGATTTATAGTTATGTTTTAGTATGTATTATTGGTAACCTTATGTGATCTGTGAGATTACAACATTCAGCCTAAGAAACATGACCCGACCAGGTTAAGAATTTGTGTCGACTTTAGGGCGCTCAACAAAGTCACACTTACAGATCCATTCCCCACCCCCTATGCTGATGAAATCCTGAACGAAGTTGCAGGCCATGAATGTTATTCATTTACAGATGGATTTTCAGGATATAATCAAGTACCCATAGCAAAAGAGGATCAAAAGAAAACCACATTTGTATGTGAATTTGGGTCCTTTGCCTACAGGGTTATGCCTTTTGGGTTGAAGAATGCACCTGTAGTATTCTCATGAATTGTTGTCAAAACCTTCCAAGAGTATATCTATAAGACCATGGTAGTATACTTCGACAACTGGACCATATATTCCACCCTAAAATATCACTGCACATGGATCCGACTTATGCTGGAGAGATGTCGACAGATACAACTCTCCCTAAATACTAAGAAGTGTACTTTTATGACTCCCATAGGCATACTGTTAGGACATATTGTCTACAAAGATGGTATAAAGGTTGACTTCGCCAAAATAAAAATCATCCTCGACCTAAAACCCCCAATAAACCCTAAACAGGTCCAGGTGTTATTGGGCCACACAGGATACTATAGGAAATTCATCAGACACTATTCAGATATGACTTACCCTCTGGAGGAACTGCTCAAAGATGACCAGGAGTTTATATGGACAGAAGAATGCCAAATATCCTTCAACAAATTGAAAAGAAAACTGGTCGAAGCCCCCATACTTAAATTTCCAAACTGGTCGACTAAATTTCATGTGCATATTGATGCATCAGGCATTGCAATTGGAGCCATCCTTACTCAACCACGGGATTATGGGATGGATTACCCTATCGTATACAGCAGTCAAAAATTAAATAAAGCTGAAGGGAACTATTCGACCACTGAACGAGAAGCCCTAGGTATGGTCTTTTCTCTCCAGAAGTATCGACATTACCTATTGGCCAACCCTTTCATATTTTATACCGACCATCAAGCTTTAAAATACCTTGTTAATAAACCCCTTCATCATGGGAGAATTTGTCGATGGTTACTTCTTTTTCAAGAATTTGAGTTTGAAGTAGTAGTCCGACCAGGAAAGCTAAATGTCAGACTTGACCACCAATCCCGTATCGACATAGGGGAGGAACCGAACGGAGTCGACGACGACTTGCCAGATGCACATCTATTTCGCATAGAAGCAGTACCTGAAGAACTAGCAGAAATAGCTCAGTTCTTAGAGACAGGTCAGGCACCCGAAGGTCTGAACACCAAGAAAAAACAAATATTAGCTATGAAGGCTGCACCCTACAGCCTCATCAATGGATTTTTGTACAAAATGGGGTTAGACGACATTCTAAGACGTTGTGTACTCGACCATGAGAGAGAACAAATCATGCATGAAGCACACTATGGACGTGCAGGAGGACATTTTTAAGCGGATACAACTACAAGAAAAATCCAACAGTTGGGCTTATGGTGGCCGACGATCCACAAAGATTGCAAAAAATTTGTTAGTCGATGTGATAGATGTCAACGACTTGGTCGACTTCTGTCGAGTACAGAAATGCCCTTGATATCTGTAAACCCTAGTCTCACCTTCGAAATTTGGGCTATAGACTTCATAGGACCTTTCCCTATCCCATCCAAATGATCAGGTGCAAGGTATATTATCACGGCAGTGGAATATGTCACCAAATGGGCAGAATATGAACCCGTCGATACATGTTCAAGTGAGGTAGCTGCTAAGTTCATCTACGAAAACATTATCACTAGATTTGGATGCCCACTCACCTTGATTAGCGACCAAGGCTCACATTTTATCAACAAAACCATCAAAAATTTGACTAACCAGTTTCACATCGACCACCGATGAAGCACTGCATATCATCCTCAGTCGAACGACGCGATTGAAGCTTTTAACAAAACACTAACTAAAGGGTTAACCAAAATATGCAACACCGACAAAGACGACTGGGATGAGAAAATCCCTGCGGTTCTCTGGGCATATAGGACAACATATAAATGGTCGAATGATCAAACACCTTTCAGACTAGTTTACGGGAAGGAAGCCGTCGTACCCCTACATTTCCGACAACAGACTCCTATTATTGCACAGATACTACATGTCGATGTCGAACAGGCTAGAAAGGACCGACTATTCAACTCAGTAAGCTAGAAGAGCATAGAATCATGGCTATCCAGCATCAGGAAATTCACAAAGAACAACAGAAAGCCTGGCACGACCGTAACATCAAAAGCAAAAACCTCTCAGTCGGTGACCTTGCTTTACTTTATAATAGTCGAGTCAAAGGAAAACCTAAGAAATTACACACATAATGGATGGGACCTTATGTTGTTGAAGAAATACATCCCAATGGCTCAGTCCGACTGAAAACATTACAGGGCCTAGTATTTCGGAAGCTCGTTAATGGAGCCCGACTCAAACGTTAAAAAATAATAATAATAATAATAATAATAATAATAACGACCTTAACCGTCAATCAAAACTCATAAAAAGATAGAAAAATTCCAAAAACACAATCATACATCCAACCATGACAGCCACTCACTACTTCGACAATCACCATCGCCGCCATCGACCATCTTCATCGACCAGTCAAGCCGACCATTTTCACCAACGACTTCGACCATCGACCTCGAAAGTCCCATCACGCATTGATGGCTTCGAGCACTGAAACAGATCCTCCATTAAGTCGCACTCGAGTATTGCAGTTGGACTGTCAAGTCCACCATTAATACGCCCATTCCGACACTCAACCACACCCACGCCTATAAATAATGGACCGTCGAAGGTTCATTCACCACACCCATTTTCCTCAGAGCACCCACAATTTCAGTTGACCAAAACACAAGAACCCTGTCAAAATCCAGACCAATCCGACCAAATGGCACCCAAACTAACCAGAGCTGCGGCTAAGGCAAAGGAGCTATAAGCGGAAGACACCCCCTTTCTCAACCGCTTAAAGAACATAAAAAACACAAAGGTACAGGAGGGCCCATTCCAGAAACTCTGGCAAGAAATCCAAGAGTGGGCCTATGTCGACAACAGAATGACCCAGGCAACTGAGAAAGTTCGGAAGAGCGGCATTTTCAACTATCCTAACGCACCACTGATGGCAAGCTTCGGTGGGACGAAGGAGGCAGCTGTTAAATTCATTATCAGTCGCTACCATAACGGCCGGTTCTACTTCGACCAGTCGATCGATATCACCGGGGATGTTATCTCCAAGCTTACCGGTCTGCCCAACCAAGGCAGCCCTGTACCTATTGGCATCAAAGACGGGTTAGTCTAAGAACTTACGGGTTCACCATCGGGAAAGAATTCCAAAGGATTGATGATCGGCCAGATTGCGACAAGGACGCCACAAATTGTGGCTAAAATCATAGCAATCACCCTTACCTTAGCACGTCGGGGCAACGACCTTAAACTAGAGATGTTGGAAGCGGTCGACACAATCGTGATCGACGGTCGGATCTACCGGTGGGGAGATTATGTTGCTGACATGATCAAAACCATCTGTGAACGCTGTCAAGAGACGGGAGGTATGATCAAATTCCCCTCTCTCATTCTCTAGCTTGTTATGTACCATATTTGTCTGGAAGGTAGTCCAGTCTTCCGGGAGCCGACAAAATTCCAAATGCACCGTTTTAAACCTTTTTCACAAAAAGGCACCCTGCATGAGCTGGCACAGGGGAAAGTCTTCCTGGAAAACTGGTTCCAGCAATTGAAGGTTCGAACGACGAGGTGGAGGGTGCCCCAGAACATCCGACGAAACCTCCCGGCTGAGTCTCATATCCAGTTAGAACTCGACCACACATCAGTATGGTATATGTGTGGTCAGGACCCCAAAGCACAGGACCTTGACTACTATCCCACCGTCGAGCAGATTTTCCGAGAGTTGGCCAGACAAGCGCAGAAAAAGATACCAATTCCAGAGGCTTCCAAATAGGTCGACTTCTCCATCCTCAAGCCACTCACCGACCAGGAAAAGGAAGAGGACTACAAGCTGAACTTATACATCAGCACATTTGTGTCAGAGGACATCCCGACTGTACCCACTAGTCGGGTGCACATCACTGTCAAACCTCCGACTGCAAAAGTAGTCGAACCCCAACTGACACAACAACAACAACAACCAACAATACCACTACAACAACAGGCAACTCCTCAAACGCCAGCAACCGTCGACCCCACCCAAGTACAGATAGGAGAGGTCGAAGGCAATGACTCAGAATATGCTTTATCTAAGAGCATCATCAAGAAGCTGGCTAAGGAGATAGCTGTCGCAAGGAAAAATCTCAAAACCCAAAAATTACAACAAGGTAGGGGTAAGCGCAAGCTTATCCTGGCCGACTCGTCCGATGACGAGGAGGAACTAGCAGCCGCGGCCGTCGACATTGTCGAGGATGCCCATGCCAATAAAGTGTCAGTCGAGGTTCAGTTTCAACGGTATGTGGACGCAGGCGCTCCGGAGGGTCGGCCAAAGAAAGCAAAAATGGGCCTGACACCTGAAAATGTGGTCGACCTCGTGTCAACCCCTCCCCCCCCTATCTCCGACCACCATAGTTGAAGAACAAGCACAAGTACAGCAGGCCGATAGTCCCCCTGAGGAATATCAACGTGCCATCCCAGAGGCACTCAGAGCCAAGGTCGCCCAAGACGCTAAGCTTAAAGCTTTCTTCGAGACACTTCCTGGACTGTTTAAGTTGGCCCAGAAAATATAGACAAAATCCCCTCTCTATGCAAGCAGAAAGCCTTATGCAACTGTTACGACGACATTCACCCGCGACGAACAGGGTGACGTAATAGGAACATCAAAGTCTGTCACCGAACCAATCGACCAGGACGACCTACCCTCCACACCTTCGGAAGTAGGTATCTCTTCCTACAAAAGTTCACAACATACTCCAATCAACCCTTTGACCCCTGTCCATACCCCCACTCCGTCCCCAACACCACCATCATCACAACCTCCGTCACCACCACCACCACCCCCAAAATCCCCACCCCCAGAATTACAGCCAAACCCATCACAGCCACCGTTACCTTCGCAACCAGAAGCGGACATCCCACCTCCTCAAACAGAAATACCCCCCACCTCCCCACCACATATTCAAAAAGAAACACAGCCGTCTTTTATACCACCTAACCAACCAGAAAAACCTTCAGCCTCCATCCCATCAACCACAGACCCAACCTCAACTGCTGCAGATACCCGAGAGCAACAGCCAGACAATCAGAAGAAAAAGAAAGAGCAGCATAGAACATCCGGTCTCTTGATTAGCCTAAGGGATGCAAGTTCCTTAGACGACACAGAGGTCGGCCAACTCCTGAAAACTATGGCCAAAGAGTCAAAGAAACAGACAGATAAAAAAAATAAAGAGCTTGTAGCCAAAAATACAGAAGAAGTCGAGTTTCTCGGCAGATGCAGAGCTCTAGTCCAGACCGTGGTACCAGGCCCTCTTGAAGTCGACACAGATCGACCACTTGAAAGAGCATATCAGCTCTTCGAGACAATGGTATCGACTATCCAGACCCGGATGCAAGAGACCAAGGAAGAGAAAAAGGAGGAGACTGTTCGACTGCTCTTGGACCAACACACTGCATTCTCGGAGGCATACAAAGTCCTCCAGGATCATATGGAAGAATCAGTTGTTACTGAGGAAGTATTGCGAGACTGGCCTACTCACTATGGGCAGGTCTATCAGCAGACAAGGCAGGGCATTCAGGCTTTGGAGAGCCGGAAGTCGACAGAGGAAGACATGCGGCAGACCATTGAAGAACAAATTGTGATGGAGACCAACAAACTGCAGAAGCTGGAACGAGAGGCACATCAGTGGGTTCAACAGGCCCTTCCCAACTTAGAGAAAGTCAACATCATCTGTCCACAGATGAAACGGCTCATCAATGCTGCAGAAGAGCAAAACCAACTGTTGGGTCCCAACATGGAGAATATCGCAGAAATGCCTATGTCCGAAAAGATGTCGATCCTTTCCAGTCTCACAACCTTAACGATCGATATCCAGAAGGCATTGCAGAGTTGGACCGACTTTCAGCATCATCTGGCCATCACAGATCCAGCTATCGTCGAAGTCTGTGTCCAAAGAAGACCGACTATCCGTCTACACAGCCCACAGCACGAGCACGTCTGAATGAATCGACCAAGAGTTCGTTTTTGTACCTCCCTGTTTCTTCGAGACGAAGAAATGTTTTGTTCATGGGGGAGATGTAGAAGGAGAGAGTCGACATAAGTCGACTTGGATGAAGACCGACTTAGTCGATCAGCTGACTAAGTCGATGGGTCGACTAGTCAATCAGCCGACTAAGTCAGCCGACCGACTAACTAGAAAGATTAGTTGGCTAACTAAACAGTCGTGTCGGTTCACCGAACCGACGGGTAGTTATTTTGTAACTGTTTTTGTAAACTATATATATTAGGCTGTTGAGCCAAGCAAGAACTTAGTTTAGTTCTGTGCCTTGTATGAACTCATTACATTAATATAATCTGTTTTCCTATCTGTTCTTGTCTCTTGTATCTGATTTATAGTTATGTTTTAGTATGTATTATTGGTAACCTTATGTGATCTGTGAGATTACAACATGGGTCCAAAACTGAAAAAGCTCAGAATCAGATTCTGTTTCGACAGAAAGATGTGCCCTAGGGAGGAGAGTCATCCCAACCTTTTTTTGCTGAAAATATGTGGAGAGAGATCCAAAAAGTAGGAATCCCTAGTTCCCGCAGGTGCACAGTGTCTTCTTCTCAAGTTAGCTCTGATACCATGTTAGATTTTTAACATTTAAGCTAGCATTATATTAGGATCTTTAGCTGAGAGAATAACAAGCACAACAATCAAACACAAGAGACAATGAACACAGTGTTTTTCCTCAGGAAAACCATAAATGGAGAAAACCCCGCAACTTCCTTAGAGATAGAATCAACACCAAAAGTAAAACCCCAAAACAGTGAGATGATCTGCCAACAACAATAGTCTCTTTCTTTCTAGCCCAAGCAACTTCTTCTCCCTCAACTATGTGCTACAACTGGGTGTGAGTGAGTGTGTGTTAAATAAAAAGACTCACTCTCTATTTATACTAATTCCTGACTTGACAATGACTCACTAGGGCCAACTTCACTAGGTTAGTCTAACAACCTTAGGGCCCCGGAACTGCGGGGACTTTAACCCTTGAACAATAGGAGGGTTACCCACATTGACTTGACATGACTTGTTAACATTATAGAAACTCCCGATCGGAACATCGGGGCATGACATGACTCAATTAAATTACAAACACTTCCCGGAATAAACATCGGGGTACAATACATAAGAAATACAAGTGAATACATTCCAAAGTTACAATTACATCAACACGTCTAACAAGGCCTCCTTTGATGTCTGACCTCAAGGCTATCTTACTAATGGCACTACCAACCTCTCAATTGATCATGCACCCATTTGGAATCTATTCATACATTAGATGCAAAGAGGGCATATCCAAATTTAGGAGGATACTAAATATGTTGGTCCAAGAACAAATTGGTGGGTTATTATAGTGCTAAATTGGGATACCAATACATGCATTAAATTGAGTCTCAAAATAAAAATGGTGGTGGTCTAAGGTTTAGTCGATCAACATTCTTCTTAGTTTGAGAATCCATGTGTGGTTGACACTTTGCAATAGAGTCCTTACTTGGGGCCTTATGCAGAATGTCCATTATATATATATATATGAAAATATTTTTGTGGTTTTCTTAGGTTTTGGTTTGTCCATTATATCTCATATTTTGTGTCCACTCTTAGACCATGGTTTATTGATGAAATATAGGGTACCTAATAGGCCATAAAATTTATCATTGGGGTTTATAGGAAATGTGTGAGCCTCCAAATCATAACACATGTAATTCATAATATATTATTTCCTACAAGTGTAATTTGGTGGAAATGTCAAGGTTGATAAAACTAAGCATGATCCTTGGGGGTCATTCCATAGGTAGAGGTTTAAATTGAAGGTATTGAGCCATAAAAGTTACCACTAATACTCATGGACAATGCATGGGATATTTAACCACCATGAAAACCTAGCAAAGTGTATGTAGCCCCACTCCCACCCTGCCTTATCCCACCCCACCTTATCCGCATGGGACTATTTTGCAATTCACCGACATATTTCTATCCTCAAAATGTGGAGATGTTGGGGTTTCCTCTACAGCCAAAAACACTCCTACATCCCGTGACGTGAGCTTTACCATAACACACGACAAATATATCCAATAAAGTCTATCAAAGTCTGTTGCCTCGCTTCGTAGTAGGTAAAATGCAAAATAATACTCAAATATGTTAGTTAATTGGGATGCTAATTAGGATTCTAATTGGGATGCTAATTAGCATCCAAAATAGCGCCAACTTTTAAAATGGGACGCTAATTGGGATGCTAATTGGGATTCTAATTGGGATGTTAATCGGGATGTTAATTGGGATGCTAATTAACGTCCAAAATAGTGCCAATTTTAAAAAGGGACGCTAATTGGGATGCTAATTGGGACTCTAATTGGGATGCTAATTGGGACGCAATTGGGATTCTAATTAGCGTCCAAAATAGCACCAAATTTAAAAAGGGACGCAAAAAATTCCATTCAAAGCGCCATCTCGTGGAAAAGCGTCCACTTTGTCCAAAAAATGATGAAAAATACACTAAAATTGATAGTGGACACTAAAAAAGAAGCTAAAAGAGACGCTAATCATAGGATTTTGGTGTAGTGTATATAATAGATTAGTTTTATCATTTCTTTAAATAATTTGGTTTACTCTTTCGGTTTTCTTCAATAAAATATTTGCGACAGCAAGCCAAGTCAAAGTTGGAAACGACGCTTCTTCAGATGCATTCAGGGAAGCATTTTCTTATCCTCTTTCAGTTTATTCATGCTCTCGCTTATTATCCATTCAAGGCATTCAAGTTTGAATTGTCTCTTTAGTTTTATATCATAATGATCTTGTCATGAAATTTTTTGAATTGACTATTTTCCAAGTTTTAAGAGCAAGAACATTTTGACACGAGACAAAGTAAGTAAAATTATAATATCTTCATGTCACATGAATATTGATATTTCCTAGACATGCACTTCAAAATGAAGGTTTTTACATATTTTTGTCACAAATTGAACACAATATAGTTTAGTTTCTTTCTGTACGTATTTTTTAATAAGGGGGGCCTTATTTTCCCACACAAAGTTTATGTGACAAATACCAATGTTGATCGTGATTCCTCAACTAAAGGATAATAAATTTATTTTAGGAGTTTTTATTATAATCAATTCAATTTAAAAATTCAATACATTTTCATATGTGAATTGATATAGTTATTCTCTTTACAATAACAAATTCCTTCGATTCTACAAACACGACAAACAAATCTCTCTTTTGTTCGCATGAGACAATTTCTTAAGGCTTATTTTTGAAATTATTTTACATTTTAATTTAGGCTTCTTTTGTTTGTAATAAAGACCTACATAAATCTGATCTCTCGTGATCCATTAAAAACAAAATTCTTAAATCACTATTTTTTTCTTTTAGTGAGTGATATAGTTGTGAGATTTTGATTTACCTTTGGTTCCACTTGTATATATGTTTGATTTTATCATTTTCTCACATTTTCTTTTCTTGTTGGATTGTTTTGAGTTTTTCATGATTTTCACTTTTAAAATAAAAGAGCTTATCACTCTTTTACAGTATTGAAGTCTTATCTTTTAAGGAAATTTTTATAAATTTTTTCTCCTTGCTGCAAATCAAATGTTTTGATTAGTTAATTTCTGATTGTGAAAAATCAATAACAGACTATGCTGATAATTCTATTTGAATCTTTCCATAATTATCCTAGAACTTTATATTTAACTCATCATAAACATATGAGTTTGAATTTAATTACTTTTAAGGGAATTAGTTTCGGGAAATAGGTTTCAATATGTAAATATTAGTAATCTATAGATTCCTTACGCCATCCTTTTTCTTAAGGAGTTTCTAAGTTTGCTTCCCTATTAACTAGGCTAACTCAAATTGAGATTAGCACATTACACATAGTTTGCAAATTTCTTTAAACTTGTTATTTGGGATATAATCCATCAGACAAAATGGATTAAAAGACGTCCCTTTCGAGGCTATGGACTCATGTAGGCTACAGTCGATCCGTCTGTGGTGTCTGGGATTGAAAATGATAAATATTATATATATAAATCTTTAAAGATTTTTTTCCATCCCACACTCGTAGAGAGTCATCTGATGCTGCTTACCCATTAGTAAATTGAGTCAATGTATAACTATGTATCTAAATCAGTAAACTGGGACCCGAGCGCTTGGAAATGAGGTTAAAATGCATCCCTATCATGGCTATAAACGTTGGCTGGCAATAGGGTCCTGCAAGTGGTATTGGAGTCATTTCTTAACACTATGTCTTATATGATTAGCTTGATTTCCCGAGGTTAATTCTCTGTAAAGTTCTTGATTCTTACATCTTGTAAATAATTTATTTTGAAAAATGAGTTTGTTTTTAGAAAAAAAATTTGGATAATGATGGGAATGACTTGGATGTTTTAGAAGTTGTGAAGTCTAACCAATATTATATCATTGAGTGATAAAGCTATTCATATTATTTGAGATGTAGCATGTGAAAGCATTTTATTTTCATTATTAATTTTTAGATTTCAATACTATAATTCAAAGATAATTGGTTCTTCCCAACCACTCGCCATTTGTTGTAGCTACAACATATCCCATGTTTTCATTAAAACATGGGAGCCCCAATTTTTTATATGCAAATGTAATGTTAGTCAATTTTGATAGTTGTTCTTCCTGTTTACATGCATTCTTACCTTTGACATAATTTTATTTAGATAAAAAATTTCCCTTTTGAAAGTTTATGCATTTTGTGTATTTTTGTGAGTTGCGGAAAGAATTAATTTTTCCCAAAAGTTTGCCTCTCCTGCAACCTGCATTCTAGATTGCGGGAGATTGGTTTTGCGTTTGAAGCTTTTCTATTCCATGGCCCACAACCCACAAATGTGGATTGTGGGTGCAGAAACATTTTTCAATAATCGTAGTTTGTTATCTCCGCAACCCGCAACCCGCAATTGCAGATTGCAGAAAGGATGTGTATATTTGTGAAATAAACACCCGTAACTCTTTTTCTGCATTTTAGATCTTTGGTATTATTTATACTATTTCCATTTTTTACTGATCTCTAGCTTATATTTTCTCTTTCATTCATTTGAGTTGGTTCTATGATCTTGGTGGTTAACTTACCATGTTATCTTTCACATTCCCCACCTAGGTTTGGTCTTCACCGCACAAACTGATAATTCGAGATGATGGTTGGTTATTACCTTCACTCTGGGATTGTGATTGATCTTATCATTTCTTCTCTCATGATTTTGGATATTGCATTAGTTTGATATTTCAACTTGATAGAGTTTTATTTTCACATATGCATGCCTAGAATCATAATGTAAATATTGTAAATAATCTTAGTCTTTGCGTTATTTGCTTATATTAGTTTAATATTTTTTAATGTTTAGTTTAAGCTTATTGAAATCTTTTAAATATTCATGGTTATGTTTTGGCTTTCATTAACTTAACTTGTTTATTTTATTAAATACATATATTAAATTTATACACAATTGGATGTTATGAAAAATAAAAGAACACATGTTTTAGTTTGTTTGAATCTTAAATTCCCTGATTTCTATGAGATTTGGTTTTATGATTATTTAGAAATTTGTGGCATTAAAATTCAACATTCACGAACAGTTTGATCAGGGATAAGCATTTTATTTTCAATAAGATAATTTGATTTTGAAACTATAACTTCTATTTTTCCATTTTGCAATTTAAAAGGATTTTCTTTTATTATTGTGCAAAAGAAAATATTATTATTATTATTATTATTTTTTCTGGGTTTTCTATTCTTGGGAAATGATTATGTTAGAAGCCTATTTATGGAATTCATTAACTCTCTTACATGTGATTCTTTTCATATATACGTAACTTGTTTCCAACATTTATTTTTGTAAGAGTTAAACTGTAAATTTTTTTTTTCTAGGTTTAGGGTTTTGAGATATTGGATTTTCTTTGTAAATAATTTCTAGATTTTTATCTATTGTTATTTCATTACTTCGTTTAATAAATAAAAAATTTCAATTTTCCAAACTTCCCAAGTATTTTTATGCATTTTTGTGGATGTTGGACCTTTGATTTTAATTGTTCAAATTTTAATGTTCTTGTGATCTGAAATCCGTAAATACGGATTGCAGGAAGGTCTAATTTTTGCATTTTTAAAACATTATTCCCGCAACCCGCAATCTGCAATGCGGAATGCGGATTGTAGGGTTTTTCTTATTTCAAATTTAATATTCCCACAATCCCCAATGCATGCGGATTGCGGAAATCACTTTTGCAAATTCTTACTTTTTCATTCCTGCATTTTTTTCTGCGCCCTAAGTTTGTCTTATGTTATAATTAAATTTATTTACGGTTTATGGGTCTATAAATTTTGGTAATTTTATTTTTTCTTTTACATAGGGTTTTAAATTTTGATTTTGATTTGTTTAAATGATTTTTCAAATTCAAAATTTCTTTCTCGAAATTTTATTTCTCATATTTCGGGAAAATATATTTTTTAATTTTGTTTGGTTTAATTCATTTGGAAAATAATTAACACAGAATAATAGATTTGATTGTTAAAAGCAATGGCCACAATTCACTCCGCAATGAAATCGACCGTTACTGAGCCTTAACTTCCAAGAGAATAATTTTGAGTTGATTTGCCATTTGTATCGAAACATTTAAAAAATGATTGTTGAATGATGATATACACCAGAGCTAAGATCGCCGGAAAAAACAGGATTTTCTATTATTTACACTTTACATTACATTCTACCTTAGTTAATGAACGCTAATTGATATAATTTTTGCACATTTGCTGGGATGCTAAGCTGTACAGATTACTAAAGATAATATAATCAAACTATGGTTGTACTATCAATTTGAAGTTTGACGAGGAAAGCTTTATCTGCTAGAAATGGAGATCATTTATTCTATTTTAGCACTACGAATTGGATTGCTTGAGAAAGAAGGAATCTCCAACAGAAATTCATGGATCATTGAGATAAAAGATACCAGCTGGTATGAAATTAATGAAGACCACATTTATTTCTAGAAGTTGAATCGCACCTGGTAAGAGAGGTGAATTTCGGGCTCCATTTTCCATCAAACCATGAAGAATCTAACAAAACTGTTGAAAACCCACTTCACAAATGGGGTCTTTTACTCCTAAACGAGGGCCATTTTTGAGATCTCTCAACCGATTTGGAGAAAATATTTCTCGAACATAGGAGTATTTTCAAATGATGGTTGCAGCCGGTTTGGATAGGAGCTGAACGAACCATAGTTCTGGTGGTTGGATCTTATCCTTTCATTGCTCATTTCTTCTATAAAATTAACCCAAAGGTCTGAGTTTAGTGGGGGGGGGGTTCGATAGAGCTGTAAATATTTCTCTTTTAGAACTGAGGAGACGCTGTCGGTGGGGGAGATAATCGCCAGGGAAGGACTGGAGAAACATTGTTTCATTTGTGATTATGTAATTTTTTGCAGAACAATGAATCAAAGCTAGTTTATTTCGGCAACTTCTTTGGGTAGATTATCAAATTTCTTTGATGATGACTGATTTCTTCACCTTAATTATCAATGAATACTGTTGATTTTGCAGCCAATCATTAACGCATTGATCTATGATTTGAATTTCTCTTAATTCATGAGTCTTTGTGTATTTATATTTTAATTAAATTTCTTTGATTAAAATCTTTATCTATTTCTACAAATGAAATTGTTAAATCAACAATTCATGTTAATTTTTCAATTAACATAAGAGTTACAAGGAAATCTTGGATATGCTTGAACTTTAAATTATTATTAGTAATTTTAATTGCTTGATTACATTTGAAGTAATAAGTTAAATGATTTAATTTTGCATTTCTGTTAAGTTGATGAAATCACATATTTAAATCCAAACCAGGTTACCTTGCACACGGTGAATATACTTATTTTTTGATCAGATTTACCTTAGCTTAGATTTCTTTTAAGGTAGAGTTATCTTAGGTTTAGATCCACTTTTACAGTTTGGACACTTTGATCTTCCCTTGTAGGAAGACTGATCCTTTTGGATCAAAAATCATTGACTCAAAGAGTGCCAAGGGAGGCCGAATATCCGTGGGTGTCAACCACACCAAACCACTCGAGGATAGGGTAATACTTGTGTAGGATTATCTAAAGCCTTTGGCTGGGTTTTCATCCCCCTTTTTTGCCTTGGACACCATTCCAGCAACTACACAACCGAGGCTTCAACACGTTGGTACGGGTCGCTCAAAGTTTTTCGCATGGCAAACATGCTGGCTCGACCAAGACTACTGTAAGCATTTGTGAGATACTGGGATCCCAAACAAAGTGTGTTTTATATTCAAGGTGAGATATTGGAAATCACTGTTGAAGATATATATTCAATCACTGGTTTGTCACGTCGTGGGGTAGCCATGAGTTTGACCGGTTATGGTCATGGTGGTGGTGCATTGATTGTGTAAGATTATGTGAACACCTACTGTGTGTGCAGCAACACAAAAATAAGGCACTCAAGTTCCTATTGGTAAAATTGCAAGTTTCCCATTGAAATTTATCGTGACCACTATTACACGGGTTGCCGATGTGTCAACATTGCACTTGGCTACTCGCAACCACATGCACCTAGGTGTAGAATGCTTGCGAAACATACTTTTCGATTGGTGTTATGGTCTTGTAATGAACATGAAGAAACAACTCAGTGACTGCAAGTTGGGTAAAAAGAAAAAAATTGGCTATCCTATCATTTTGACTGCATTTTTCTTTGAGCAAGTTTCGACTCTAAGGCCCAGAGTGACCCTTGCAATCTCTCAACCTCGTGACCCTAGACTTACCCGGTGGTGTGATGTCTTAGTAAGGAAAGGGGAGGGATATATCCGAGGCGGGTATGATGATGGATTTCATTCATGGTGGATTCAGTACCTTCCTACTTTTGAGTAGTTCCCATACGTAGGATTGGACTTCCAAGGTGATCCTGAACTCATGCTTCCCCCTTGTGAAGCAAGGGGAGAGATTGGCATGTTTTTTCCTTTCATATATTCAATTTTTATGAATTTTGGAAATAAATATGTACACATATGTATATCTATGAATATACGCCTAGCCATAATGTTTGATGCAGATATTGGACCGATACAGTCGAATGGACTTCCCAGGGAATTTGTATGGCCAACTGAGGCAAGTGGAGTTGATGCCATGCTCGTGACTCTTGAGGGAAAGATGGCTCAGATAGCTCATGGAATTCCTAACCTCTATATGGATAGGATTCTGATACATATGTAGGAGTATGTACAGGGCGTGCCCCCTGCATGGTTGAGATTTCTCTGGAAGGTGTCTAGATTTGTTCTTTGTTACTGAGAGGTGGTAGCATAGGAATCTAAGGCTCGAGACTCTCCTTAGGGTTTATAGCATCATGAGGGATTATGATCCCAATTTTTTTTATTTTGATATGTGATTATGACTGGATTCCTGGACCTAGACTCGATTTATATATTATGGACCTATTTTATGTAATACATATGGTGACTTATATTTATATGTGTTTGTGTTTGTATATATGATTTTTTTTATAGTGTATGAGACACATGTTAGTTGAGAATATAATTTTTATATGCATCAGTTAATGTATTTTGATCTCATGAAATATTCTTGTATTTAATGTAATCAAAATTTGTTTCAAGTAATCTAATTCTTAAAAAATGACGAAGTAGAAAAGGATTCCTCACTTGATATTCATCGTTAATTTGAGATATGACTAGCTACGAATCAAGTCTAACCTCAAGACACGAAATACCATGAAGCACATCATCTCATACTAGCTTAATGGAAGTGTTGTATTTAGTCATGTTGTTAGTGGTGGGCCCTAAACAAGCACCTCCTAAGGAAGCTAGTTGTTTTGTGGGTAAATAGATAACCCAAGCGACCGAGGCAAGAATGCAAGTGTGACGACTTGCGCCATCAGTGAATCCTATGAAGCTCTCAGTATGCATATGAAGCACTACCAAAATTACATAAGAAACACTTAAATAAAACAAATTACAAATTTGTACAAATATATACAAGAAAAAGCACGTAGCCTAGGCATAATAATTTTTCAGGTAGAGCTCATTTCGAGGCTCTGGTAGCTTATTCCCATCATAATCTACTAATTCATATCCTCCTTTTTTCAGAACTTTAGATACTATGTAAGGTCCAAGCCACATCAATTTAAACTTTCCTTCTCCCAAGCGTTCTTTGTCTTGGTTTAAGACTAAAACAAGATCTCCCTCAGATAAAATCCTAGGTTTAACGGATTTATCGTATTAAATCTTTATGTGTTGTTGATGTACCTCATTTTTTGTGAGCCCATTTTTGCATTGTTATATTGAAATACTGGACAATACTAAGAGGGGGGGTGAATCAATATTGCAAATTTTTACTATTTAAAACCACATTTATTATTTACTTATTAAAACACACAATAAACAACAACACACATAACACAAATTTATCGTGGAAGCCCAACTAGGTAAACCACCAATACTTCCTATTACTACAAAATTGTTATTTAAAAATAGTTTTTCTTGCTGCTACACACAAGGATGGTATCACACCCTATTTACCAACAACTACTGGAAGGAAGCTACGACCACCTGGTTTATCAGCTACTACTGAAAGGAGGCTATGAGCCCCTCATTTATCAACTACTACTGAAAGGAGGCTATGACCCCCTAGTTTATCAGTTATTGCTGAAAGGATGCTATGACACCCTATTTACCAACTACCACTGGAAGGAGGATACAACCCTTGTAGGTTTGTTTCCTGCCCTAGCACCAACCTGCCACCCTAATTTGATATTATTAATCTTTTATATCTTCTTAAAATATCTGTCACTTGTTTCTCTTCTTTGATCTCTGTCTTATGCTACAGCTGCATAGATCTAGATGACAGATACACTTTATCTAATTCAAAATTATGTCTATTAATATCTACCAACATATCTCTCAATAGCTGCGTCTTTTCATTCTTGGATTGTGTCTGTTATCTATGGGCACATCCATTCATTATCTACCCTTACAGTTACCACAATATTTCATCATGCCATTGCACTAGACACACCCTTTCATCCTTTCTGTAGCCTAAAATCCATTTTTGCGACTCTGTTAACATTTTTCTGATGCTTCCGCACTTTCGATACTATAGATGGTCTTTTCGCACTTCGATTTCCACCTCAAATGTTCCGCATTGTCAATCTCCTTCAAGCTTTTAGTGACCGTCGATTTGAGGTGGAAATCTAATATTGGATGTTCCTTTTTTAGATATCATTCCATGATTTCTGAACCAATATTTTCGCACCAAACGTTTCGTACTGCGAAAAGCGAAAAGCGAAAACTCATCTTTCCAGTTTTTTGGACTTTTTCATTTTCGACTTTCTTCTCTTGAAACAGTCCTTTCGTCGTTACCTTTCTGCACTAAGGAAGCGGAAAACGGAAACTCAACATTCCAGTCTTTTGGATTTTTTATTTTCCTCCTTTCTGCTCCCACAACGTTCCTTTTGTCGTTACCTTTCCTCACTTCGAAAGGTGAAAACCAAAAACTCAACTTTCCAGTTTTTCGTACTTTTTCCTTTCCTCCTTTCACTCCTGCAACGGGCCTTTCATCCTTGCCTTTCTGCACTTGTCTTTTCCGCAGGGCGGAATGCGGAAGTCGGAAACTCAACATTTCCAAGAAAGGAGGAAATGTTCTTCCGCTTTTCGGACTTTTCTTTCCACACTTCCTTTTTCACACCGCGGAATGCGAAAATCGGAAACTCAACATTTCCAATAACGAGCATATGTTCTTCCGCTTTCAAGAATTTCCTTTTTGCACTTCCTTTTCCGCACTGCAAAATGCAGAATTCAGAAACTCAATGTTTCTAAGAACAAGCATATATTCTTCTGCTTTTCGGACTTTCCTTTCCACACTTCCTTTTCCGCATTGCAGAAATAAAAAACTCAACGTTTCCAAGAACGAGCATATGTTCTTCCACTTTCTAGACTTTCCTTTTCGCACTGTGGAATGCAAAAGTCAAAAACTCAATGTTTCCAAAGACGAGATTATTCTTATTCCGCTTTCCATTTTCCGCACTTTCCTTTCCACACTGCGGAAGGAATAAATTGGAAAACACAACTTTCCATGACTCCAACTCTTTATTTTCTGCGGTTCCGCAACCCGCACTTCCGTTCCCGCACTGCGGAATTCGGAAGTCGAAAACTCAATGTTTCCAAAACTTCAACCTTTTCATTTCTGTGGTTCCGCACCCACGCTGATCATTCCGCACTATGGAATGCGGAAGTCAGAAACTAAATGTTTCCAAAACTTCAACCTTTTGATTTCCGCGGTTCAACACTCGCACTTCCGCTCCTGCACTACGAAATGCGAAAGTCAGAAACTCAATGTTTCTGAAACTTTGACCTTTTTATTTCCACGGTTCTGCACCCGCACAGCAGAATGTAGAATTCGAAAACTCAATGTTTCCAATAGTCTTTTCATGATCATCCACTTTTCTCCTTCTGATTTCTATATGAACCGTTGATTTGATTCAGCGAGATCACTTCTCAGCTGTTGGATCTTGGATCTTTGCTGAACTTCAACCTTTCCACCTATCTTATGCGGAATTGATCCTGACTATTGGATCTATTATTTCTTTGCTTTAACACTTAGCCAATTCTAATCTCAACATGTAAACTAACATTTGTCTTAGTTTTGACAGGTTGATAATTCGCTCGTGTAAGAACCAAATGAGAATCTAATTCCATGGCAGGATAGCCAGTTCACTAGGGAGCAGGATTGTGTCATATTTTAGATCTTACTGACACACACTATGTCTTCTTTCACATCTTCCTTTGATGTGTCCTCTTCTACATTGTGCCTATATTTGTTGTCCTATCTCCATCTTCCTCCATCGCTATTACACCTTTGTTTGGAACTCCACTCTCTTCCACATGCCCCTCTAGTATGTTCATATTCCTATTTGCTGCTAAAACCTCTTATTCAACATATTATTTATCACTCCCTATAATATCCATCCTAACATTCCACATAGCTTCCTTGAATGCATTCCTTCTCTCGTATATTTCTTCTCCTCTTCTCATATTGGTCCATCTCTACTTTCTTTCTACTTTCCTACTTCATGGATTCTCCACTCTTCTCTCCCACACCTCCCCTAGCATAGGGGTCTTACTCTTCCATAATGTCTGACTCCATGTGCATAATCCTCTTCTCAACAAGTAACATTTTTATCTAGGATAGGGTTTATTCTAATAGTCTTTTCCTAGCAGTCAAATGCTTCTTTATACTCGCTAGCAAACTCTATAATGTACCCTTATTTAATTCTATTAAACGAAAAATATACAACCCTCGTCCACAAGTTATATAAACTATTCAACCTATATTTAGTTTCTTGATCCCATTCAATGACTCCTTTACTTCTCCATATCACATTAAGTTCTACTTGTCTTTCATTCATACAACAAATAGGGAAATTCGACAAACAAAATTCCGTATGTGTTTGAATAAATGTATCTTTGTAGATACCATTGAGGATTGATATTCAAGTTTCGAGTCTCCTTCTGTGAAAATTCCTCTTCTTTATCAGTCAACCAGTTTTGTAATTCCTCCCTTGTGGGTTTCCTATTCATGCTTATTTAAACCCTAACCTTTTTAGGTCCAGAAAATGGAACCAATTGTTTACACAAAACCTAGACTTTCCTTTCCACACTATGGAATGCAGAAGTCGAAAACTCAATGTTTCCAAAGACGATCTTATTCTGTTGATGTAATTTTAACTTCGGAATGTATTCATTCGTATATCTTATGTATTGTACCCCGATGTTTATTCTGGGATGTGTCTGTAATTTAATTGAGTCATGTCATACCCCGATGTTTATTCCAAGAAGTTTCTATAGTATAAAAGTCATGTCAAGTCATTGTGGGTAACCCTCCTATTGGTCAAGGGTTAAAGTCCTCGGAGTTGTGGGGCCTTAGGGTTATTAGACTATCCTAGAGAAGTCAAATCTAGTAAGTAATCGTTAAGTGAGGCCGACATGTTGGAGTGGGTTTCAAGTGAACGAAAGAATATAAATAGAGAGTGAGTCTCTCTATTTATCACACACACACTCACTCATTGGGGCACATGAGTGAGAGGAGAAGTTACTGGGACAAGAGAGAGACTGCTGTTGTCGGGAGATCATCTTTATGTTTTCGAGTTTTACTTTTGGTGTTGATTCTATCTCTGAGGAAGTTGCGGGGTTTTCTCCTTTATTTTCCCTGAGGAAAATTCTTTGTGTCTCTTGTCTCTTGTGTTTATTGCTGTGCATGTTATTCTCTCAGTTAAAGATCCTAAGATCATAATGCTAGCTTGAATGATAAAAATATAACATGGTATCAGGGCTAGCCTGAGAAGAAGACATTGTGCAGCTACAGAAGATAGGGATTCTTACTGTTTGGGTCTCTCTCCACAATCCATCAGCAAAAGTATGCTAGGATGACTCTCCATTAAAGGACGCATCTTTCTGTCGAAGCGGAATTCAATTCTGAGCATTTTGAGTTTTGGTGCAGAAAATTAGGGCTTCTTATAGAAGAGGAATTTTTGACTGAGCCTGGCATAGGATTTCTCTCCTCATCAAAAGTGAAGTTTAGAGACCTGGATCAAGATTTTTGGTTGGGTGAAACTCCAGGAAAGTCAAACCCTAGTTTGACCCCAAGCTAGAAAAACCCTAAATACTAAAAATGCTAAGGTTTGGTACATTCACTATATCCTGAGATTGGCCGAATATAAAATCTTGATTTACACTGTGTCCAAAATTCATCCTCTGATTCAATATATTATGGGAGATATGATCCCTCCAAGTTAGGGTTCCAGCCTCTTTCAGAATTCATCCCTAAACAGGACACCTGGGGAGAATTGCTATATCTTGGGCTACAAAGGTCCAAATGAAATTCCTGAAGAGGTTCCAGAAATTTCATGGACTGTACCTTCTGTGGTCTAATTTTCAGACCCAAAAGATGAAACAGTGACACATGGAAGTCCGTACCACTTCTCTGTTCTGAACTGTCCTGTAACAGGTCACCATGGGAAAATGATCATAAGTCTCAATTGGTGAAACCAATTCTGATGAAAACTAGGGTGTTGGATCAGGGACATGTGAGGCTACCTCAGTGCGAAGTTTTAGACACAAAGGAGCAGTAATTTCAGAGATACCGCAGAAATAGTAACATACATTTTTGTGGAAGAAATTGGAAAACTAGGGCTTCCTGTTCTGGGAGCTTCCCTCCACTGTTTTCAGAAAAGGAGTACATTGGACAGCTCAACTTGAGGAGATCTATCTTTATATCCAATGATATCTGAAAGATTCCAAGTTTTGAAAATTAGGGTTTCTCTGACAAACCCTAGATCAACTAGCTCTGGAACCGGGATGGACACCTCAAATCGGTAAGATCTAATCTTTTGCTATTTGCATTTGAGGTTCTCATTTCAAAGTGATCTATCACATCAACTTGATGATAAGCTTGGTGAAGTTGAAAACTTCCAAGCATGGAAGTATTTGATCTCTCTGAAGAAAATGAATTGGACACCTGCATGAGTATAGAGGTTCCAGTTCCAGAGGGAGATGAGGCTCAAAGCCTTACACAAGAAGAACTTGGTCAAGGCCAAGAAGATCATTGCTGATTCAATCATGGATCACCTTGTACCACAAGTGTCTTCCATAAAGACACCGGAGATGTTTGATTCCTTGACCAAGCTATTTCAAGGGAAGAACATAAATCGGAATATGACCTTAAGAAACCAGTTGAAGAATGTGAAGATCCAGAATGCAGAGACCATGCAGTCATACTTTACAAGGGTCTCTCAAATCAGAGAACAACTAAAGCGGTAAAATAAGAAGTGAAGAATGCAGAAGTGGTGATAGCCACCTTGAATGGCCTCGCAGGATCATGGGATTCATTCATTCGAAGAATGTGTGCTAGAAGCAAGTGATTAGTTTCAACAAAATCTGGGAAGAGAACACACAAGAAGAAGCTCAACTAATAATAAAAGAAAATAAGATGGGAGCAACTGAAAATCAAGCTCTCACCATCCAAAGAATATCCCTCAACCAATGAGGAATATGAAAATATCAACTCTTGAAGAACCTCTTATCCACCTTAGCATTTGGATAAGAAACGATGCTAGTGTGAATGAAGAAGACGATGAAGCTGAAGGATCAAGAAGGAGTCTACCCATGAAACAAATAAAGATAAGTATTCAATTGTCATTTCATGATATTGTTTTGTTATTCATTTGTTTATATTCAGTTAATGTATTATGCATGATAGAATGTTTTCATTAATGACAGTATACTACTAATATGCATGTGATGGGTAAGTAGCTCATGGTGCTATACAACTCTCCATTGCTACTTATCTAGAATGGAACCTCTTTGCTGACATATTGGATTAGTGCACAATCTCAATGTTGTCCTGGTAGAGATGGAAGGCATCTAGAAAAGTTTCCGTGAGATATGGATGAATGTTGTATTGGCTAAAGTAGTTGCATGATCATATATTTATGCATAAGAATTTTCCATTATGAATATTCCTTATGAAATGTCTCTAACCATGCAAATGAATTTGACTTGTAGGAAAGATCGTATACATAATCACCTACAAGAAAAGAAGAATGAGACTTGTTCCGAAGAACAAGTAACGACAGTTCAAGATGAAAAATAATATGACGAATGCAGCGACATCATTGATGCAGAAGCTTCCAAGAAGAAAGGGAAGACCAGTTCAAGAAGAATGATGTCTAGGATGCAGTATCAATACATGAAGGGAATTTCGTAGTTCCATCATGCAGTAGATGGAAACATCGTAGGATACAAGGCAAGATTCAAAGAGACATTTGCAGCCAGTGGGAGTTGAGACACATGACAGGAAGAATCATGTGTGCAAATGAAAGAAGGCCTTGTACGAGTTCAGAAGACACCCATGGGATAACACATACATGATGAGCTTGATGAAGATCTGAACCTTATGCTATAAGGTTGATAGAGGATGATAAGCTCCCAGATGGGTGTGAGAAGAACTTTTGAAAAAGTTCAAGATAGAGGATCTTGGTATCCAGTGTCACTCTAGTACATAATGTTTTAGTGCATAGAGTACGGAAGATAGAGGGAGTATGATGGTTCAAAGGGAGTGACTGCAGAAGATCCTAAGGTTCGACATGGTACGATAGGATGGACAAATTACTGATGATTCTAGGCTGTACTGAGAGTAAAGTGGATTCCAACCTTTGCTTCAAGGTTGAAGGCGGAAGACCAGTGTTGCTTTTGTTATGTGTCGATGCACTACGTTCTAGGCATGGAGGTATGGACAAGGGAAGTATGCAGTAGAGATCCTAAAGAGGTTCAGGATGATGGACTGTAAGGCCATGAACACACCTATGGCATCAAACCTGAAGCTATTGAGTGTTGCTTCACTAGAGATGGTTGATGCTACGATGTATCGTCAGATGATTGGTTTCTTGATGTACCTGACGAATACGAGACCAGATATTCGCTTTGCTGTGAACACATTGAGACATGTTCACTTGATGGTTGCAAAGCATGTTGTGAGGTACCTAAAGGGTACAGTTGATTATGGGTTCAAGTATGAGGTGAATCAAAAGATTAACTTAGAGGGTTATGTTGATTCAGATTGGGCAGGCAGTGCCATCGATAGGAAGAGCACTTCAGGTTGTTGCTTTAGTATGGGATCAGGTGTGATCTCTTGGTTTAGTAGAAAGCAATCATGTGTGGCACTGAGTACAGCTGAAGCAGAGTATGTCGCAGCTTGTTCAACTAGTTGTGAGGCACTATGGCTACGGAAGCTACTGTCTAATTTATTTGATCTCCAGATGGATGCTACTTGTATACATTGTGACAACCAGAGTTGCGTGAAGTTGTCAGAGAATCTAGTGTTCCATGACAAGTCGAAGCATATTGAGATCAAGTATCACTATATCAGGGATATGGTGCAGAGGGGAGCAGTGAAGCTCCAGTATGTTGTGATGGAGGAATAGATAGCTGATGTATTGACGAAGCCATTGGCTAGGGTGAAGTTTGAGTACTTCAAGGAGAAGCTTGGTGTTCTCCAGATCGAGGTTTCCTCTAAGGGGAAGTGATGAGACCCATAGCCATTCTGACATGGTGAGAGGATTGGTTCCTTCCATGGTCAGATGTAAGGGCTGAGCCATTCTGTCATGGTGAGAGGATGGGATCCTTCCATGTCAGATATGAGTGCTGAATTCGTGAGCCATTCTAACGAGTAGGTCAGATGTAAGGGCTGAGCTATTCTGTCATGGTGAGGATTGGTTCCTCCCATGTCAGATATGAGTGCTGAGCCATTCTGATGTGACTGTAGGATTGGTTCCTACATGATCAGAAGTAAGCGCTGAATGCCATTCTTGGAATGGAGGCACCTGGTCAGTTACCAGGTAGCTCAGTCTGGGACTGGGGGCCATTCTGATATGACTGTAGGATTGGCTCCTACTTGATCAGATGTGAGTGCACGTCCTTTCGAACATGCATGTTGGATTGGTTCCTTGCATGTGTCAGATGTAAGTGCAGATCCCTTTCAAACATGCATGTTGGATTGGTTCCTCGCATGTGTCGAATGTAAGTGCAGAGCCTTTTCAAACATGCATGTTGGATTGGTTCCTTACATGTGTCGAATGTAAGTGTAGAGCCTTTTTGAACATGTATGTTAGATTGGTTCCTCGCATGTGTCAAATATAAGTGCTGAGACTTTTTGAACATGTATGTTGGATTGGTTCCTCGCATGTGTCAAATGTGAGTGCTAGGCCTTTCTAACAGGGTTGTGGGATTGGTTCCCACATGGTCAGATGTGAGTGCTAGGTGTGCCTTTCTGATATGATTATAGGATTGGTTCCTACATGATCAGATATAAGTGCTGGGAGGGACATTCTGACTTAGGGTCAGATATAAGTGCTAAAGAAGACCTACATGGAGGCTAGGTCTACAACCAGCATGAAAAAGGGCTGGCTCTGTAGAACTTCCTGTGACGAGAAGAATCAAGAGATAGCACCCGTGATGATGATCCAGTAGAGATGTTCTAGACCAAAGATGATCCAAATCGAGTGATGATCCAGATCTAGTGATGATGAACCAGATCAAGTGATGATATGGATCCATTGATGATGATCCAGATCGAGTGATGATCCAGATCCGATGATGAAGATGACTTGAAGATGAAGATGACTTGAAGATGGAGATGACTTGAAGGTGGAGATGATGAGGACTCGATGATGATCCAGATGATACAGAGAAGAAGACTTGTACTGATAAATTGTGTCGAGAGAATACCTTCCTAGTTAAGAGGGAGTGTTGATGTAATTGTAACTTCGGAATGTATTCATCCGTATATCTTATGTATTGTACCCTGATGTTTATTCTGGGATGTGTCTGTAATGTAATTGAGTCATGTCATACCCCAATGTTTATTCCGGGAAGTTTCTATAATATAAAATTCATGTCAAGTCATTGTGGGTAACCCTCCTATTGGTCAAGGGTTAAAGTCCTCGGAGTTGTGGGGCCCTAGGGTTATTAGACTATCCTAGAGAAGTCGACTCGATTAAGTAATTGTTAAGTGAGGTTGACATGTTGGAGTGGGTTTCAAGTGAACGAAAGAATATAAATAGAGAGTGAGTCTCTCTATTTATCACACACACACTCACTCATTGGGGCGCATGAGTGAGAGGAGAAGTTACTGGGACAAGAGAGAGACTGCTACTGTCGGGAGATCATCTTTATGTTTTCGAGTTTTACTTTTGGCGTTGATTCTATCTCTGAGGAAGTTAGGGGTTTTATCCTTTATGGTTTCCCCAAGGAAAATTCTTTGTGTCTCTTGTCTCTTTTGTTTATTGCTGTGCATGTTATTCTCTTAGTTAAAGATCCTACATCCCGTAGCTTGCTTATACTTGAGTCTACATCCCTTTGTGCCTTGGAGCACTTGGTGTTATTCCCAAGCTTGCCTTTTCTTGTGAGCTTTCTATCAAGAGATGGCGGATTGAGGTGGTGGAGGCACAGGTGGAGGAATCAGTTTCTCTGGTTCGCAGACGCGCCGACAGAGGTTGTCATTCATGTAATCTCTAATTTATATTAATAGAAATATCTTTTCCTGTCCAATGATGTGCATTTAAATGAATTTTGAATCTATGGATGCTTTTAAATGCTTATACATTATTGATTATATATGCTAGAGTAGGTCTAACACCATTATATATCATGCTTGTCTTGTTTCCTGATTGTTGAGAGAGCAAATTGTTAACACAAGCGGGATTGGAAAAGCTCAACGAGGATCTACATCAACCATCCGAAATAAGGTATGTTTCGAGATCCTTTAGTGTTAGATGTTTTATTTCTCTTGCATATTGGGAAGGGATTGATTTCTGCGGTTACTCTATCTGTTGTGGTACACCCCAAGCCATAGGAAGTTTTCTCCATAATAGGCTTCAAGGACCCAACTAAGAGATTTTAAAAGAAAAAATAGATAGGAATAAAGACGTCTACCTCATTAGGAAAAAAAACTAGGAATAAGCATAAGTGTTCATTAAGTAATTGTTTTCACACATTTTGAATAAAAAGTAAAAAAAAAAAATTACACAAGAATAAAGGGGAAATGGGAAATTATAATTTTTTCAAGATGGTAAATGTAAAAATTAAAAAAAAACATAAGTAAAAGAATTAAAAAATAATGAAATAAAAAATAAAAAACAACGAGAAGAAGGATAGTTATTCTCAACATTGTAATAAATATAAAGAATTTAATTTAATTTTTATTTTTCATATCTGAATAAATGATAAGAATATAAATGCATAAGAAGAAGAATTGAAGGAGCAATAATATAATACTCATAACCATAGTGAAATATACTAGTAACAAGGGAAGGTGTCCCTTGATTTTTAGATTGAGTTTTTTGAAACTATTAAAGAGGCATCAAAGCTTAGGGAACAAGAAAACTCTTTCCATAGTTCAAAAAACATATAATTAGAACTCTCTCATTGTATAGATAAATGTGTACATAAACACAATTGACAATTATAACCTATTACCAATTTGTTTCCTCTAGACATGAGTACATTAAGAATGTAGCAAATGGATAAGATTCATGAAAGAAACATGACATGCCAACTCGCTCCACTCATAAAAAAAATGTTTTTACGTAGTGATAATAATATGGTGTGCCCCATATGTGAGACCTTGCGACCCTCCTTAAAACTTAATTTAATGAAGTTTAAATTTTTTCTGGACCAGAGATATTAACAAAAACATTGAACTCTATGTTGAAAAGAGATGGATTTAAACAACACTATAGATGATATTGATTATGAATATTGTGTGAAGTGACCAAGTGGACAAACAATTGTTTTTAGCAAAATGACCATGACGTAGATACAATAAACCTTCAATGCATCCTAGCATGATAACTCAAAACTTTAACCAATAGTTGTGAAACCTTGATGGTGAAGCCAGAGATTCATTTTGGGGCTTCAACAACAATTTTAGAGTCCGTGAACTACATGCATTTTTTTTTGTATGCTTATATTAAAGCAGTATCATGGTGTGTTTTCATTAGAATTCAACATCTAGCTTCTTTATGTCATCAATGGTTGGTAAGGAATTTCAACATCATTTGATTCCTATCATCAATATATCCAATGTGTATACAATTGATTGAACCTAATGTTTTCTTGCACCTAAGTACAATTCAGACAAATCCTTTTATTTATCAAGGAAGATCTCATCTAAACACTACTTTCGAGATACTGATGACAAATTTGGGCATAGAGAATCTCTAGTGTAGTTAATAGACAACATAAGATGCATCTATTTGAACTCAAAACTATCCTACAGTTTTGATAAGATGCATATTCTCTTTTGAAAGGACATCTAGTAGGCATTTTCATAAGAACAAAAATGATGATGATGATGCTTACATTTGCATGTAGAACCAAAGATTAAGAGTTGTTGATTCATATAAGAGCATAACAAACTTGTAGAGTTAATGCCTAGCTCTGCAGACATTTCTTAAGATGATGTTTCTTTAACAAAGGGGTTGGAATATCATTAGAAGGGAAAATATTTTCTTGCTGGAAATACAATTTCAAAAGTATCAAATACTACAAGATTTAAAACTACGGTAGCCATTCATTGAATTCCAACTAAATATGTAGAGGAAAAATGCAGAGATTGGTAGCAGAGATACTTACATGTTTTCTTTCCAATTCTACCCATTCCATAGATACAACTATGTCCAACACAATTTTCCAAAAACTTTTCCTCGACCAACTCTGCAAATAATAAATCTCTTAGAAATTTAAACAAAAAAAACAGTCATGACATTGCCAGCTTATTATACCAATAAACCATTTGGCATTTTACCTGGAAACCGAAAGTCCCTGGTACAAACAGACCATGGGGCTAAGGGTTTGAGAAATGGATTGTTAAAATCTTTTTAATGTTCATTAAAATACTTCTTCATAACATAAAATAGGGCTGGAATGGAGCAACAGTGGGGGGGTGGGGGCGGGAATTGAGGATCAGAATTAGAGTTACAGAAATGTAGTGAAAGGTTTTAAATACTAAAAATACTTTTCTACTTCGTAGTATATAATTTTTAATTTTAAAAAACTACAATTATGTGATATGACTTTGAAAACACTAATTTTTATCTTAATCGTCCTGTTTTATTCCGCCTTGGGCTCTAGGCTTTAAATATTTGGTCCGAGGATCTATATCATAGGAAGATCGTAGTCCTGAGAATCCAGGTCGAGTGGACACAACTATCCTAAGTTCAGCTCATCAACTGAATTGCATGCATAATTGCCATAGTATTCCTTTTGCATTGGACCAAGGGGAGCAATGATGCATGCAATTCAGTTCATGAGCTGAACTTAGGCGAGTTGTGCCCACTCGACCCGGATTCTCAAGACTACGATCTACCTACAATATAGATCCTCGGGTCATATATTTAAATCCTAGAGCCCAGGGTGGAATATAATAAGGTGATTAAGATAAAAAATAGTGTTAAATTCAGAGTTATATCACATAATTGTAGTTTTTTAAAATTAAAAATTATATAAGAAGGAGCAAAGTATTTTTAGTACCTTTAGAGAGATGAAAATGTGAGCATGAAAAAAAAAATGACATCATTTCCTTGGATTATATCAATGTCCATTGTTTACTGTTCAAAATTGTTATTGTGCCACACATTTGCAATTAATCTTGCTAGTAAATTATTGAATGCCATTAGAATTTACATCAATAACACGTGACTAATTGTTTTGGTGTTTCATAATGCTAAGAGTGGAGGGAAATAAATAAAAGAAAAGGTATTATGGTAACTGTGGGATCTGAAAAACAAAAAGTATGGAAACTAACTTCTCTTTTCGACAAGAATTGAAAATGTTCAATGACATGAATTCAAATGGGGATTCAAAATACAAGGTATCCAAGCATCTTTTGGAAGACTTCATTAAATGAAACTTTACATGATGCATATGGAAATACAATGTCAAGATCAAGCTATGAGTTCGATCAAGGTATCTAAAACCATCGATCGAGCTTTTACACATGTTTTAAATACCTCTATTGAATGTTTATGTGCGATTAGAGAAAATATCGATCGATCTAGCAGCTTAATCGAGATTTTCAAAACTTTAACTAAAAAAATATTCGAGTGCCCATATTCGTGTGTGCACACGAATATGGACACCCAAAAATTTCTTTAATCAAAATTTTTAAAATCTCGTATTGTTCATGGGAAAACGGTCTTCGAATTCAATTAAAATCAAACATAGAATTATATGATAATAAAATTAAATAAACCATAATTTCGACTAGAAGAATGATACTTGTGGGTAATAGTACATACCTTGAAGAAGAAACAAGTAAAAACATTGCTACTTCCACTTCCTCTAGATTTTATGTGTAAATATTAGTCATGGAGTAATTGGAGTCATAGATGTGATCAATTATATATATAACTCCTACATTTATGACTCCAATTACTCAACAACCCATATCTACAAATGAATATAAATGACCCTTTTCTATCCACCAAACGTAGTGAATTAAATCATGGGTTTGTTGCCTATTTATAGTTATAACGATTATAGATGCTCGATCAAGTTTTCTTTTTAACCCTCGATCGAGTTCTTAAACCCTTGATTGAGGGTTTATCAAAAGCTCGATCGAGGGTTTAAAAAGACCTTAATCGAGTGTTTTATAAACCCTCTATCGAGGTGTTAAGACCTCGATCTGTTGGAGACATTTACCACAATACACACTCATTTTGGTCAAATTGTCCTAGTTAAACCACTATCCTAAGTATTATTGAAATTAATTGACATCAGTGGAGCATTAAATGATATCATCCAGTCACAGCCACGCCTACCTTTAGTCAAGGAGGCTAACTTAGCCTTCTCCTACATTCAGGGAGGCTAACTGGAGCAATCCAGGGGTGATCTGAGTGATATTAATGCACCTAATTGCTAACTGGTGGTTACAATCAGTTAATAGGGAAGTGAAGGTGCCTCCTTTCATTTAATTGATTATTTAATGATTAATTAATGAACTAGAGTCAACAGGGGCGCCTCCACCAACTTCTGATGTTCAGTTCAACTTCAGTTAACCTCATTGGGGTTCATTGGAGTCATTGAAGTGCTAGCATTTGATGGTTGGATTGCTATGACATGTGTCTGATCTTTTTTAGTTGAGACTTAGTCATTTATTGCACTCTGATTTCAGTTAGGGCTTAGTTGAGTCAATTATGGTTTTGATCAGTGGTTAACTGGAGTGTTGACTATGGCTTACATTCAGTTAAGCTAGACTCACTCATTCAATTCAAATGACCTCCTTAGGAATTCGAATTGCTTCTCATTCATGCTTGTAGCATGACATTGTAATGTAATTTCTCATTCTTTGTGTGAATATACAGAGCGGCTACTCATTGTGTAGTCCGATTACACCATTTCATGAGTTATTTGTTGATTAATCTTTGATGACACTGATGTTTAGTCCCTAGATCAATGTGCAAGATTAATATGGTATCAGAGCTCATGGCAGGAGGAAGCTCTATCTCTCAAAAATAGGCTTTTTGATAGATTTTTGCATGAAAATTGAGCAATAGTTCAAAAATCCAGCACTGCACCAGAAGCCAAGGCTTAACACTTAATACCCCAAGTAAAGAACTTATTGATCAAACTTTCTTGATTAACTATGCTGGGTGTGATGAAAGCCTAAAATGTGCATTTTTTCTGACCTTACAGTGCCCCTTTTGTTGTGATTTGCAGGTTTTAACAGGTACAACTTCGAATGGACTCATCAGCCCCTCTTCTCACCCCATTCACAAGCTATTCAGAATGGAAGTTGAAGATGATTACATCTCTAAAGAGACGAGGTATCTATGAGTTGTCTATTGGACTTGGAAAAGACTCTTGTGATAATGAGAATGACTGGCTAAATGACGGTGTAGAGATTTTGGAGCAATATGTCTGGCCCTTTCTCCTAGCTTGCGCTACCTTATTGGTTCTGCTGAATACCCAAAGGATCTCTGGACAAAATTGGACAGAACCTTTGGCAAGCACAATGAGGATCATAATAGCACTTTGGAGATCACATCCATCACCACAAGAGTTATTTAGTCAAAATTCTCGGCCTCTACTCTCTCTGATGAAGTTTTTCAAGATGAAGAAGAAGTAGAATCTTCTACACAGTCAATTCGAATTGAAGAAAGTCTCCTTGCAGTGACTCCTTCCCCTGATGCTCCAGAAGTTTGTGAGATCTCTGATATCTCATCTCCTCATATGGCTGAAACATAAGAAGACATTAAAATCTCTGATATTGAAGAAAAACAATGCTGCACTTCCATGCAAACACTCTTCAGTGATTTTCCTTTGAATTCTGTGCAAAATTTGCTAGTAATTGCTTCCGAAAGTGAAGAGAAATTTGTTTTTTCTCCCTCTAATGTTGCTGCTAGTGTGAAAATATGTGATACCTTAGATATTTTGGAAGAAATATCAGATTACCAGAGTGATCCATTTTCTCCCCATGATCTAGATCTTCGAGTGAAATTCTGCAGGGTTGCATGCACCAAAATTCAGAATTTTGAAGAAAAAGACAACTATGCATCCACTGTCTCGGTTGACCATAATTTTGGATCTGATATGAACCTTATTGGATCTGATATGATATTATTTGTATCTGATTTGATATTTCTTGGTTCAAAATTTCAGTTTCATAAACCTTTAGTACTGCTTGTAGCTGTTCTCATCAACGGTGTGAAGAAACAAGTACCGCAAGTCTCCTTCGAAACTGCTACTGGGGATTTGATTTCATTTCACAGTTTTGGATCTGTTGTGAACTTATTTAGATTTGATTTAATTTCTGATCTGATATTATTTGGTTCATATTTTAAATTCCAAAATCTTTCAGTCATGCTTGTAGCTGCTCTCACCAATTTTGGTGTGAAAAATCAATTACCGCACTTTCTCTTCAAAACCGTTGATGGGGATTTGGTGTTAGTTTCCTCATATGAGGTTGCTGATATTTTATTTTGTGAATAATTAGATATTTCTGAAGCTATATCATATTATGGAGCTCAAGCATCTGCTCTCCACATTCCCAGGTCTTCTCTACCTTTGGTCACATGCTCATCTCCTCACAGAACTAGCGAAGAGGAAGACATTCTGCATCCGCTTGGACACTTGCTCCTAATATTTGGGGCTGATTTTACCACTCATGGTTTACTGTTCAAGGCTGAAACACATCAGTTTCTTGAGTGTTCCACACATGGTTTGAATCCTCAAGAGCCTTTGCTCTCTCTTCAGATGATTTCAGCTACTCTACATGGGTCAAGTTTTCACCGTGCAACTGTTTAGATTTGTGATTTAGTTGAGTGCATTGTTGTTCTTCCAAAGTGGAAGATTCATCTAGAGATATTCATTTAGTTTGGATTCATAGGTTCACATGCATAGTCTCAAGATGATGTTGTATAGAAGAACCAATTCTTGATCTACTGCTTAGTTTGAGGGGGGGTATTTTTCCCATGAGGTTTTTCCCATTTCCTTGGTTATATTAAGCAGTTACTTTAATGTATAGGGTGATCTATGGCCTTTGTTTCCGGGGCCCTAGAATTCTTGTGTACTTTATGTTTTGTACTCCTCCTGAGTATAGCTTAAGGGGGGGTGTTGGAGACATTTACCACCATACACACTCATTTTGGTCAAATTGGCCTAGTTAAACCACTACCCTAAGTATTATTGACATTAATTGATATCATCCAGTCACAACCACGCCTACCTTTAGTCAAGGAGGCTAACTTAGCCTTCTCTTACATTTGGGGAGGCTAACTGGAGCACTCTGAGGGTGATTTGAGTGATATTAATGCACCTAATTGCTAACTGATGGTTACAATTAGTTAACAGGGCAGTGAAGGCACCTCCTTTCATTTAATTGATTATTTAATGATTAATTAATGAATTGGAGTCAACAGGGGCACCTCCACCAACTTCTGATGTTCAATTCAACTTCAGTTAACCTCATTGGGGTTCATTGGAGTCATTGAAGAGCTAGCACTTGATGGTTGGCTTGCTATGACCTGTGTCTGATCTCTTTCAGTTGAGACTCAGTCATTTATTGCACTCAAACTTCAGTTAGGGCTCAGTTGAGTCAATTACGGTTTTGATCAGTGGTTAACTGGAGTGTTGACTATGGCTTACATTCAGTTAAGCTAGACTCACTCATTCAATTCGAATGACCTCCTTAGGAATTCAAATTGCTTCTCATTCATTCTTGTAGCATGACATTGTAATGTAATTTCTCATTCTTTGTGTGAATATACAGAGCGGCTACTCATTTTGTAGTACGATTACACCATCATTTCATGAGTTATTTGTTGATTAATCTTTGATGAGACTGATGTATAGTCCCTAGATCAATGTGCAAGATTAATACGATCGAGGGTTTAAGAATAGCTCGATCGAGGTGCGTTTTTTGTTTTTCCAAAATTGCCTTGCCAAAAATTGTAACCCACCTTCATGGATGCACCATGAGATCCTCCTCTCTATTTAAGTTGTCAATGTATTATTGTTTCTTTTTCTTGTCTTATTTTATTTATTTCCCCTTTTTATAGTGCATTCATGTACATGTGACATTTAGATGCCTTTTTATTCAATGGAAACCTTTCTTCTTCTATATCTCACTCTTCAAACCATTCCATGCATGATATTTCTCTTGTTTTCTTCCTCATTTGTAACCCATATTTGTTGATTTCAACTAGAATCATATTGTTGTCCGTGGTTTCCATTTTCATATGTATAAAATTCATGTTTTCAATACTTCCAATTCTATTGGATATAGGCATGTTTTTTCTTTCACCTTATTGTCTCTCAATTCAACCCGATCTTATTGTCTCTCTTTAGTCTCTATGTATAAAACAACAACTCAAATGCGTCAACCAGATTTTAATGAATATTTAATGTGTATGAAAATCCCATAGGAAATACATGTGCAAATAGGTTCCTAGCTTCCCTGCTAATACAATATCTACATCATGTTGCCAATGGCACTGAGCAGGGATGAAGATGGTCTTGAGAACAACTAGTGATGGTAGCCGTCCACAGCCTTGCAGATGGTCACAACTCACATACCACTGAACTTCTTGGGATGAAGATAGTATTGTAGATGACCATGGCTTGTTCATGACAATCATACATCTTATAAAGCTATTGTCCCTGAGCCATAACCTTTTTGTCCTCTAGAAACCTCCGATTTTCCAGTTCCCTGTGGGGTATCCTAGGTTGTTTTTTCTTAGGATTGACTCATTAGTATTGGAACTTGCCTCTACTTTCTACCCATACCTGGACCATCCTTTTCTCCTGCAAAACCTATTGAATACCCTGGTATCTTTTATATTATATATTGTTGAGTCTAGTCCTCCATTGGGAGGACCTAGTACCAATCACATTTAAAAAAATGGGAAGCATATTTTTTCTTTGATTTCTGGTATTACTCAAGCTCAAATCTATTAGGGGGTGGTTTGTCCTATACCTAGGGAATTTTGGATGGTATTTCCATTTGAAATACTCTCACCATATCCAGGACATACTGTCAACTCTTTGACATGGAGGGATATACAAACCCTAGGTCTAACATGATACTAAACTTCAATGTTGTCAAATTAAAAAAACCCTCGGTAAAGGCACAAGAAATACTAATTTCCAAGTTTTAGTTGCTACTGGGGTTAGGGTCCCTTGATTTCTCCCCCATACCCTCCTTGGAGGACTATAATAACTAGAATCCTCACATCATTAACATTATCTCTCCCACAAGGGCTCACACCAAACTATCAGACCTGGCTCACTCCTCTCCCCCTTCTCCAATCCTGGGGTGGAGCCACCCTTTCCACTCCAACACTACTATCCTGATTCCTCGAGATAGACTTAAGAGACTCACTAAACTCTATAACGCTCAGAATACACTACCCTCTTATACACTGGGTAGGGATGTTGGGATGTATCATGTCACTTACCTATCCACCCTTGCTATCATTGATTTCCTGGAATACACCCATTTAAATAGGGACTTGAAACAATGGATATTTGATAGCTAAAGGCCCCTCTTGGATTACACCACGTATCATGTCACTTACCTATCCACCCTTTCTATCATTGATTTCCTAGAATACACCCATTTAAATAGGGAGGACTTGAAACAATGGATATTTGATAGCTAAAGGCCCCTCTTGGATTACACCTTGAAGGTTTACTTTTTACCTAACGACAGGTATATTTTCATATTTATGAAGGATGATGACCCTGTTAAAGTCCTCTCTAGATGCTGGGTCATTGGAAAAGGATCTCTTGTTCTTAATCACTGGACTATAAATTTTGACCCATCGTTGGATGCTCCTCAACGTCAACACCTTTGGCTACTACTTCCACATTTTCCTTTCCTTCTATGGACCAAATACGTACTCATGGAATGACCAACCTACTTGGCGATTTCTTCTGCTTTGATGAGAAAACACTATAGAGTGGAGATAAAATCTTTTCCTGAATCATGGTGGACCTTGACATCTTGGAATAACTTCCAGGGAAAGTACACATACACTAGCGGGACCATACCTTGTGTTAGTGTCTGGATTAATTAGGTGTACTATTTCGGTGTTTCAATTGTCAGCATATAGGGCACCTGAGCTGTGACTACACTAAGATAAGGTATTATCCTATGAATCCCATTTCTTGAAAAAAAAATGGTTTCCAGGCAGTTTGGGTTCGACCTATATTGACTTCACATTGTTGTCAACAACCATTGACATAGACTCCCTAAACATCAGCCTGGAAAGGTTTTACCCTTTCCACCAACACCCGCTGAGCGGGTGCAGTCTCACCCAAGATGTTTGAGGGAGGGCTACAGGAACTAAGTTTTCACAGTGTGAAGAGGACTTCACATTATCTTATACCAATCGCAACACCACCCAGAAATCCAGGATCACAACAAATACAATCCAAACTCACTATTAACGAGATCTACTTATCATTATGATTCACAATCATATTAACCCAGATTTAGGTCTACCAATATTACTATCATTATGATTCACATCCATAGTAACCTAGATTCAGATCGACAAAGATATCAACATACATTAAACTAACAAGTACTGTGATTCCTTGCATCATATAACATTAAAGTAAAATCTTAGATGTAGCACAATTATTCATCAATTCATATCATTCATCAACTTATCGTATCCATCGCAGATTGACACATATATAAATAAATAATGAAAAAAAGAGTCTATAAAAACATGATCCATATCAAAAGACATCTTAAGATACAACATAATCCACAGGAACAAAACATTACAACCCAAAAGATCCAAAATACTGATCTCTCAAATTCATAAGGAAGAGTCTTTGTACAATCGATGCCAAAAATGGACCACCAAAGGTAATCACCATCCGTTGATTGATCTCATATTTACAATTATAACTCTACTGTTATACACCAGAATGGCACCTCTCCGTCCGAGTGCCGACTTTCCTTATGTCGGCGCGCAAAAGGACACTTATGGATTGAGGTTTTCCTAGAATACTATAGCTTGGCTTATTATGGAATACATTTCTGCCTTCATCTCTGCCTGTGACCACTTTCCCATTGTTTCATGAAAGTCATTGAAAGTCACTGAAAAAACACCTATATTGGAGGACCCATATCTTGAGTTCTGTAACTCCGTTTAACCTCATTTCTGCGCCGTTGGAAATATATTTCAGTTAGATAAAACTTTCCTGAAGACATAAAAGTCTGAAAATGCCTAGAAATACCCTAAAAATGCGTTTTTTTGTACATTCGCAATTTTCCTTAAGGAAAACCCACGAATGTGCCTCTTAAGCATTTAAACATTAAAACATGAGTTAATTGGAGATTAGTTGATTC